>VZRN01004072.1:2385736-2484085 GCA_013397935.1 Dasyornis broadbenti | reverse complement strand
GATCCGCAACCCCTTCTACCCGCTGACCGAGGAGTCGTACGGCGCCTACGCCGTCATGTGCCTCTCCGTGGTGATCTTCGGCATCGGCATCATGGGCAACATGGCAGTGATGTGCATCGTCTGCCACAACTACTACATGCGGAGCATCTCCAACTCCCTGCTGGCCAACCTGGCCTTCTGGGACTTCCTCATCGTCTTCTTCTGCCTGCCGCTGGTCATCTTCCAGGAGCTCACCAAGAAGTGGCTTCTAGAAGACTTCTCCTGCAAAATCGTCCCGTACATCGAGGTAATGGCCGTGGGTGGGGATACGCGAACCCGGAGCTTCTCTCCCCGCCGCTTCCCCGCCCCAAGCCTGAGCCGTGTGCGGGGTAGGCGCTGTCCGCCGTCGTTGCTGCCGGTCCGGGGATGTCCCGGTGCGCCGCGGTCCGGGTTCCCCGGGCTCTTGCGACGGAGCGGGGGCCCTGTCCCGGCCCCGCAGGAGCTGCAGTCAGCAGTGGCCGCACTGGGTCCAGCGGCACCTGGATTTCTGCGGCTCCAGCTGAGTGCGTCTGGCGCTTCCTGGCAATCGCGCGACTTCTGCCAAACTTTCCTTGCGCCCTGTGATCCTGAAAAGCAAGTGATCCTCTCAGAATTAGATTTCAAGTGTTTTGCTTTATTTTTTTCAGAAAGTGAAGTGAGTCAGGAAAGCAGGGGAAGGGCTCGAGGGGATAGCTTGTAAGGAGGTGATTGTAAAAAGGACCATCAGTGGGATGTCTGGGCTCTTAACTTATATTTCAGCGTTCAAATATCACATTTATTTAGCTTTCTTTTATTTTTTTTTTTGTTTGTTTTTTGAAGACACCAGCTGCATTTGAGCTGCAGCTTCTTGGCACTTGTTCAGAGGCTCTGTCAAAGAAGCTCTCAGACAGCTGGCCACAGTCCTGCCGACAGTGTTCAGGTTGTCTGCTTTATTTATTTACTGGAACTGAGCACTGAGGTTTGCTACTAGGGTGGTAGCCTGTAGTTCTGGCTGGCTCTCCTGTATTACCAAAACCTTATGCTCAACATTATTCTGTAACTGAGAACTAGGGAAACAGCTGCTGATTCTCTTGTCCTAAGAACAAGCTATTAGAAAAAAACGCCAAACAAAAAAGCCAAACCACCATCCCCGTCCCAAAAAACCCTCAAATACTCAACCGGTTATTAATACACAGAGTATCAGTTTCAGCTGCACATTAGTACACAGTAACACAGAATTAACTGTCAAATGATGTTACGATATTTTTAAGGAAGTGTTAAGATAGATGTGTGACTTGTGTAGCCATGAAATTGTCATTGCTTCTTTCGTCTGTGATACAGTTTGTTACTGGTGCTATTGGACAAAGGGTGGAGCTCTGCTACACTTAGTTGAATTCCAGGCCAGTACTATACCACTGCATTTGAAAAACTCAGAGTACACTTAACTGATTTGCATTTAAGAAGATATGATGCAGTAAATATGTATTTATTGAGAAACTGATAGTGCTTGAATCTTTTAAAATTTCTGAAATGGATTCTGGGCCTGCCCTGTTAACCAATAAAATAAGTAGCAGTGTTTTAAAAGTAATCATTTCAATTAAAATAGATAGTGTAGTTTGTGTTTCAAGGACTTTCATGTGACATTTCATGCTTCCTAATCCTTATGTGGTGCATCCTTTTGCAAAATTGAAATAATTCTTTGTAATGTAAATTCTAATTAAAGATCAGTAATTTAAATTTTTTGCATGGCCACATTTCCTCAAAATTAGTTGCTTATGTTTTGCAGCTTTGGGCACTAAAGAGTTTGTCAAACTGAAGATAGTTTAGCTGAAATGTAGTTGCTGAAGTTCAAAACTGTAATCTCGAAAAATATTTGGCAGCTGCTGTACTCCATTGTAATTTAAGGTCACCTTATTTTTTTCACTTTAAAGTTCTGTGGATGTCTTGAGTTGAAGTCTTATTCAAGAACTGGCACCAGTCCAGTCAGAATGCACCAGTAGCTTGGTCCCTGTCTTAGGCTTAATTCTTACTGATACCTAAAAGTAAAGCACTTTCCTTGTCCTTGAGGAAATATAATTAACGTAGATCTAAGGTACAGATATAAAGAGGTTCTGTGTTGCTCCCAGAATTGTATATTTTTTGTTCAGTGGTTATTAAATATAATACTCATGTACATAAAGTATATTGTCACCTTGAGAGAAGTAAGTAAAGAGCTGGATTTCTCCCTCTGTAAACTGTAACAATGAGTTGCAGATACTGAACGCTAGTGGATCATGGCTCTCCACAGTTCAGCTGGAGCCTGGCAAGGACACTGTTCTGTAAATCAGGATTTGACTCTGCTGAGGCAGAGAAGGCAGTTAGAGCAAAGGTTCACCACTTTCCAAGTGTTGTTCTAAACTCTCAGGCATTACACGGTGACACTGACACCACCAGGAGCAATGCAGATGTGGTGCACGTCATGAAATTCATCCCATGAGCAGCTGCTGCTCCTTGCTCTGTCAAGGATTGTTTACAGTAGTGCATTCATCTGACAGCTGAACAGCACTTGTTGTGAACACTTGTTGTTGAACACTTTCCCCTTGTAATTCACCTGGGGAGGCCGATCTCCTTCTCACACAATGGGAAAGGGTGAAGCCTTCTTAGCTCCTTGAGAGGAAAGCTGTAGACAGCTATCTTCAGGAGAAGTTTTGAGACTTTTGTGGAATACAGATGGAATCATTTTCTTGAAGATGGACACATTGTAACTTCTTGTCTGTCTCTTTGTTCCATGCTTTCCATCTGTTTTGTTTTTTTTTCTTTTTTTTGCTTATGCTGTTTAGGGAGCTATGTCTCACCCAGGTTTGTAGATCCAGAAATATCTCAACCATCAAAGCCCCTTATTGGCCTGAATCTTCTGTTATAGCAGCTTTTATTTTCAGAACTAGCAAACAGAGGATGTCTGATTATCCACAACAGGTGATACGGTGATCACAGCATTTTAACATAATTCAGGCATGCCTTATGGTGTTTGAAGGTTTCAAGTGATCCCAGGGAAATACCTTGAGTTTTCTTAGTTCAGCCTCTTGTGGCCAATTGGTTTTTATTTTTGCTGTTTAATGGACATTGTGCGGAATTCCAACAAAGCATCTGTTGCCAGTGATAACACATATGCACACACAGTCTGGGGAAAATGTTTTATTATATCTTCCTGCACATTTGTATAGGTAAAGACTGAGCTTCCAGCAGTGGAATGTCTCCACAAATTTAATTTAAAGGGCAGTTTTCCCATACCTAATAAAGATCTTCTGTGACAGGTATATTAAGTAGTCATTTCAGCCATACATTGTACCACAGTTTGGCCACTTGTAACTACTAGTTCTGAATGTACTGAAAAGGAATTGAGAAGGGATTTAGAACAACTGATGCAGCCACTCTGCCTGTAAGGATGTGTGGAGATGTGCTTCTCCTCTGCACTTTTAATAATGTGCTTAATTTTTGCCACTTTTCTGCATGGTTCAGAAGTCTAGCTTTTGGCATACATGTCTGAAGTGTTTACCTGCACTCTGTGTCTGTCTTTCATATACTTTTCACAGTATTACTCAGAATGTCTCCTGACATGGGGTAAATGATAATACAAAGACAACGACTTTGGCGAATTCCTGCTGATGTGGAATCCTTTTGGTTTTGTTTAAAGCACACATAGTCTTTTTAACAATATAGTTCTAGTTTCCATACTTACAGATTTATGCTAGGCCTTAATAGAAAGAAATAAGAATGTAGACAAAATCTGTACTGTTACTGGGCTTCTAAATATTTTACAACTGTTAGTCATGTGAAGTTGAAATTTTTTTTTTTATTTTTAATTTTAGTTCTGGAAGCCAATAATGAAGAGATTAAATAAGTTGTTTAAGGCCCAGAGCTACTTGCTCAAGATGACAAATGGATTTTGTCAGTTAGGATTAGAAACTTTTTTTTGGGCTTTAGAAGGAAGTTTGTTTGAGTTGTGTGCATTTTGCTCTTGGAGGTTACACTAGGAGCTTTATGTATTTGAGGGGGTCATTGAAAGTAGGCATCACATTCTATGCCAATAGATTGAATCACGCTACTCATAGCTGAGTAAGGATTTAGAATTGAGGAATGGTCTAGCATGAGAGTTGGCAGAGGCTGGTTTACCATCCTGTCAATCCAGCACAGAACGAGAAGTTGCTGAGGCCAGTGATGGTACAAAGCCCTGCGTTCAGTGCTAGTAGACATGAGCCGCTCTGCCTTTCTCATACACCTCACAAAGAGCAGAAGGACAAAGTTTGTGGTGTCCTCATCTGGACCATATCATGCATAAGAGACTGGCATAGCTCTGGAGCAGGCTGGCAGTAAAAGGCCTTTGAAATCTGATGCCTAATCTGTGCATGCACTTTTGGCAATCATTTTGTGTCATCAGTCCTGTTTCTGGTGGGCAAGTTCCAGCTCAGGAAAGTTATCACAATTAGTATTCTTAGTGGAAAGCATAAGGATGGATTTGTACTGAACTATGAATTACTCTGCCTGGAGCTGATCCTCCAGGGCAATTTGAGGTGAGGCTTTTCCCCATTTCTCTCTTTTACTTGACAGAGGTAAGTTAGAAGCACAGAGAAAGTGGCTGTTCTCTGCCTGTTCCAAAGCTGTCAGAAGAGATCCCTATTTTGAGTTTCACTTTAGGGAAGCAAATACATTTTTAATGGGAGTTTACAAAAGCTGTGTATTATCTGTCTTTTCTGTGTCTTTTGATGTGCGGCATTTTCTTTTTGTCTGTTCTTTGACTCCAGTTAGAGCTGTGTTCCTGAACCTCCAGTGAGTCCTCTGGGTCATAGGCAATGACACTCAGAGATGTTTGCAGTTTCAAAGCTTCATCGTGAGAGTTTTGTAGGGCAGTGTTTTTAACTGAGCAGAATATCTTCAGTGCTTCTCACACAATAAATAATTATTTAAAACAGAAGTGTTAATATATCTCTGCCTTGTAGGTATTAATGGCACCATGACAGTAGCTGCCCTGTTGGTTGTTCTGTCAGTCTTTCTTTCCTCTGCATCCCCTGCCCTTAGGGTCTTCTAAGTTGTTGCTTTTGGCTAGACTTTGCATATGGCATTTCAGCATGGAAATGAATTTGTGTCAGAGTAGGTTTAAAATTGGGTCAGTAAGTGTAAGTTACGTATGTGTGGAGAGGAAAAGGCAGCATCTGTGATCCCGGCGTCTTTGACTCTGCTCTGAACACTGGGATGTCATTTCTCCACGTGACAGGATTTTTTCCTGCAAAAGGAGGAAGAGGCAGATTTCTAGCAATAATTCCATGTTGTTAATATTAAGAATTAGTGCAGGAATCCTTTGTGTACTGTGATGAGAATTTGAGCCTCAGTGGAGAATGACACTTGTTTCTTTATCAAAAAAGAAAAAAAAAATTAAATTTACCTATATGGTAGCATGGCAGATTGCAGACAGGAAAATGAACAAAAATTAAATCCTTTTGTTTTGTGATATTTCCAACCCCCTGCATAAGTATGTGATGTACTAATGAGTATTTCCAGTGCCCTGATAGACTGCTGGCTTTCACTTCCAGCAGAACTCAAGAGCGGCACGTGGAAGTGGACTCTGATTCTGAACAGTGTATCTTAAGATTTACAGAAGTTTGTCTTAGAATATAAGGAAGAATAAATACCACACAAAGCATGTGTGCTCTTTGTCTCCTTGATGTGAATGTTGATAGTACTACAGAGGGAACAACAGTATTGTACATGTTATTCCATGTGTGTAGGACCATCTCCATGAGAGCAGTTTCTGGAATTACCTTGCTGTCTTTTAGATAAGTGATGTAGATTTTTATTCAGGATGCATAAGGTAATTGCTAATGTCAGAGTGGTACCCTGGCCCCAGAACTTTTTAGCCACTGAATTATTCTTGCCACACCACAGTAGTGTTTTCACTGAGTGACTCTTGCCCTTTTTAATGCATAAAGCCTTTAATGTTTAATAGCACTTCTTGTAAGAAATACAGAGATATTTATTTATTTTTGTTCTTTCATACTAATGACTGTTTTTATTGGTTTTGGTTTTTTTGGGGAGCAGAGTGGGACATTTTTAATTAATAGAACAGAAATCAGAAATCTAGGTAAATATTTCATAATTGTTTGCAATGGGACGATCTTTTATTTTGCAGTAGTCTGGTCTTACTACTGGACTCTGTACTGTAAGTGTAGAGTAGCACAAAAAAATATATTGCAGTCTGTGCTAACTTTATTTATTTATTTTAGGCAAAATGGACAAATCTGCAGGAGCCCCCCTGGTGTCTTGCATTAACATGCTCGAAAGCTGTGAAGTTTGGTGTGGATGTAGAACAGCCATAAGAAAACGATAAACTATAATGGCTTGAGGAAAAAATTAGGCATTTCTATGATATAATAGGAATGGATGTAAAGATTCTACAGGGTGTCACTGGTAGCTCAGAGGTGGCTTGGATAGTAGTCATCAACCTTTTTTGTAGTTCAGCTTTCCCATTACAGCAGGAAAATATTTTGAGTACCCAGCTTGCCTTGTAACAAAGAAAGGAAGAGTGCCATGTAGTTTTAAGAAACTCTGTGCTATCAACATAAAATATATTCTGTCTTAAAAATTTCAGCTTCAACTAGTAGAAGCATCTGCTTCTTATAACATCGTTATTTTATCTTTTCAATATAAACTTAGTCTACATTGTTTCCATTCACTTCTCCATCAGAATGGTCTCATTTCCAGCCTGGAGTTGCTCATAGATGGCTGATTTCCCTTCTGTTACATTCACGGTCCTTTGGCTTAAGTAACTTTTGTATCTCAAAATAGATTATTTTGTAGATAGCAGCAATATCACTTGTTGCTCTTTGTCTTACTGGATGAAGTGACCCAACCTTTCTTTTCTACTCACTTACAGAATTTGGTCTTCATTGATCTTTTCACCCAAGTCACATTTTCTGATTTTGTTTCTGGTTTTCGTTACTCTTGACTAGAAATTAGTGGGAGAAAATTCAGTCTTATTTCCACGGCCATAACTCACTGTAATACATCTGCACTGCTCTGCTGGTCAGCCAGAGGCTCTGCTCCTGGAGGTCAGGGCCAAGAGCTGTGGGACCACAGCCAGGAGAAGTAGGGCAGGCCAGGAAAGGCCTGGGAACATTTTGGTAATTGTTGAAGTTTGTGAAAGGGGAACCGCTATGATGGAAGGATGGACAGGAGAACTGATGCAATTATGCTGAGCATTTCATGAGTTTGCTATTGTTCTCTGTGACCTGAGTTCCCAAAATCAGTTTTGACACAGTTGACCAACAGCTGGTGAGCTCATGTGCAAAGGTTTATTCAGTGTCTTGAAGGGGCATCACTGTGCCCACTAACATCCCTGTCACTGCTTTTTAAAGAGCAACATTATTTAACAAGACTCTTCTGTAACAATAATGTCTTCCTGTGTGTTTGTATGCTGTAGCTGCTAGTCCCTTCAACACAAGTTCTCTGCCCAAATAGTGTGGGTATCTCCTCAAAGCAGGGATTCTTTCACCATTTCCTCAAAGCAGATTGATGGTCATTCAATTGGAAATTTAGGGAGTTTTCTGATTTCATGTAGTAAGAGAAAGTTGTAAAATGATGTCATCCTGAATGTCTAGAGACTGCAGGAGAATCTTAAGAGGGACCATGTGGAAATAAACCAAACAAGTGAGTGATGATCAAAAACTACTGAGCCTTTTCTGCCAGGCTGGTGGTATTAAGACTGCAACAGCGTATCGGACACTTAGCTGTTACAAGAAGAGCACCATTAAACTCCATGCAGCCTTGCACTACTTTACGATTTGTTAATTTGTGCTTTACCTTCTCCTTGTCGAATTAATGATCTTAATTCTGTAGTTATTTCAAGGTACTAAACCACTAAAAAAGAAAACTTCTCTGACTTCTTTCACACTTCCAGCATAACTCTAATTATTAGTATGACTAGTATGAAGAAACACACCTAAACTGAAATTGTGTGAACGTGCAGAATGCCTGTCCCAGTTCTCACCCACATAGGTTTTGAGCCCATTCATTTTGCTGGCTATAATTCATAGTCTGCAGTGTGGGTAAGTAATCCAACCCTTGAATTGCTCTACTGCATTGAAGCAAGTCAGCTGGAGTGAGTCCATGATCATCTGCTTGAGTGTTTTTGTTTGGTTTTTGCAAGCTTTTCCATGGCATCACTACCTCTGCTAATATACAGAAAATAGGAAACTGTTGCCTGTTCCAGGGAAACAGTGGCTTTGTTTAGCATATTTCATCAGAAAATCCACGGGAGGGTTTTCAAAGCCGCCTTCCAGTATTCTTAGTTGTTTCCTCTTGCTCTATTTCACTGTTTTAAGCCTCCAAGTTGTTGGTCAATTAATGTGACAGGAACCCCGTAGGTTATGTTTGTTCATGGCAGTCATGTCTTCTTTCATTAATCCAGCCCTAACAGCTGCAGAGTTTTATTGTCTGGGCTGCTGTGTAACAGTCTGTTTGCAATGCAATGCTAAAGCAATGGAAGTGTGTGTGTCGGGGTGGGGGGGACACTCATGGAAGAGCTGAGAGGGAAAATCTTAATCTTCAAAGACTCAGGTTTTGTTTTGTTCTGCTGATTTTTATTTCAATCCCTATTTGTTTCCAAATCTCAGTTATTTCCCTGTCTCTTTTAATTGTAGCAAGCTGAGTCCTGACCCTTTTGTTATTCATGTTGCATGTTAAGGCTAAAGGTTTTGCTGTCACTAAGATATTTGAAGACTGCACAAACATTTAAGTGTTTTGGAAACACATTTGCTCATCTTGAATTTAAAAATCTGACTCTCAGCTGTGATACAGGAAAATCATATTTCATTAGCGAAGTTTATCACTGTTCATTAAGATTTCCCTGTAACTATTTTTCTTTAAATTTAATTTTTCCTTAATTGTTTTTTATTTTTTGCTGTATTTACCAAGCTTTCTTTGAATCTTGTCAGACAATTTAACTTCCAAATCAATATGTTTGCCTGTTAAAAATATTTACAGTACTGCCTTGTCATTATTAAATATTTCTGCAAGTTAATTAGTAAGAGATTGCATCTTACTTATTCCATCTTTTAGGAAGCTAATTCAAAGAATTCTCCAACCAAGCTAACATTTTACAGTTCTAATCCCAAATGGCTAATATTTTTCAGTGATAGCCAGTTTTAGCAATCTGATATGACCATTAAATATTGAAGGCCAAAATTAATGATACATTTATATAATTGTGCGTAATTGTGCTATCTATCTTTGCAGAACTTTCTTCAGAGATACATAAAATGTAATATTTCAATATTATGGTGAAAATCAGAAAGTGTTTCTTAAAATCTGCCTATATGAAATCTAAATATAGCATTGCACATCAAAGTTTGGTAAGCAAAATTGTAGTGAACTGCCTAATATTACTTTATATTTGCGAGTTAATTACACAGATAGTGTTCATTCATGATAAAAGTAAGCATTCTTTACATTTATTAGGGATATTATTTAACTTTTTTTTCTTCTGCATCAACAAATTTTCAGCATAACACAAGTATACAAACCCAAGCAAATAAGTGAATTAAAATTCAACAGGGCACTTAATCTTCCTCCAATTGAAGTTAATGGGCATTCTGCTTTAAATTTGAACTGAAGTTTAATTTATTGTTAATAGAATTAGGCCAAAATGTATATTGTCTTCTTGCAAATTTCCTTTTTAGGAAATTGAATTATAAACAGGATAAAATGATAGGAAATGATGTTTCATGACAGCACAAGATTTCTACTTATGCATAGAATAATGATTATTAAATCTTGAGAACATAAGCATTACTCTGTAGTTCTTCCTCACAGTGTATAATTGACAGCTCTGTCCAATGCATCCTTAAATCATTTAATAAATGAACCTTCTTCCATTTCTCCTGGCCTACAGTACACAGGACATTTCCTATGAAATTAAGCCTGGATTTTCCATGAATTTTTCTAAACGAAATACTGACTATAGATTATATAGACCCTAACTATTATAGTGAAGGTTAGTTTTGCTCTGGAAGTTTGAGGGTTTCAAATACAGTTTCTTTGAACTCATGGTACAGGATGGCTTTATGCGCCTACAGCCCATCAAAATTTCACTTAAAAGTCTAAGTCCATGAAAATAGTTGTTGGATCCTGCTCAATTCGGTAGATGCTAATCCCCAGGGTTTCTCAGTTTTATTGATATGGAAGGTTTAATTTTTTGATCTGCTGCATGCATGGTGAACTTGTGATGTGATCATAAGTTTGTACTTCTGCCGAAGGAAGGCTCTTCTATCTCTCCCCTTTTGATGTAAAATTCCAACCCTTTGTGGTGGAACCAATCTTTCTGAAAAACACCCCTTAGAAAAAAGAGGGGGAAGAAGCAGTTCAGTTATAAATTTTGGTCAATTCCTTGATATTTTTTTCCTCTCAGTGTTGCACAGATGCTTGCTTGGATCTCCAGGACAGATTGACACCAAACTGGAATAAGAATTTGTGGGCAAAAAAATAGAAGCATGTATTCTTTTTGGAATGCATGCTGGATGATAGCTCAGCAAACACTGAAAGCTAAGTTTTGTCTGTGGTGCTTCTTTTGATGGTGCTCAGCACCGTGGTGCTTAACTGCTTCTCTTTCCCCCCCTACCTTTTTTCTCATTTTCTTTTCCCTATTTCCCCCTATATTTTTATTTCTTTTCCTCCCCCAGACAGCATCTGTACTAACCTGTGTTGCCTTTCCTCCTTCTCAGGTGGCCTCTCTGGGAGTCACCACATTCACACTGTGTGCTCTCTGCATCGACCGGTTTCGCGCCGCCACCAACGTGCAGATGTATTACGAGATGATCGAGAACTGCACCTCGACGACGGCCAAGCTGGCTGTCATCTGGGTGGGCGCCCTGCTGCTGGCCCTGCCGGAGGTGGTGCTGCGCCAGCTGGCCAGGGAGGACCCCGAGTACAGTGGCAGCCCTCCGGGCGAGCGCTGCGTGGTGAAGATCTCCACGGCACTGCCCGACACCATCTACGTGCTGGCTCTCACCTACGATGGGGCACGGCTCTGGTGGTACTTTGGCTGCTACTTTTGTTTGCCCACCCTGTTCACTATTACCTGCTCCCTGGTGACGGCGAGGAAAATCAGGAGGGCAGAAAAAGCTTGCACAAGGGGGAACAAGCGACAAATTCAGCTGGAAAGTCAGATGAACTGCACAGTGGTGGCTTTGACCATTTTATATGGATTTTGCATAATTCCTGAAAATATTTGCAACATTGTGACTGCCTACATGTCCACAGGGGTCTCTCGACAGACTATGGACCTCCTCCATCTCATTAGTCAGTTCCTTTTGTTCTTTAAGTCCTGTGTTACCCCCGTTCTCCTGTTCTGTCTCTGCAAACCTTTCAGCCGGGCCTTTATGGAGTGTTGCTGTTGTTGCTGTGATGAATGCATCCAGAAGTCTTCCACAGTGACGAGTGATGACAATGACAACGAGTACACCACAGAACTGGAGCTCTCCCCTTTCAGTACCATCCGTCGCGAAATGTCCACTTTTGCCTCCGTGGGGACTCACTGTTAATTGACCTTAGGACTTAATTTCCTATATATTTTTCCTTTTTCTTTTTTATTTCATATTTTTCTTCTTGAAGCAAAATGCAGAAAAAAAGAAATTTCCTGCTATAAACGACTCTTGAAACCAATCTGTATTAACAGTCATGTTTTGGAAAATAATTTGTTTGGATATTAGAAGAAAAGAAAGAGAGAGAAGGAGAGCCAGCACTCAGTTTTAAATCATGAGATTTTGTATGGTGCTAGGATTTCATTGCTTGCAGAGGAGGATCAATATCAATCCACTTTTTTTTAATTCCATAGTATTTTTTTTTATAATCACTGTAAAATGATTATTTAGACATTGTGGGCTTTGCAAGGTGTTTCATGTAAAAGATGTGGTGGAAAGTATTTGAAAGTAGTTTTAATCCAATTACTGTACACTATTGTGAGAGGACTTGGCTTCAGAAAATTTATAAAGTAGCAAAAAAATAAATGAGGTTTTATTCTTTAACATGATTGTCAATCTGCATTTAACAAAGACACCTATGAGTAGCATTAAATTCTTTTAATAAGTAAAAAAAAATCTTTGCATATAATAATTTAGATGGCCATATTTAATTAACATTTGGGTACTTACACTTGGAGGATATAATTACAGTTTAAGGAAGATGGTTATAATGGTATTAGATTTATAGGAGTGGGCTTTTTTTACCTTATATTATGAAAGTTCAATGTGCCTCACGGAAAATTTTCTTCTTAACCTGCAGATACACAAAATCTTGAGTTATTTTATAGTTATTACAAAGAAACGTTCACTTTATTACTGAATTTTGTTGTGTGTGGTTTCAAAATCAAGATTCTTTCCAGTACACTACTGGTTTTACATTGAGATTATGTTCTCAGTCTCTGTATATATAGCTCCTACTGGCTTCAGTGAGAGTCTCATTGCAGAGAAAGGCATTTTTCTTGCCAGAGGTTTGCTGACAATAAATGTGAGGGACTGAAACATGTGGAGAGTGAATTCCTTCTTTTTTAAAAGGTATAAACACACTTGGACGCTTGGGGCTTGACCCAGAGCCCATGGCAGTCAATGGAAAGGTTTCCATCAATTTCAGAGGGCTTTGAATCAGACTGGCATCTCCTATTTATTCTGGGACATGTAGCATGAATATTAATCACAGGGGCTCTGTATACTGATTCAGAACCATGCTGCTCTCACAGAGACTGCTATTCACTAGCAGCTCACAGCTCTGAAGCTGGTTTTGAGAGCCACGGTGTGTTTTGCTGATGGCTTCTTGCTGTCCACTGAGTTTTTAAAATGAGGGTATGTCAACACTGCCAGCAACAGTGTGATATAGTAAAATCTACAGTTATAAGCAAGCCAGGTTGGAGACTGGAAAGTGCCTATCCTTATCAGCAGAGCTTATTTCCCCACTCTTGGCTGAAGTAGACATTCTGTTCTTGGCAGGCAAGCTGGCTCGTATTTATACTGGGCAGCAGGCTGAAATGTAGACACATACTAAGGAACTGAATTTTTTATAGATAGCTTGTATTTTAATACTAATTAAATAAATAATTCAGTTGTAGTGGGCAGAAGGAAAATCACATGCATTCATGCTTTGAAATTAACAGTGAATGTAACTGATGTAGTCTTACCTCCTGAAACCTGCCTCTATATATGTTAAAGAATTTTCTGTAACTTCTGGAAAGGACTCTTATTTTTTGTAGATTCCAGATTTAGTATGTTGAATCTTCGTATCTGCTTGGTCAAATGTTTCTTCTTTTTCTTTACCATTTTAACCTATAATAATTTCAACTGAAAAAAAACAGTCGAAATTAATTAATATGAATATGAATTCAAACATATGTACACTTGAATTCTTTTTCTAACTTTTGAATCAGATATTGGGCCTTAGCAAGGCAACCTGCTTTAACCACAGGCATTTGTCTCTGCTTAGACCTTGAGAAATTACCTGTTTTCAAAATCCTATTTAACATGTTCAATCACTTCTGAAAATGGGAACTGTCCCTTCCTTATAAAACCTTTAATTGACTTTATTTTGCTTGATTACATTCAATAAACTATGAAAGGGATTAAAGAGAAAAGATGGAAACAAAATCTTCCTCCCTTTGGTGCCCGTGTTTCCTCAAATACATATTCCCATCTCTGCATTTTGATTTGTACTGTTCTTTCTTACTTGCCAATATTTATAAAAAACAGGAATAAAACTCCCTTTTTGTTCCTTGCTGAGAGAATTGTTTCCCTCGGCTGCCTTTTCTGTTACAGCGGGGGCTCAAGGATCTTGGAAAAGAACAGCAGAAAGGGAGGAAGCACTTTAAAAGAAACAAATGAAAGAAATAGAGAATTTACTTGGGAATGTTAAATGATCATATTTTGCTATTTTAGGTGCAAGGTTGCACCAGGAGACGAAATGCCCCCATTGTTTAGGATATAAGATGCTTCCAGCTTTCCAGTTGGCAGTGGGTGTGTGTCAGCTCTGCTAAGGACTGTCACTAGCTCCCAGGTTACATGTTCTGTGTCCCAGAGAGGTGCAGTTTGCTTCTCCATTTAAATATTTCCACAATATGTGTATGATAGTCCTGGGAAAAAGCCCAACCAAGCAAGCCAAACGAAAAAAACCCAACAAAACCAAACCAAAGCAACAAAAACCCAAGAGGAACAACAAACCCACACCGGGCAAAAAACCCCACCCCCACACAAAAAGAGTACAAAAAGATGTAATAAGTCATTGGAGAAGATAGGATTTGAAGATTAGTAATTCTGAGTTTGTAAATACATCTTCCTACTTGTGTGGCAGAGCATTCTCCAGCCTCGTATTCAATGGGGCTTCTTTGTACCCTGTGTAACCTTGCCTTTTCTGATGCTGAAGGAGCAGTATTCACAGCTATTTCTCTGCCTTGCCATGGATAACTGTAGCAATTTGACACGCTAGGCACCCTTTCATTCTAATTTATCTAAATTGGTTCAACTAATACCACATTAGCAGATTTGTAATGTTACAGCTATTCAAGTGTCGTGATAAATGATTCCTTATGTTAAAGATGGGGTACTGCATTGCACTTCTTCCAGCATTTGGGATTGATGCTCTGACCTTTTGAAATTTTCTTGGTGTTTTGCTTTTCTTACGTTCCGTAATAGTCTTAGAAGTTCCTTCTGTCTGTTTTGAACCCAGTTCTGTCAGACATTTGTCTGCTAACAAGAGGGCATTTGATGACTGAAGGTTTGCTTATTGCAAAGATTTAATTTTTTTACCTAAAATAGAAAAACTTGCAGAGCGTGGTGATCAATATAGAAGAGTGATGGAATGGAAAATCGGATTTTAAGTAAGGAAAACCTTACACCTCTCAGGTACAAAAGCCTTTAACACTAATTGTCCCAACTCTGATCCAATTGATAAATTAAAAACCATGAAACTCTAGTATGTGTTCCAATATCTCCAATGAAAATGTTTCATGACCTGTATCAAAAATACAATTGTGTAGTCCAAAGTACAAATGGTAAATTATTGAGTAATATTTCTCAGAAGAAATCTATTTTACCCCTTCCAAGGTAAATTCCTACATTGAAACTTAAATAACTCCTGCGCTTAAATGATGGCAGTGACTTGCTCAGCTCCTGTTCTGTCATTGAGATTGTGATGTAAGCTTCCACAGCTGCTGTTCCAGCAGCTCTGGGAATGGCTCCTAAAGACACTGCAGAGGTTTCCAAGCATGTTATCCTACATCCCTCATAAGAAATTGTGTGATGTTAGGCTCCATGGTGAGACTGCCCTATTGTGCTTATGGCACTCAGAAGCAAACTAGATTCTATGAAATGTGAATTGCTATTGAAATTCTGAGTAGCTTATCCAGATTCATTAAACAACAAGAGTATTCAAAACGTCTCCTGGTATCTGTGAGCCATTGTCTTTGACACAGTGTAAATACACACAACTTGCCCTGTGGGTGCCTGACTGCTGTTGGTGTGCTCAGACACTTTGCTGAGCTGCTTCTGTTTTTTTTTTTTTTTTTTGCCAGGTGGCATTAACAGAACTCCAAAAGCACTTTAATCATCCCCTTGGTATTGTGTTGGAACTAAGACTGAAGGCAAAACCTGCCCAAAATTAGTCTGCCTCCTTAGCTGTAGGCCCTGTATTGTCTGTGCATGGAGAGCACATCTAAGGTTGCAGGCTGTCAGTGGATACAGGCTTAGCACAGTAGCATCAGCATGTATATGTGGTGTGTGTTCTGATGAATCAAAAATTTAGGTTCTGTTATTTCTAGGATGGAAGAGCAAGATCCAAAACCCTGCTCTGCTTAATTTATAGGTAAGACTTGAAATTTGGTAGTTCAACATGCCATCAGAAAGGTGTAACTGCTGTAGTAACAGGCACGCTGGTGATACTACAGAGGGCAGAACCTATAAGAAATAAACTGCCTGCAGAAAGCTGACTCCCCTTAGTTCCAGAAGAACCCAGACCTAATGATTTGCCCAGATTGCAAAGGCAAACTGAGACCTTGAAGTGGGTCTGCTGTGTCCTGACTTCTTACGTCTTCATGCTGAAACGATCCTTCTGTCCTCATATCACTGAGAAATGTGATTAGGAGGAGTTACAGCTTTTTTCCTTCTTTCTTTTTTTATGAAAATCTCAGCCAAAGTCAATGGGAGCAGATGATATGAATCATTTAAAGTTAATGGTATCCTACATGCACTGTCTCAGTCCTCAGGAACTGTATCTTTTCACTTCTGTTTTGTATTTGATTGAGTCATTTAACACCTATCCTTGGCAGATGTCAAATTTTCAAAAGCTGGGTATATTTTGTAATGAATAAGAAACAATGAAAAAGACACAGACTGAGAGACTCCAGGACACCCACGCATCTCTTTTCATTTCGCATTTCCTGTGTAGTATTACCTGGAATGCCAGGATCCATATTCCTGGATGTCCCAGCCTCTTTCAAGGAAGAGGTCAAAGATTTCTGTCCTTATACTCTGTGTTGTATATCACAGCTTCTTATTACTGAAAAGCAGAAGATAGTAACCTGAATAAAATGTCTGTGGGGTTTTTCTGCAAGTAGAAATCATGCCTGTCAGACTTGCAGGATTCTCGGTTTGGAGTATTTAATATAAGTGCTAGTGGCAGCATTGTTACTCAAAGTAGTAGATAATTTTTAGTTAAAGAGAAAGCTTTTCCTTTTTTTACGTATATATTTTATCCTTTATATTTTATCCTTTATTTTTCTGTGATTACAAAGTATTTTTCTCATAAACAAAATGCAAAAATCCCACAAGCACTCATTCTTTTGTCTAGTTGGAGAAATTCTATCATTAGCTTACATCAGACATCTTTGTTTGTATCCACAGTGAATTTAGCCCTTTGTTCTTTGAGAAAGGAAACCAAAACTCAATTAGAAACATGGTCATGACTAACTTGATCTTGAAGAGAGAAGATTTGAATAAACTTTGCAGGCTGGGATGGTAACATAATTTAAAAAAAAAAAAAAATTATGGTCTTACCAGCCTAAACATTTTAAGAGATGGGAGATACATACAGTTCAACAATAACTTGTAGCTGAATTTCATAATTGTGACTAGGGACTCCAGAATACATATAATATGGAATAAAATTATCTAATAGTAGCTGGATATGCATGTGATAGTCTCTACTGAAGACTACAAATATTAAATAAACAAATAGATTTTAGCCTCTCAGCTATTATAGCAGAGAACTAATTCTTCCCTAAAATACGCTTCCAATTTGGTGTAATATATAGGTGTGTGCTAGATGAACCTATTTAGTTTTTTTAGTGTTGTGTAGGGAAGAAAAAAGCTTAAGAAAGAAATTATCCTATCTGTAATTGTAGCCAGCAGTTATACTTCACATTTTTTCTTAAATTCTTTCCTTTGTCTATTTTGAAGCAATTTCTACTGACTGTTCTTATCAGTACTTTCAGTGTCTTATTCCATTTGCTAACTCTCCCCTGAGCAAAGGAAAATCCTTTTGTTTTTCTGATGATCAATTCTTTTAAATTGAGCATGTAAGTAAGTCTCATTCATTTTGCACAATCTATCCACTGGAAGACTTAAAGGTGAACAGTCTTCTCCCTATGGAAAGCATTTACAGATAAGGAAGCTGCAGTCCATCTTTCTCTAACCTATCAGAAATAAAAATATCTCATCAATCTGTATAAAACCTGTGGCCAGAGTATCCTCACTACAGCATGTATTTCTGACTTAAGACTGGCTTACCTACCTGCAAATCATGATACAACAGACAACAACGGTGTCTTCTTGCCAAAACATGGGAGGTTTCTACAAGAAACTGGCTCAGGTATCTTTATTTCATATGGTCATTCTCTATGGAGTCTGTTTTTATCTATAAAAAATCCTCTTGTAGAATGTTGGATGCCTTTGTGACCTCTGAGTAAACTATTTCTCATCAAGGGCTTCATTTCATAGGCATCATCCATGAGCCCTGAGTTCAGGATTGTATGATTAAGCTGGGGGTTGACATTACTTGTTGGCCTATACAAGACATGTCTGTGTGCGGACAGCACTGCTGGAAGCTGGATCTAGGAGGTGAAAGGACAGGGTCCCCCACAGGCAATGCAATGCATCTACACCCAGCCTCCTGGTGGTCGATGACAATTTGGTGACCAGTCTGTTGAAAGCTGGAACCAGTTTTGAGAGGTTTGCGTAGCACTACTTTTGAAAAGCTTTAAGGGATGGCCAGTCTCTTAAACTATTATCTTCTCCTTGGTTTATGTGGAGGAAGAGTTGCCTTTGCCTTTTGCCCATAGAAGAGGAAGAAAGAAGATATAAGAAAAGAATAGAATTCTACTCAGATGTGGATGAGCTTGACTTTAATCTTTGGGAACAGAATTCTGTAATTATAATGGTTTCTTAGCTTCCCAACATTAAAACAGATTGGATATTGAATCCTCCATTCTGATACAGATCTTCACACTGCTGCTGAGGATGCAGCCAGTGACCCAGGTAAAATAAAGACCCCTACGAGACCACCTGACTTTTTTTTTCCTCAAACATGCAGGCCTGTTTGAGTGGTAAGTCCATTCAGATAAAGGGAGCATAGAGAGCATGTAGGTGAGCCTGCTTTTCCTGCCGTCTCCCCTTGGTGATGAAAGGGTTAACAGTGCTAGCATTCAGTCTAGCAGAGCCTGGTTTCAGATGAATAGGGGCAGTTTGTGCCCTCTCAGTGCCTGTTTCTGGCTGTCCTCATCCTGCACAAGGCAGCACTGTATGTTGAGATCCTGAAGGCCCTACTGCCTGCAGGGCTTGATTTTTTTAATCTTTTTTTTTTTTTTTTTTTTTGATAAATAAAAGGAAAGAAATAAAGTAATTGTTAACTGTTTGAGGGCTTTGCTGTGTTTCCTCCTGGAGTACCACTGCAAATCAGTATTTGCAAATATATGCATGCCTAGCAATTATACTCAGAAAAAACTATAGAGACTTGAACTCTACAAATCAGATTAAAAAACCTGCAGAATTGTGGGTTTGTATTGAATTTGCCAGAAGGTAGTGCATCAAGTGAAAACACACCAAAAATCTGCCTATCGCTACTTTCAATGCTCCGCTCCCCAGTTATAGCATAATATTTGTTTTACTGTCAATCATGGCGCTATTGCTTAAGAATTCGTAAAATGTCTTATTCTTCCTTTCTGTGTATTTTATTTTCCTTTGTCACCTTTCATTCTATTCTCCATCTTGTTTTTTTTTAGCTGGAGAACTTTAAGTGTTTGTGCTGTCCTCTATACATCTCAAAGTTATTTCTGTTTAATCAGAGCTTGAGTTCAGCAAGCAAAAAATGAGTTAAAGAAGACAGCACTTGTAGCTCGGTATGTTGCCATATACCTATGTGGTTTGGGCCTTAACTCAATATAAAAGCAGAAAAATAAATCACCCTGCCAGCTAACCAAAAGCTCTCAGAACCTGGCAGTTGGTAGAATGATCATTGCTGTGGTCTTCTCTGCTCCCACTCAGCAGCCAGCTGCAGAACTCTGCCTTGGGATGGACCTGCCAAATCCGAGATGGGTGTCCCTTGAAACTAATCTTGAATAGAGTGAAAATTAAAATAGGAGGTATTTTAAATGAAACATGCTGTGTTCAGCAAAGTAGCATTTCAAACACCATGGTCTATTCCATCAGAGCATACCTGACCTGCTTTACCCCCAAGCTGCTGGCAGGCTGTCAAGCTTTTGGCCCTGCTGGAGAAGAAAATCTATTTTGTTGATTCTGGCATCTAACTCAAATATTAGTGTCAACCTAAAAGTATTAAAAGATGAGATTCCTTATGGGCAAAAGTAATTCCTTCTTGACACATTCCTAACAATCACCAGCTCAAGAAGGACATTGTGAGGTAAGATTTATGTTTGCCTCTAGAGAAAGCTTCTTTAATCAAAGTAAGATGAATTTGAATCAAGATTTGAGCTTATGTCTATAATATGCTAACTAATTTATTGTATGTTGTATAGGAAACAGCAATATATCTTGCTTTACATTGAGCTAAATATTCATATAGTGACATAAAAATGTAAGGACAATAAAGCAGTAAACTAGGCTAAATTGCTTAATGAGCCCTCACATTTTCATCCACTTACTTCAGTGCAGAAATCCTGGTTCAGTTTTGGATACCAGAAGCAGATCTAGTTGTTCAGTCATGATGGAGACTCCTGCAATTTAATTTGCTTCTAGTGCTAATTATGATCATTAAGAAAACAGCAATCCTATAACTTCAACAAACCTTTCATAATTTTGATAGTACATGTTCAAATAGATCTAGTTATTTAAATGGAATTGGCTCTGGAATAGCTGAACACAAGATTAGATCTCTTTCACATTCAATTTCTGAAACTGAACAGTTTTCTAACCTCAGGATCTGTAAGCTCATTACTGGATATTTACATTTGGGTTTTGGTGACAATACATAATTAGCAGTAGTTCCTTTCTCAGCTAAAGCTCTTTTAGTGTTTCCTCCTCCTCCCACATAGTCAATCCTCTTAAAAATGCACGGAAAATATGCACATTGCTCCATTTAACATCTTCTTCTTATGTGCTCTCAGGACAGCACATCATTGTTGTTTAGGCGAAGTTTTCAATCTGACTTCCAAACTATCAACTAAAGATAGTCCCGATGTTTTTCCTCACCCATTTTATGTATAGATTTTTTTTTCTACTTCCAATGTTTATTTTTGAAATGAAGTTAAAGAGTAACTTTCCTTTAGTTTGTTACAGGAAATTATTTGCTGAAAAGACACACTGTTAATTAGCAAAAAAGCTCTAGCTGTCAATAAGCAAGTTAATATAAATTCATCAGAGGCATTTAGGGTTTTTTTAGAACATTACACAAACTATTATCTGCTTTCTTAGAGATAAAATTTACTATATTTCAGCTATCATTTATGCTAATACCAGAGCTTAGAGCCAGACGCTGATCTCAGTTGTATGGGTGTACACTGTATGGTATTGCTTCAAGAACATTATGATGTAAAAATTCACTGTAGGGCTATTATTCCAAGATTCTTCTGATGTAAAAGAAGCTTCATTTGCTGAGGGATCAGCACCCAAAGCCCTTTGCAGAGTGGCAAAACCTCTGCAGCACACCCTGGCAGTAGTGGGTGTTGCATTGCATAGCCTTTCCAGGCAACACGGGCTCGTGGCTCCTGCTGATGGCAATGCTTCTTGCAGATACAGCAAAGAACTTCTGTCAAAATACTGTTTCTATGGATATGGTAAACCACAGCAAGGGCAAAAAAACTCCATTGTGCTCTTCAATATGCATGAGTGTTAGGGTTTTCTGCTTAGGGCTGATTCCAGCCCCCAAGCACATGGAGATTTATTTTGGGGAAAGAGAAGAGAACATTTCTACTGAACAAGCTGAGTAATTCTGCAGCTATTATACTTCAGCAATGCTGGGGCCTTGGTGGAAATAAGCACTCAATCCTCTTTTTCTTTGACTCCTGTAATTTCCTTGGGCTATACTGACTCAGACAGGAGATGTCTAAAGAAAAACAAGTGCCTTGTCACAGTCACAAAGAGCAGCCATAGAATAAATGAACACATTTTCCATCAAGGAGACCCCAGGTCTCAGAGGAGAAAAAGTGATGCAGGTGATCAGGAGGAGACCCAATGCAGTGGTTTTCTGTCGACCTTCATTTGCGTCACAAACCCATCATCCTCCCAAGCACAAGGGAGCAGCAGGGCTGGCAGCCTGCTCAGCCCCACAGTGATGGGGATCAGCAGCACTGGCTGCACTGTGCTGCCGAGGGAGGGATGGTTCACGCTTTGCCGCCATCTCTGCGACACTTGGCACTAGGCAGTGCTGCTCGCCTCTCATTTTTAAGAGTGCTTTAAAAGGTTTTTTCTCCTCTGTGCGGGGTGTAAGCAAATGCAGTGTGTAAGTGCGTGTGTTTCTGCTGAAGCACCAATATTTTTTGGTTGCTATTTGTTGTTCTTGTTACAAAGAACAATCTTTCTGTTAACCTAAGTGATCACTTGAGCACTGCAAGACTGTATGTCATTTTTAAGCTACTGTATAGCAATGGCCTTAGGGAAATTCTACAGATGCCTTGCCACAATCCATTTCTTCCCCATGAGGAGCTACCAGAGTACTTGCTTAGATTCATTTGCCACAGCTGTTTGCTTCTTTGACCTCAAAGCCACGAAGGTATGGTGCCAGTGGAATAAAGAGGAGGCTGCTTTTTAAATTACTGATTATAAGAATTACTTTCTAAAGTAAAAAGAGACAGGAAACAGTGTTTTTACAGCCAAATGGAACTACTCATATGAGTATTTTGTCTTCACCTTTTAATAATTTTCCTTTCCCTTCTCTGCTAACCTGTAGATGTAGATAAATGAGCAACACAATATTAATGTGCTTATTAGTCTGGAATAATTTAAAACAGACTAATATCTCCCTGACAGAAAATTGTCAGCTCGGTTCTGTCATGGCATGTCATTGAAAGCTATTAAAGTTCTGAAGCAGAGCTACTAGCTAGGTACCTCATTTTATTTATTTCTGCAGTTCAAACATACCCCATTTCCATTTTGACCAGTTGTACCTATCTAGTTAGGCTTATTTATTTGAAGTTATTTATAGGTGATACCGTCCCCAGCTAACAGCTCAGCATGTAAGAGATTATGAATTTTAAACTATAATTTGTCTAAAAACCAAAGGCAACAAATCTAGGTCAAAGATATTGCCTCGGGCAAAGTCCACACAGGTTTTTTTGCATCACTGAGTATTACAGCTTCTGTCTTTCTATTTAAGAATGCTCATACCTCATCAGGCAGGTACCTTTCTATGCAAGGGATAAACCATTTAAAAGCTTCTCAAGAGCTAAATGTGCAAATCGTGGGCTATGCATTGCAGAGAAAAACAAAGTGCTACCCTATAATGTACATTAATCTAATGACTGGTCTTTAAGATTTGGGTTTGCATTTGCTGCTTGTCTCATTTTGAGGAAAAGACTTGCCCCTAAACATAAGGTGACTGATATAAACGAAGAAGTAGGGAAATCTGGGGAACTCCTCACATTCTTACTTACTGAAGATGTACATTCATGAAAAAAAAACACTAAATGCTTCTACTGTGTCATTTCACTTTTATATCTGTTTTTCTGCATAAATGCTAGTTTCCTGGTCATCCATGCTGTGTTTATATCATGCTACTTATGGCCTCTCCTCTGGAGTGAATTGCTTCCCTCCTAATAGAGGTTAGTTTTCTTCTGGGTCCTTGGAGAGCGTGGCTAAGGTCAGCCTTCTGCAGTCGGTATTAGCTTTGAGCAGTGAGAACAAGGGCACATCCACACCAGGTGGCTTAGGAACCAAGGTTCATTCTGTCACAGTCTACAAAGAGTCTGTAGGCACACCCAACGAGCATAAAGTGGACAATTTCAGAGCCTGATGACAAGGATATTGATGTGGAAAAAGGAAAACTGAGGTTCACACTTTTATCAGATAGCATTAATATGCTAATGGAGCTCAATGAGGGTCTCTCTTACTGTTGGTCAGAATTTATAGCTGAAAAAAGAGGTAGAATAAACACCTTGGTCCTCCTTCAAGTACTGAAGGGGCAGCAGAGACACTCTGACCTTCACTGGAGGGTCTTTGTGCACATCCTTATCTCCTTAATGAACCAGATCTATAATAAGGCTTTTATTTACACAGTGAAAGGAGTGTGGCTATTGGCTGGTGCAGAGGTGAGGTGCTCTTCTGTGCCTCACTGAGACACCGTCAGCCATGAGACCTCTGCTTCAGACATCATTCAGTGGTTAGGCCTTGATCAAGCCAGGGGCAAGATAAGCAAGAAGTCCACCTCAAATTTTTCTCAACCAGCCTCATCAATCCTTTACTGTCTTAAAGCAACACTGTAATATTATAACACTGTAAAATATTTACCTTCGAGCGCTGCAGCAGGAGAGACTGTCCACTGCTTACCCTCCTCTCCCTTTCCATTACCAAGAGCACTCAGTAGATGTGGTTATGGCATTCATTTAAACGGAGAAGAAACCTGCAATCATGCAGTGAATTACTCTATTGCAAGAGATGATGTTTGCCTCACATACGTATGCTGAAAAATTAATGCTACAAAGAGAAAATCTTTCTGTTCCCCAGCATCCTCCTAAGTTGTAGGAATATGTCCATGCCCTTATATCTCATTATGGAGTTGAAACTTTTCTTGGTTGCATGCCTTCAGCAGTAATTCACAATACAATTCGCTCCCTATTTTGAATTGATAGTATGGCTAAAACAAGAAAAAGCAGACATAAGAGATCCTGAAAGTACAGTTTACTATTTTTTACCACTGTAGTGATATTTTTATGTTAAGGGGCATTACCACAGTATTGAATTATTCTCTCTTTGCTGAAAGGTAGGGAGAGACAATAATTTTCTTGTGCCTGAATTATGTGTTGCTGCCTAGTTAAATATGCAGTAGTGAAGTTCTGCAGGTCGCTACCACAACTTCATCTTGACAATGAAATAAAAGAACTGCAGGGCTTACAAATATCAATAAACATTTTTAAGCATCAGTTTCAACATGTGTCTTACAAGGTGTCATGTTGTGTATCACAGGATGCCACACATTCCCACGTGTTTCATTTTCATCCCTTGAAAAGTCTTTGATTGCCAGTGGCTAAAAATGCTATTGAGCGCTTATGAAGAAATGTTTATAGAATCATAGAATTATTTAGTTTGGAAAAGACCTTTGAGATCAATGATTCTTACAGTAAACCTAACACTCCCAAGTGCATCACTAAATATATACATTTATAATAAACCTATTCAAAAATAAAACGTTTATATTTACTTGGTATTTATTATGCATGTACTGCAAAAGTGGCTCAAACAAGTTCAACTTTCAATTCTGTGTTTAATTTCTTCTGCTTCACTTGCCATACAAGGATTCTAGCTCTGGTCTTAACAAGAGCTAAGAATTCATTCTGCTGCTTCACATAGATTTCAACTTACACCTTCTAACTATTTTTTTTTTATGCTACCTTTGCATGACGTTTTCATGCTTGGACACTAATTTAGTCATGGTATGTCTCTTTAAATTTAGCCTCACCTGTGCCATGCTAATGTACATTAACACCACACACAGTTCTGATGTTCTGATGGGTTAAAGGATGGAACATGGGCTGTTGGGAGGAGTGAGTATGTGGACAATTACACATATTCAAGCACAAAGACATAAGTTTTGTTGGTCTCGGGAGTTGGATTTAAAAGACCAGTTTAAAAAAAACTAAACAGTCTTTCCATGAAGTCCGAAGTGTTCTGTTTTCCCCCAAGACAACTTCTTGGTGAAAAGCTACTCATAAAAGGTCATAGCTAATATCTGCCTACAAACTGCTGAGGACACCAAAGGTCTCCTCAAGCTGCAGACACTGAATATATTCATTCTCTTTAACCACAAATACTATGTACTTACACTACTCTTTCTATAAAATGGCTCTTACATTTTCTACAGGATTTATTAAATCTGTCCAGATGACTAAAAAATATTCCTGACTGTGTAAGAAAAGATAAGAAAGAGACGCAAAATTTACATGAAACGTACATTAAACAATAGAGAAAGACTTTGGTTGGTCCTTCAAATGACATGTCTTTTTGATTCTCACAAAAACTTTCATCTACATACTCACATTTTTTTCTATGCATCCAGATTTGGGTATTATAGGACATAAAGAGGAAAGCTCTGGCAGAAAACTTTGACTTTTTATATAAAAGTTGAGGTTTTTTGTCCTTTTTCTTCTACATAACATATGAAGCTACAGAGGTCCTAGAAATCAAATTCCTGTTAATGAGAAAAAGGACTGAAGCAAATATTTAAATACATGCCTATAAGTACCCTGATTTTTCTTCCAATAACTTACTGTATTTACTTTCTTTGATGAAGAAGCATCCTCTCCACCCTTCTGTCATGGAAGATCTATGCTGAACTATTTTGTGAAATAAACAGAGATCAAATGCCTCTTAAATGAATGTCTAACCACAGGAGTAGGTAAAATCTTGGGAGATTTCATAGGTGCCATGCTCAGTCATTATCTGCAGATAGCCCAGGGACACACCTAGATGATGACAGCCTGCTCTCCCGTGAGCCAGAACTGCAGCACATTGCCTTTCTATTTGCAGCCTGTCTCCAACATTGCAGAGCTTGCATGTCCACTCTGCATCTTACCAGTGAACTTGAAATGTGCTCACAACGGCATCCTCTGCAGGTCCTTTCTCTCCAAGAGAAAGAGATGGAGTATCCCATGCCCTGATTCTATGTTGGCCCTTTGGTTTAACATAAACTGGGTGTTGCACATATTGTGTGGCAGAGAAGAATTGCTCTCGCTTGCTTTTCAACAGTGTTTGGCTGGCTATTGTATTACAGAGGATGTTTTCCTTTTAAATAACATGTTTAAATAGTTATTCAGAGTGACATAAAACTGTCCATAAAATATTTTGTACTGCAGATATTGATATCTGGCAGATGAAGGGCATGTTTTAAGATAGTTGAATACTGCTTATGGATGTTTGACCTTGACTACAAATTTCTTAATTTTAAGTTATTTTTGTTATTCTAAACCCCTGCTGAAAACAAAATTGCATCTGTTTCTTTATAAGCCCATTTGCTAATACACCTGTCAGCCTTCTTTCTTCTCATGTATTATTATGGCTTTTTCCTCATTAAAACTGAAGTAAACAGCAATAATTATGTTCATATGCTTATTTTGATACATTAAAAGCTGGTAGTTTGGATAGTATATATGACTTTGCAGCACATGCATGATTACCAAGCTGCAACCACTTTACAACTACGCCCATCCCCATTATTTACTCAAGCATATATTAAGTTTAACGTCCCAAAGAACTCGTATTTTAATAAACGAAAAGCTTCATCATGCAACAGAATAATTTTGCATATAATAATGTTTTAGTATATTAGACCTTTTGTGCAGAGGAGAAACATATAGCATCTAAGCATATCAGATGTTGATTCAACCATGCAGGAGAGCTATATCTAATATAAAACACTCTTCCTTAAATCCTTACCTCAGTAAAATTATTTTTTTTTTATGAGATGAAAAACAAACCACACTTAGATAAGCAGTGTTAGATAATACTAGAAGGATATAAATGTAAGTAAGAGAACTATTTCCTTTTACCTCGTACAGGTGTAGTCATTTATTTATTTTTATGTGTTCAACTCATTTTTGCATGTAAAATTCGTGTTATAGACTGTCATTCTCAAATTGTTTAAGCGCATCTTTGATTAGCATTAAAAATGAGTTAAATATGTTGAAATGTTTTTCTTAACCAAAGACAGCCAAAAATATTCCTTTGATAGAAAATCAAAACATTACCATTTCAGTGGTGTGAGTGTTTGCTCCTCTCCTGATTGTTGATTGCATGAATCCACTCCTCCCACAACTGCAGCAGAACTTCTGCTTTCCTTAATGAGGCAAGATCAAGGCCATAATTTTTACCAGGATGAGCACATTCCTTATCAGTTTACCTGCCTTGCCCACATACAAAATTATAGCAGTTTAAGTTATTAAACCCCTTGACATTTGGCAATTGTTGTGTCAAGCAGGAAGATGCAAATGGAAGATTTCTCCCGTTCCATAGAGAGAGCTGCCAGGAATCCATGTGCTCTGCTGGATTTCCAGCGCAGAGAGCAGCCCGCCCAGGCCAGTAAGTCACAAACGAGAGCAGTCAGCTGTGACACAAGTGGATCATGCATAAACATATGTTTGCTTATCAGGATTTGTTTGTACCTATCCTCTACTCCCCAAATTCTGAATCCTGAAAGCTTTACTACTTCATTTCCCTTGACCAAATTGCCTGTTATTTTCAGACAATAACTACTCCAGATGCCTAGACATCTACAACAGCAACAAAAAATCAGTACACAATTTTTTGGAATTATTTTTAAAAAATTATTTGAAGACAATAAAACAATGTGATTTCCCTGAGAAAACCTTTGAATGGGAAAATAATTGAAACTATATAATTTCCTTTCCTGGATGATTTCATTATAAATGGAAACAAAATTTTACACAATCTTAAAGAACGTATCTCGGTTTAAAAATTCTGACTTTGAAAAGTGGTCTAAAGAAAAAATATCTTAGAACTGATCACAGAGAGTCATTTCTTTCCTAACATTAATTTGTAGCCGACATGTGTATATTATCTGCTATAATATGACAGATCAAATTATTTCAATTTGTGCTTTGCATACTTAAAATTGTATTTCTCAAAAAAGTGGCTTGAAATTCATCAGCATTAGAAATCTTGTGACTCTGATTCACCCCTCTGGTACATAAAGCATTTTCTTATTGATGATAATATGATTTTTATTCCACCCTTGGAGCATATTACTAATGTTAATGTTAGTGTTAATTTTGTCCATATTATTATTATTTAATATTGTTAAAACTTACGTTATAATGATACCATAATATTCAATAATGTGTGGTGAGATGCAGTAATATAATAAACAAATTGCAGTAGTAACAATGATAATTGATAAATAACTAATAATATTTTTATAATGATTAATGGCTTCACTACCATCAGAAGTGAAGTCTTATCAGGTTCTAGAAGCTCTTAGAAAGCTATAGTCTTCCTCCCACAAAACACATCTTTCTAAGACAGGGAAAAACATGACAATCCATAGAATTCCTAATCAATGCAAAATGTAAATTTTTTCAACTGTAGGCTTGTTAAGGAAAAAAAAATCTCTAGTGTAATTTATTTTTTTTCTTCTCTCATCTATACATATTTTGGTTTTCGTAAATGACATTAATCTTGCTCTGAGGGTGAGGCAGCACACCACAGGGGAATTGCTCCTCAGGGTCTTACTGGATCATGTTTCTCCTGTGCAGCCACTGCTGGTGTTTTCATACAGTCTCTCTCTCCCAGGTAGCCCCATGGGCTAACTGAACAATTCTTTCCTGCTGTTGCTTTCCTGCTATCTCTTCCTCCCAAAGATAACTGCAAACAATTATATTAAATAGGTATCACCTTAGGAGTAAATATAAAAGTCTTTTATTGGAATTATAGGGAATTTTAAAAAGTCTCACAAAGTATTCCATGTCTTCAGGCAGCTAAGAAACAAAAAGCTCACAGCTTTCCTAATTGGAATACTAGAATTATTTAAAGTGAATGCAGCTTCTGGGTTTGTCCTGCCTCAGAATATATTCATTTGAAAACCTCAGTCAAGGGCTTTAATAATTTAAATAATATGTTCTTTTTATTTATTTATTTATTTATTTTTAAATTCTGTGGAGTAGAAGATATCAAATTTCAAAACCAGTAAATAAGGCCTGATGCACTGTGGAGACAGGGGCCTGCTTGACCTTTAACCTTGCAATTTAACATTTCCTATGTGCACACTACACGAGGAGGATTGCTTTTCCCTGGTATAGCTGATTACAACGGCTCAATGAGAAGAGGCAGGAGAAAGGGGTGGTGTACCTGTCTCAGGTCATAAGCTGCTCTCTACTTCACCTCAGTCAGAGCTGGAAAAGAATTGGCTTTACAGTGAGCTCCTGTGGGAGCCCTGGCAATAAGCAACATGCACAGATACCGTTTTGTGCAGGATGTCCTGCTGGAAGAACACTGCACATCAAGGTGGGTGGAAAGCCAACATGTACACTCCATGACTAGAGCCACGTGCTGTGCTCGTGATTTGCAGAGGACCTCCAAGAGAACAATGTCAAAGTTGAATTGTCTCACTTGTCTGATAAATCAGGACAATAGGGAATCCTAAGCCACAACTTCAAATCTTAATGGTCCAAAAATCTGGGTAAACTTTATCTCTGGATCACAAGACTCAGGGCTGCATGTTTCCCCAGCCCATAGCACTGCTGTGAATAAGAAACACCAGTTTTCATTTGTATATCAGCCTGGGGAGTCAGCTCTAACTCAGGCAAACTACAAGAATTTCTAAATTACATTTGTTACAACCCAGCTTCAGTCCTGGGAAAGAAAATGTGCTCTTTTGATCCTCATTATCTATCTATCTATCTATCTATCTATCTATCTATCTATCTATCTATCTATCTATCTATCTATCTATCTATCTATTTTCTTTTTTCTGTGTCTGTACCAGCTGATTAGGACAGCCACAAGGTACAGCTTCGAAATGTAGGCTCAGATGAAGCAAAGCAAACATTTTCATACCTGTGGGAATACTGTATACATTCTCTAGGAGCTCTCTAGGCACTAGTAACCATATGTTATGCTGTTATGTTTTCAGAACAATCCTGGTCATAATTATCTTCCAAATGTCTGCTTGAGATGAGTAGGGAATGCCATTCACTGATCATTCCCAGATGCCTTTCACAGGTTTCTGCTCTGAAAATTAAGGTAGTTAATAGCATGGAACAGAGGCTGTTCTGTGTCAGCTGGCCTCATTGCCAGAGTGTGGTCATCTCTGGTGTCTTATTTTATTTGTATTTTATTGAAGAAGGCTTGCTAGTTGAGCTGTTCAGGAGGCAGCTACGTCAACAGAGGTTTGGAAGGAGCCAAAGCTCTTGGCTGGCAATATTTAGCTTTGTGGTCATAGGTCATGATCTACGGAACTGTAGCTGAATGAGAGACATCTTTTACTCCAGCTTTGATAGTTTTTACAAAAGTACAGATGAAAATGAGTAAATATCTGTTGGATGCTCTGTGGCTTTTCCTTTTCTTATGACTCATTTATCTTTCACATACAAAGAAATGCCTGGCAGCCTGACATGGGATTATGGGATGTAATTGTATTTTCTCCTCCTAGCTATTTATGATGCATCTGAGAGAAGATCATCAGATAGAGGAGGAGTGGCATTATGCTGTTTTATGGTAGAAACAAGAGAGAATATATTTGTAAAAGTGCAGGAGAATGAGAATGTTTTCACCACTGGGAATGTGAATCTCTCAGCCTTGCAAATATATAATCCAAGAGCAGAGGAGAGAAGATTCCTCAGAGCCCTTACATAGCTGGTTGCTCTTCCACACTGAAGCCCTCAGGAGATTTCAGTTCAGAGCCAATTCCACAACATCTGGTTTAGTTTGAAATTCACTTGGATTCATTTCATGAGCCTTAATAGATAGCCTGAGGAGCATTAGAAGTCTTCATCATTGGAGGTCTTCACCACAGCTTATACTAAACACGTTTTATAAGGACTGATCAAGGTACTATAGACTCTGTCTTGGTCCAACCACTTGACAGCTGATCATTTGAAGTCTGTTTCAACCCCATTTTTCTAAGTTTCTATGAATATAAAAACATGAAAAGAACAAGTCCCTGACTAAAGTCTGAAGAGTAACTCCTTTCTTATTCATTCTAGAATCCAGACCGAGTCTAAAGGATTTTTATGTACAATCACATAGTATATTAATAGCAGACCATTTTTAGAACATGTTGATATTTTGTGGTATCAAGTCAGAGAGATCTGAATTGCTAGAAGACAAATACTTCAGTATTTTTTTCTCTTCATCCCACTTGTCTAGTAAAGAGCATATATGTGGAAAAGTAAGATAACCAGATAAATTAAAAAAGCACAGTAAAAATAGCTATTCACAAAGGTTCAAAATACTAGTAATTAATTTGGACATTCCCTTTCTTGCTTGTTCCATATTTGGACATTGTCTCTATTAGATTACCCTCTCCTAGCAACTGACTTTAAACAGTAATTACCTAAGCACTAGGTCAGACGCTTAGCACTTACCTTACAACATCCTTTGAACTGAAAGCATCAGTGTTCTCAGTTAAAGGATGTGGGGTAAAGATTGCATTGAGGTTTACAGAAATTTACGGTAATAGGAGTTAGAAAAGTTTCTGAATTAGAAGTTTCTGAACGTAGTTGCGGATTCTCCCTGCTATGAAAGTTACAACCACTTTTGGCAAAGCTCTGCATCTTGGAATAGACTTTAAATCTTTGAAAGTCAAGTAAACATGCCACGAAGTCAACAAGCGCATTATGACTAAATAATTTGAAAACATGCATATTTCTGTGTCTTCTTATCTGTCTTGCATGCAAATATTCTGTATTAAGAATTATCAGCATTAGAATTTGGAAGTGTGATAAAAATGTTTGAGGATAAAGACAATAAATAAAAAATTATGAGTGTCTCGTTCGGTGTGAAGCAGTAGTTCCTGTAACAAGGTTTGCCCTTGTGGGAAGAAAACTGTATTTTAGAGGAGTTTTAAAATAGCATTAACTCATTGTATTACAGTAATGAAAAAGGAAACATTGGAAACTTTTATTTGGTACAACTAGAAGGATGAAGCAATCACACGGGGTTCAGCAATTTCAGCATGTGTCCGTTAAAGTCTCTGGAAAGACACCTTGGGAGTCTGCCTCCTAGAAAGACATATATTACTGAGAGATTTGGGAAAAACAGTTATGGACAACTTATAGGCTCTGACTTACCTCTGAACTGTATGCATATGGTTCTTGCTGCCCTTCCTATCCACCATAATGACAAACCTATCCTGTTGTGGAAACAAAACCATGGTAGGCATAGGATGAAAAGCACTGATGTGGTATATACTTACTTTGCTGACTCAAGTTTACTTTAAAATATTAATAGGCTAACTCCATATTGCCAGGCTACCTGCCAGATCAAGTGCTATGTGTCTGCATCTCTCTACCTTTATGCCAGATCAGGCTTTTTCTCTACTTTTCTAATTGGCATAAAACCAATGTAAAAGGGCATAGCTAGTACAAATGTTATACGCCGAGAACATCTGTCCATCCATGATCCAAAACAAAGGTGTGGTGCTGTGTGTGGTAGACCCAGTCCTAACTCACATAGGACCATGGCCTCCCAAATGCCATCTGGTAGTATCCACAAGTTACAATCATTATCAACAAAGGACTGCAGAAATGACCAGGGAGCCAGGAAAGCCCCAAAGAGCCTGTGGAAAGGGCCCAAACTACATGTAATGTTCTTTTAACTCCAGTGTTGAGGCCTTTTTTGTCATGATAAATCAAGGACTTCAGTAATTCAAACTGTATCTATCACAGAATCACCATAGAATGGTTTGTGTTTGGGATGTTTGGGAAAGGACCCAAAGAAGAAGATCTAGGTGGAAGATCATCTAGTTTCAAGCTACCTACCACTAGACTGGATTGCTCAAAACTTCATCCAATATGGCCTTGAAAAATTCCAGGAATGGGGCATCCACAACTTCTTTGGGCAACTTGTTCCAGTGCCTCACCACCCTCACAATAAAATTTTCTTCCTAACATCTAATCTAAACCCATCCTCTTTCAGATTAAATCTTGTCCTATCACTACATGTGCTTGTACAAAGTCCCTCTGCAGCCTTGTTGTTGGCTACCTTCAGGAACTGAAAGGCTGCTCTAAGGTCTTCCAGAAGCCTTCTCTTCTCCACACTGAACAATCTCAGCTTTCTCAGCCTTCCTTCACAGCAGAGGTACTCCAGACCTCTGATCATCTTTGTGGCCTCCTCTGGACTTGCTCCAACAGTCCTTCTTAAGTCGGGGACCCCAGAGCTGGACACAGGTAGGGTCTCACCGGAGGAGAGTAGGACAGAATCATCTCCCTTGACCTTCTGGCCATGCTTCTTTTGAGGCAGCCCAGAATACGCTTGGCTTTCTATGCTGCAAGTGCACACTGCCAGCTCATTCACCTTTCCATCCATCAGTCAACACCTTCTCCTCAGGTCTGCTATCAATCCTTTCTCCATCCAGCCTGTATTTGGGCTTGGAATTTCCCCAACCAACACGCAGCACCCTGAATTTTGCCTTGTTGAGCTTCATGAGGTTTACACAATCCCACCTCTCCAGCCTGTCCAAGTCCCTCTGGATGGCCTGCTTCCCTCCAGTGTGTCAACTGCACCACACAGCTCAATATCATCAGCAAAACTGCTGAGGGTGCCCTTGATCCCACTCTCTGTGTCATTGAGCTGTTACACAGCTCCAGTTCTAATACCAACCCCTGAGGAAAACCACTTGTCACTTCTCTTTGCTTGGACATTGAGCCATTGCCAGCTCTTTGAGTGCAACCATCCAGACAATTCCGTATCCATCGAGCAGTCCATCTGTCAAATCCATGTCTCTTCAGTTTAGAGACATGGATGCTGTGCTGTGCAGTGTCAGGTGTTTTGCACAAGTCTGGGTAGGTGACGTCAGTTGCTCTTCCTTTATCGACCAATACTGTAATCCCGTTGTAGAGAGCCACCAGACTTTTCAGGCATGATTTGACTTTAGAGAAGTCATGTTGGCTGCCACCAATCACCTCCTTATTTTTCATATGCCTTTACATAGTTTCTCATGAGCATGAACCCGCATTGATTTCAAACAAGACCATTGGAATACCAGTGGACAGATTAGCAGGTTTTCTCTCTGCTCTGGTGTATGTTCCAGGTCCATAATATATTTTTTGCAGTCTGAAGTTGTACAATTATCTGTGACTGAGTGAGCTGGTATAGAGAGGACTTGGTATGCCTGCATGAGTAGCGACTCATCCACTTGGACTTCAGTGAAGCACTCAATCGAGCATAACAGAGTTGCATGACTCACTAAAGTGAGTGTAAGAGAACAACGTGAAAGCCCCAGTCGCCCATGAGTCCTGTTTTTATTTTGTATGGTTTGAAGCCCATTTGCACAAAGGTAGAATCTATCAAAAGTAAAATGTTTGGGGGAAAATTCTTAATGCTTACCTCCTATAATTTGACATGCTAAAAGTCACAAACTACAAAAACATAGAACTCACAGATATGGTTCTTGTTGAGAAGATGGATGTTAATATATGTGCATGTACGTAATATCCATTCATGTATATAATATTTTATAATAATATTTTATAATAAGAAATTAGCTAGCACTGCTAAAATTCAAAGCCAACATGCAGAATAGCCCTATACTTAGACTTACATTATATTGATTACCACACTGATGATGCAAAAATCATATATTGCATCTCAATATTTTAATAATTTTTATATATTTGTTGATATTAACAATAAAAGAATGTTTGTCTTCATAAACAAGCCAGATTTCTGTCTTGTTTCTCCATTCCTTGCTTCATTACAATGATGTTGCCAATTAGATTAAGTGAAAATATACCTTATGCATTTCAGACAAGAATTGTTTTATGACTACAACAACTGTCATTTGTTAATGTACTAGGAGACAGACAACTTGAATTATAGGTAGCAAAAGTCTACATAGTCTTAGAAAGATTTTTAAAAATTTCTTTCCTTATGCGGTACCAAGAGGTAAATTCCCTGCTATTTTACTTTCCTGTTAAAACAAAAGTGACTATGTATCTTCAAAGTTGGAAATGAAAACTCACAAGTTTAGAAGAAAGTTTAACTAATATGCATCAGCACTGGAATAAATATTGCCCTTTGGAGCTATTACAGAAACACAGCATTGCTGGAGGGAGAATCATTCAAGTTAAAAAGTTCTCCTTTATGCACCAGTCCTGTAAAAGAGAAGTGTGAAAACAGGATCTTTTTAAAATGAAAAGTCCTGACGAAATACTCAAGTCAGTGGAAGGTGATACAGGAATAACTGTTTAGGAGTAGACAAGGCAACTCCATTTTAACAGGGCATCAAATACCACATAAGAACACCACAGCACCAAGGAATTCAAGTTCCCAATGCTGCTAACAGCTTAATATATTCAGCACTGTGTAACTGGCTTTTCTTTGCTGTGTGTCGTGGCTGAGAATACAACATCAGCATTAAGCAAATAATGGGAGTGTTGCTATGGGCTTCTGTGAGAGCAGGCCTTCGTTCAATGTGTTAAGACATCATCCAAGCAATTTTCTTCTTTCCATCTTCAATTTGGTGTAACACATTATCATAATAAAGGGAGCTGGAGCAGCAAGGCTTGATTAAGTGTCAAAATGCTCTCAGAAACTCAAAAAGATTAGAGTTTCAATGTCAGTTCTCTGGTTTTCAAAGCAGAAAATATTCTTACAGGACAAAAGAAAAATGGACAAGAAACAAGTTGGAACACTTAAATTTAAAACCAAAAATACACAAGAAGGTCCTTGAATTCCTGGCAAGCACCACAGGACTGGGAGGGATTGATATTCCTATTTGTACCCATTTGTACTGTTGGGTCTTTGGTCAAGACTCTCAAAAGTGAACAGGGGCTGAGTGTCAAGCTCCTGTTTGTTTCAGTATTGCATTAGCTGGATGCAAGAGTTAGGGCCTTCAGAAGTTCATGCCTCTACTTATACATATTAAAAAGTACTATTTTGCTCTAAAATTATTCAGACTTCTCTTGGAAGTGAAAATAATTATTCTTAATAGCATTTTTGTAAATTACTTTATTATTTTATCTCCATTTTACTTATGAAAAATAGAGCCATATAGCAATAGTAACTTATTGAAGGTTGCATTCTTTTTTTTCCTTTTTTTTACCATTGTGCTTCTGGAGGAATAGTAATATCCCCTATCTGCAAGCACCAGTGGAAGGATAAATTAATTAATATTTGCAAAGAGCTTTGGAATCTTAAGCTGAAAGGTGCTAGATAAGTGTAAAGAATTATACTGTAAATTATGCATAAGCATTGTGAATGCTGCTTTTTCAGATGCGTCTGCTACAAAGATCACTCAGTAGTTCAGACATCTAAAACATGGATGAAGTAGGACTGTTTAAGAATTGATTAGTATACCTTTGGGGGTAAAAGAATGGCAGTCTGCAGCAATGGAGGAGACAACAGCTTCTATATCATGAGGAAAATGACATTTTGATACCATAAGAAGTTCCTTACACCTTTGAAGTTGCGTCTTAATTCAAAGTCAGTCAGTATTCTTTATTTTTTGTATAATTATGAAAGCGGTTTCATGTCAGTGAGTGTTTTTTTTTAAAGTGAAAACAACCTAGATGGAGCAGATAAAAATCCAAGGAAAACACTCTCACTTCTCTGCTGCTTTGAGCCACAATTTGGGCTGATCTTCCCAGCCCTCCCAAAAGCGGCTTTGGAAGCTTCTTAAGCAACTGTTCACAGTTGTATTGCTTTAGAAACAGCACTGAATGTGAATCCTAAAATATTCTATTCTTCAAAGGCACAGAGAAACAAGACTGCAAATGAGACAGAAATGACAAAAGAAGGAGCAAAATGTGCATCTGGGCAATTCATAATGAAGATTTGTACTGTGGAAGTGGCCAAAGAGCCCTGGGTAAGAGGGACAGGTTTTGTCTAGGTCCAGGTCTGTGCAATTAGCAAACTGTTTCTAGAGAACCACTGACCACACTGACTACTGATTAGACCAAGCTCACTCGGATGACTTCAATGCCTCTGTTGGTACTGGCAGGTACTAAAATAGGATTGCATGGTCCTGGTGTGGGATTTTCATGCCATAGCAGGATGCAAGGAACTGCAGGTCTATTGATTATTTCAGTAGCAATACACATTTCAGTAAATAATCATCAAAACCTGAAAATATGACACAAATAAAGAACAAGGAAGATGAAGAATTTTTCCAGTATTCTCTGGGTGGATGTAAATGCCCAGCTGATCCTTGAAAAACATATTTCTTAATGAAATACCTGGATAATGTATGCTAAAAGTTAAATTGTAAAGCATTTGCCACCAAAACAGGAAAAAAAATAATTTCTCCAATTTAAAAGCATGCAACAACAGAGCTGTCTTGTTCCCTTGACAACCACAGTTTTTACTGGCCATGAACTTTCTTCACCTCCCCAGTTACCACATCGGCTCCTGTGCCTTCAGGGCTTCCATCTCCTGTCAGCTGAGTGGCACAAATTTGGTGTTTCTAGCACAGTCCTAATGGCTGTATTCAAGCTAATAACAAAAGATGACCTACCAGGCAAGTAGCAGAATGTATGCAGTCTTGGAGGATTGTGGTGGTCTGAGCTGCAGCTAAAGCCTAGGTTTGAGCAGGAAAATTAAATTTGTGAAGCTAAACTTTAAAGCGGGGAAAAAATACGAAAGGCAGAAATCCAAAGGGACAGACAGAACATTACAGCAAGTGTGTTAGGTTAAAACAAAGTCTTTGCAGTGGAGTGGGAATAGGTGGGAAAGGAGGAAACAACAGAAAATAATTCCACTGAGAATGTTGAAAAGAAAAAGCCCTAAAAAGAATGGTGAGGAAGCTGCAAGAATGGCAGGAGTAAGAAGTCTTGTGCTTTCCTTTTAAATGCTATATTCTTTATGTAATGATGTGTCACACTACGATTTGAAAAAGAGCATATGTCTTGTTGGCTCTTTTATTTCAAAAGCAAAGAGCAAAAGTCTCAAAAATTTGACCCTGCCTGTGAGGTTGCAGCAGCTCTGTGGCCTGTGTGGAAGAGATCACTGAGGTGAGAGTGAATTTCTCGTTATGCCCTGCTGTGCCCAATAGTTTCCACCAGCCTGACATCAACACCGGCAGGCTGTAACAACCCTTCAAATTTCTCATCTCCTACCTGTGGTGAGGTAACTTCTTCAGAGGATTTTAAAGCCAGACTAGAAAATGGGAAGCAGCCTGAATCCCAGGTCAGCCTTTCATGCAAACCTTGTGTCATCTCCCTGGCAGAGGTGAGTACAGGTTATAAAATCATCTTGGAAGGGGATTTTGAACACAGCAGCATTTCCAACTCAGGAGACTCAAATTAGTGTCTAAATCAGAAGTTAGATTCTTTTTTTCAGAGATGCAAAGCAAGGACAAGGTGGTGAAGCATTATATTCCTGACAACAAGGCCAGTGATATTTCGTTTGTTAAAGGGATGATGTCCACTTCTTTGAGTCAAATTCAAAGTATCAAACTTTAGCAAGTAATGAACCATTTTCAATGTGAATATTTTAAAAATAAAAAGAAAAAATGTGCAATTTTGTTTTGCCATGGCCTTTCCAAAACAGAAAATAAGTTGTCCTAGGATCAAATAGGCATATCATATTAAAATTTTGAATAATGAGAGTGACCTGAAGGACTTTAAAAGGGAAACAATGACTACACAGGAAGTTTTTTCAAAAGTCCTTGGAAAGCATTTGGGACAGAAAGAACTAATTCCTCTCATTCTTATTTCCCTTCATGAATGGGATCTTTTGGATTAAATCTAACTGTGCTAGGCTAGATCGCATAGTAGCTAGAAAATGCTATTTCACATGGCAATTGTATCATCTACAAATACAAATAGGTTGAAAAAATTATGATTATCACTAGCACGCTTTAATATGATGCCAGATTTTTTTTTTTAATTATACAGAGTAAATTACCTACATTAGTGAACTTGTTAAGAAATTACCAGCAGATGTAGACAGAGTGAGAAAGATAGTTTTTTCTGTTGCAGCAGATACTTCATTGGCCTTAAACTGCAATTTGTTATTGGAGATATGTATGTGAACTGGAAAATCACATCCCCTTGCCCCTAATTTACACAGGAATTTGAAATTAATTTTTCATGAAATACCAAGTTCCTTTTTATACTCAAAAACTATTAGGCCATATGCCACAAATTATTTTGCCAGGTGTTAACATGGTACAGACAAATTATCTGCCCACTAAGATATCTGAGGGATTTTGAGGGACAAAAGTGAAGGAAGGATGAAAATAAAAACCTTTGCAAATAACTCATAAAGACTTGACTAGACTTAAAAAAATTTCTTATGATTTTTCAGTAAGAACTCTCATATTTATCTTAATCCACAGACTGAAAAGATATAGCAGATGTACAGTGTTGATGAAAGATCTAATTTGACCTAACTTGTCCAACAAAGTTCTCATTGACTTACTAGCTTTCTTTAAAAAAATCCACCTTTAAACTCTTGAAGTGAAAAGTGTAGCAGAAAAGACAGCCCAGATAGATTGCCTTGGCACAGTAAACTGGTATAGTCTCTTCTCCTCTCTTGTGGGTTTACCTGTTTAGTATTACTGAAGATTCATTCGGGAAAGGGAGGAAAATTAATTAAATATGTCTGCTACGTGATAGAAATGAAGCGCAGTTCAGTAGTCTATGTCCAGTCCTAAAGAGTGACTATCAGACACCCAGTTCTTACACAATTTCTAAATAAAAATTTCAAGAAAATTATTGTTTCAATTCCTCTCTGCCTGTAGGTCAAATAAAACTATGCACATAAATCCACAGGCAGTGGTATAAAAGTGCCACACCTCTATTATTTCCTCTTAACCATTTGATCATCTGAAACTTGTGCATATTTACATGAGGCCTTTTAAAGATACTAAGATGAGCACTACAGCATACCCTTAAAATAGGAAAACAGATAAACATATCCTTCATGCATACAACTGTTAACAGGAACACAGCCTATCAGCAGAGGTGTTAAATAGTTCACTCATTTGAATAGATTTTCATCCTGCTCTAGTACCATTCTCCAGTTCTTGCCTAATCTGAAATTATGGTATTCATTAGCATATAATAATTTAGTTGTAGCATGCTGTGTTTGCCTGCCACTAAAAAGACAGAGAGCTACTCCAGGAGCAAATAATTATTAAGACCCTGATTCGCTGTTCACTTAGTAACATCTGCTGTCAGGTTTGAATCACTTTGTCTCCAGGCAAATATTAGCGGTTAAAGGTAATAGTCACAGCACTGTCTGACATGCAAGCAATAAATACTTAACAGTGGGGGTCTCTTCAGCTCAGACCTCTGCTAATTATTCTGTGCATGTGCCTGCCCAGTCTCACCAGGTTCCCCTTTCTTTCCCCACGATTAGTTCAGCAGGGTTACTTTCAGTGCCGTTACGGAGGCTAAAGGACACTAAATACCGCCTTTATATCATTGGCCATACTGGTATATTATCAGCTGTTCGGTGCTCTTTGGGCTGTGATGCTGGGCAAAATGCTGGGCAAATTGCTTCAGCTCAAGCAGAGGTTATGGCTATGATGCCATTTTTTCTGTATGAAATTCTGTACTCCACATCATTCCAGGGCCTTCTGGGTTTGCTTCTGGGAATACCCATACAAAAGGAGTTTCACAGCCAGTGAACTTGACTGTTTGTCATCCTTGTGAGCACTACGTCACAAAAGCCCCTCTGTGGGGGCCAAATGAATACCGCTATAAATGAGTAACAAGTTGCACAGCCAGACCCTACAAATTAGAGCAGTAGTACAGAAAAGTGCTTTGCAAAAATAGTTATTACATGATGCTTTTCACTGTTGCACAGAAATTGCAGGTGCAGGTTGATGCAGCAGATGGTATTAAACAATAGTTACCAGAAAACAGAGAAATCAGCAATGGCATTTATTTACTAGGAGTCACAGAGGAGAGGCCACATTAAAATCTGGGCATGAATTCAAGCCAATTTTTACATGGGATTTGGCAATGTTTTACGTGATAAGAGGCTGCCACTACAAGTGAGCCCAAGAAGACAGCTCTTTCCACAAGCACAGCTTGGCCACTGGCATGGCTCAGCCCCTCTACCAGGTCTTCCTTCCTGCTCTGCCTTCACATGTGGGAAGTCCTGTTCAGACCTCAGAGGAGATGGTATCGCAGGCACCTTCACTAGATGTCCAAGAGAACAGGCACCACAGAAACTTTGTGAAATTGGATAAGGGCACCAGCAGGCAGACAAGGAGACAATGGATATACAACCTGGCCAAGATTAGATCTGTTATGTTAGTTGAGTATTATCAATCCATGAAAGTGATTGTCCTGAGAATTCATGAAGGCATGAGAGGACAACTCACTTCTAATTCTTTTTTCTTTTCCTAGCACTGAGAGTAGCAGCAGAAGCCCTATTTTTGTGGTGTGATGTTCAAATCTTTCTACAGCTGGCAAGAACTTAGAGAAGAAAGATATGTCAATATTCTCAATCACTTCTTACTCAAACCTTAATAGCTATTGCCCATCATTCTTTCTACCTTTAATCTCTCAATCTAATTAAAAATTCTATAAAATGATAGATGGTTTTAGATGAAGAATAATTTACCAGAGACAGTCCCATTGTTTCCAAAGAAGACTTGGTACTTTCCTTTGCAGTGCAGTTTTGATCTCAAATATGCACTTCATGAATCATGAGTATATTATTAACTGGGCAAAAGCCCAAACAATTTTGAACAGGTTTTCAAGAGGATCACTGGAAAAAAGAGGACTAGATTTTGTCAAAGGTTTCTGCAAAGAATGAAAAGTGCTTTTCCCATATTTCATGTATCAAATTATGATCAAAATAATAATATGTCATGTTATATAGCCTTTATTCATAAGACCAAACTTTTCTGGGAAATCTCTGTGCTTTGACGTTGGTAGGGTCACCAAAGGTATATGTCAAGGTACAATTTGTGCTGTAATATTTACCGCTGAGTTTTTCCACTGCATTTAATATAATTAGGTTTAGCATTGCAATATCTTTCTATCAGCAAAATGTCACAGGGACCTAGATCCCCATGCCCTTATGTATTGCTAACAGAATAGGTACATTGGCACTTGTTTTAAAAGTCAGGTACAATCAGATGGGACAGCAAATATGAACGTTTGAGTTGAGCCTTAGAACCATGCGTCAGTATGATTAGTCTGAACATGAAATTCCTGAATCTCAATAAATTTCTTTAGCAAAAGACTTTTTTGGTATGTCTTTACTTTTAGGCATTATTGTTGAGAAAAAAAAATCCATTATTTGATATATACTGCTATTGTATTATTGACATCTGTAATTCAACTGCAAAAATTTAGTGGTCAATAGATGTCAATGTCTGAATTAAATTTAAAGTTGCATTTTTTGCTGTTCAACACCCTGTATTCTCAAAAGATATTTAATACATAGGATACCTATTGTTGATGTTATCCCATTTCTGTCACTACAAAAAATTATGCATATACTACAAACCATATTGTCTAAGCAACAGCTGGTTCCCCAACTAAGGAAACATATTTCCTGAAGCTGATGGGGCAGAAATTCTGAAAAAACAAAATTTTGTGTTTCAGGCAATAAGACAGCCATCAGCTGGCATTCCGTTAGGTGATTTTTCTGTGTGCGGTTTCTTCTGTTATTCTCTGTATTGCTTGTACTGCTGACAGCCAGATTGACCATATGGACTAGAACAAACCACCCTTCTGTTCTGCTTTGAGAATTCCTTTGTTCTCTGGAGAATCTTACGCTAGTCTTAGATGTCCCATATCTGACATTGCACCTATCACTAAACTGCCATGTTACATCTGGGAGGTAACAATCCTTAAGGATTTTACTTGTGATGGTCATGTTAGGAATCTTTCTGAAGGCACCTGCTCTAAATAGTACAATTTGTTTCATCTAAAGCAGTACTGCAGGGGCTGGTCAGTAACCAAACTGAGATTTAGTTTCCTCCTTGTTTTTATAAAGCAGTAGTTCAGTTCTTCATTGGGCAAATTATTTCAGCCATGTGAGCCTACTCATTGTCTCATTCTACACAGAGGAAATCTACTTTTGCCACTTTCAACATAATTCAAACAGCTTTTGTTCTTTATATTCTGTTCTCTCTCTTTTTTCGGGGGGGGGGCAGGGCGGTGTGTATGTTTTTTAGTTTTGGTTTGTTTGTGTTTGGGGTTTTTCTGTTTTGCTTTATTTTGCTTTGTTGTAACTGGTACCTGGAGTAAGGAAGTGCATTATACTTCTGTGTCTTAATAGATTCAATAGCACTCTGCAAAAACTTTGCTCGGGTGACCTGCAGAGGCCAAGAGTAAATCGACATTCGTTGTCAAAAGAGCCGGCCCCTGCAACCTGAACATTCAGAAATACTTAACATTAAAGCAACACTCCCTGAGAAGACTCTTGCTAAAATTAGGGGTGGAAAGACGATAGAGTAAGGCATGATTTTTGAAAGATTGGTACTTGCTCTCAGTCTATATGTTAGCATAAATAAGAGGGAAGAGCTATTCATAAAATGAACATGCAGCTGAGAAATTTTTTGTGTGAACCCAGTTGCTAAGCAGGTTTCAGAAGTAACTTTTTAGGAAGCTGAAAATAAAGAATCAAGCAAAGGGCAGTTTTGTTTTAAATGGGTTGACTATTCAATAAGGCAGAAACAGTGAGAGGAATGAGAATTGTTTTTAGGCAGTGAAAATTTTCAGAGGCGGAGATAATTTTGTCTTTGAGTAGGGGGAAAATAGAGAACAGCAGGGAACAAGAAACTGGATGTGATCTTTGGTGCACTGTAAGGAAAGGAGAAGTAATAATGAAGATGTTGGTATTATAGGGACATTTTTATAAGTTAATTCAAGATGTTGGAAGAGATAAATGTTTGTCAGTTTTGCACTGACATTTGAAAAAGACTGGCAGAGGGTTTGCCTGAACAGGAGGATGCTACTGGTTGCTCCTTGCAGCTAGCAGAACATCTTTTTCTTCCTTACATATTTGACTGTGTTATTTTGAGGGGAGGAAAATATCCCCATTTGACTTCAGTCTATTTGACTACTTCAATCCTGATGACACTTGCTAAGGAAAATTTGAAAATTTTATATGGTTGTAGGCCATACAGGAATTAGTTGGAAATCCTATATGTGAGCATGGACTTTTGTAAGTAATGAAATAAAGTAATTCTGGTGTTCAAATGATAAATTTGATATAGGGTCTTGTAAAATACACATATTCCTGAATTCAGACCACACTGTGATCTGCCATTCTCCTGGAGTACTGTCTACTCCCTCTGCTCCATGCAGAAAGGCTCAGCTTAAAGGCTCACCTCCAGCAAAATCTTTAGATTTTTCTTTCCTAACTCCTCTTGACTTCTCTATTCAGCAGTATGTGAAATTAGGAATTTAAAGGTGAGTTAAGGGACCGTGTATTTTCAATTTGTACCTAAACGGCAACGGAGTTCTTAACTTTCAGGTGCTCACAGCTTTTATTGCACTTATCCATTTGAGTTTTTCTTCATAACCATCAGGCATCTGTTCTGAATTAATTCTGGAATATTCTGAAAAATGAAAATATTTCTTCAAAGACCTTCTAAGAAGTCACTCTTTTATTCTACATATTGACGGACTACAATTTTCTCTTTGGATTTGCAAAATATTTTCATATCACTGAGTAGAGGTACTACAAGGATTTTAATTAAAAGTATAATATTTCCCAGCTTTTTACACTATTAAGGGTTTTTCTCTAGAAGAGATCAATTCTCTTGTCATTTACAGTATGTATAAGAAAATGAGTGAAATAGTTACTTATTTTAATATTTGCCTAACAAATAAATTTTTTTAATAGAAATTTCATCCTAAATTAAAACAATGGGATTTCAGAATTCATAAAAATTAGTGTTAATATTAAATAATAACAAAATTCCCTTTCAATTAAAGGTATCAATATGTTATTTAAAAAGAGTTACACAGTAAAATATTTCAAGCTAAAAGTATTTACTACCTTTAGTGTCTGACTGACATGCAGGAAAGCTGATGTGTATTTGAATGTAAGAGTCAAGATGTGATAAGAAAGGAATTCAAATATCAAAGCTATTCCATAGGCAAAAGAGTAAATATATTGTTTTTCTTAAAATACTTGTTTCATTAACATAGTAAAAAGTAGTATCTTCTTTTAGTTTAGTGAGTGTTTTTATAGTCTTCAAAACAATTTTTAGTAGTCAGACTTGTGAGCATCAACTCTGTCACTGAAACTGAGTTGATAATAATGTAATTCTCCAGTTTAGTCAACCACCCAAGTCCTGGTGTTTCATTATTTTTACTAAATTATAGGTTTGAGATTGAGACAAAGCCATCTCCTAAATCTAATTTCCTTCTGAACTAATAGATAACTAAGGACTTAGATATATGTATATATATGTATATATATAGACATATGTAGATATATGTATGGATGTATGTATGAAAGCTTCCAATTTCCTAATCATTACTAATGGCATTTTTTCCTCACAACTGCCCTGTGGATAGGAAAATAATATCCTTAGCAAGTAAGGAATCAGGCAAAACAAATGACATACCCAAATTTATGAAGGAAGCCAGACACCTTGGAATATTAACACCCTTTCTGCAGGTTGCTCTTTCTTCCTTGGAAAATTTTGTGGTGTTCCTAGAACACGTTGTACAAAAGGCTGTTTAAATTCTTGATCTTTTAATTGCACAGTAGCTACTGAACTGTTTTACCTTTCACCTAGCCCCTTCTCTGGCTAAAAATGCTTCAGATTTCTTCTTAATAAATATTTCCTAGCTATTAAATTTCCCTTTTCAAACTTATTGGTCTAAGAATCACAGGTAAGACTGCACCTCGAATATTGTGCTCAGTTCTGGGCCCCTCAGTACAAGAAAGACATTGAGGTGCTGGAGAGTGTCCAGAGAAGGGCAATGAAGTTGGTGAAGGGTCTACAGAAGAAGTCCAAAGAGGAGCAACTGAGGGAGCTGGGTGTGCTTAGCCTGGAGAAAAGGAGGCTCAGGAGAGACCTTATCACTTTCTACAACTGCCTGAAAGGAGGCTGTAGCGAGGTGGAGGTCAGTCTTGTCTCCCAAGTAACAAGAGACATGTTGAGAGGAAACAGCCTCAAGTTACTCCAGAGAAGGTTTAGATTCATTATTAGGAAATATTTCTTCATGGAAAGGGTTGTCAAACACTGGAACAGGCTGCCCAAAGAAGTGATAGAGTCACCATCCCCGGAGGAATTTAAAAGATGTGTAGACATGATGTTTAAGGACATAGTTTAGTGGTGGACTTGGCAATGTCAGGTTAACAGTTGGACTCGATTTTGAGTTTTTCTAGCCTAAATGATTCTATGATTTCCTTTGTTCACTACTGTATTTTTAAAAGTTACATCCTAGTTATTTAGCTGGTACAGATTTGATGACAAAAATCACAGTGCCATTTTCTGTATGGCATTTTGCAAAAAATTATGTTAGGTGATAGTATCAGCACTTTTTCTTGCTGCAATATCTATCAGCAAGAAATACATATAAGTCACAGGAATAATCAGACAATCAAGGCATGGCTGAATGCCTCATGCTGAAAAGTGACCTTTATAAATACTGCCACCCAGGAAATAAGTCAATTGAAACTATCACAGCTGATGTCCCAGTCCAACTAATCTGTCTTTCTGGACTATTATATTTTTACATTCCAATAAGGTGTCAATTCGTTGTTGTGCAGATGTACCTGTTCAGAGTGATGTCTTGTTTGGGGTGAATTACACCACATTAGCATGGGTGGTGATTAGATTTTTGATTAAATGTGACTCTACACAACTTTCCAGTATTCTCTATTCACTACATAATTCTTGTCTCAGTTTACTATCAATTTAGAGTAGGTTTTTTTGGCTAGGGACACCAGAGAACACTGTCAGATTCCAAAATCTTCACACCAAATTTTCACCTACCACCTAACACAGCTGCTTCATTCTGCTTTGAAAGAGAAAGATATACAAGAAATCAGAGCTGTCTTTCAGTCATTAAATACTTTACTTCTGAGAGGTAAAGTCTCATTCTAGACTGGAATTAACAAAGCTGAAGATATGAAATCCCAAGAGCTATGAGGAAAATAACTAACTGTCTTTGCTATGTACTATAATTTTCTACATTCACTTCTCTGTTCCTAAAATGAGACAAAAGAAATAAAAGAGGAAGTGAGTTTTGTGATAAAAAGAGAAGCATGGCTTTTAAAAGCATTTTATTAAAAAAAAAATTACAATTGCCTTGTAAAATCTCATTAATTCTTTGATAACAATGGGTGATATCTAATTTTCAGTTGCTATTTCTACTCTCTGTGCTGGTACATTTTCAATCTGACATAGCTGTGCTAAAGGAAGGAACCATAATCAGTGAACATGAAATGAAGTGTCCTGCCTTTTAATAATTGTATACCACAAGCAGCTATATTTGACACAAGCCTACAAGTTCAGCTTGATAAAAACATGAGCGGGAGAGAAATATTTAATGGGGTTATTTGTTAAAACAATAAGTATCAAGGTGTCAGACAACTCCTGGAAATAAATAAGTGTGTAGGAGAGGTGTAAAATTCTAGACACCACTTAGAACTACTTACTCATGTCATTATTACTGGCCAGGAAATTCTAAGCTGGGATGTCCTTACTGTTAGTTAAATATTTTATGATTATTATTGAAGGTTTGCCTTGTCCTTGAAAGAAGACTAAGTCAGAATTAGGTACAAACCGAAGGAGAAGTTTAATACAATTTAGACTGTCAAGAAAAGGTTTTATAGGGATGTGAGCATAATAGAAATTTTTTACTAAGATTTCTCCTTTGTTACTTCAGAGTCAGGGTCACTCTCACCTAATCAGTGGGGAAATCCTGGTTTCTAATAGCTGTGTAGGTGGTTGCAATATTTTAAGTATCACAAGTAAGCCTTTAAAACCATCCGTTAACTTAAACCAACAAAAGACATTAATTCTGAAATATAGGAACTCTTCCTGACACAAGCTGTGAAAGTCTGCCATACACCAATGCTTCATTCCATGCTTCTATCCATAAAACTCCATGGGGAGATTGCAGATTTCTTAGTGTGGAATGGATCTGAGCTGTGATTCACTGAATTGCTTTCACCAAAGTTGTTTTACAGTGCAAAATAATCTATATTCCCCTTCTATATTACTATGAAATATATTACTTCCAGGTCATAAAAGGAAAAACTCTGAAGCTGTATTTGTGATGGAATTGAGGAAACCTTTGTAATTAGCTTTGGCCAACAGACATGTAAGAGCCTGTCAAAGTTACTATTCTCCTTATGTTCATTAGATATTGGTTCACCTATTTACACTTTTAATCTGCTGTTGGCTCCTTGCTGAAACTCTGATGAAGATGCACCTGAATAATTTGACAGTACAGTGATGTCTTGATTATTTGTAGAAAGATTACTTGGTTTGTAGATAAAAAAGGCAAATAGAATTATTTTTATGACATGACTTATTATCTTGGACACTCCTGTACTAATCTGCTTACACTATTTCCTAATCTCAGCTGGCTCCACGACAGGACTGTCCTTAAGTTAAGCTTCGAAGTATTTGTGGAATTGGGGTAGTATTGCTGACATGTCTGTGTTGATTTGGGACAATCTGTGCAGTTTGGGAAACAGTAATAGTCATATCATATGGGTCTTCATTTTTCCAGGGTATCTTGCTCATGAATAACAGAGAATCACAGAATCATCGAATCACAGATTGGAAAAATCTCCAAAATGTTCAAGACCAACCTTTGACCAAACACCACCATGCCAATAAAACCACAGCACTAAGTACTATGTCCAGTCATTTCTTGAAGATTTCCAGGAATAATGACTCCACCACCTCCCTGGACAGTTCGTTCCAATGCTTAATCACCCTTTGAGTGAGGAAATTCTTGCTGATGTCCAACTTGAACCTTCCCTGGTGCAGCTTGAGGCCATGTCCTCTTGTGCCACTTGTTGCCTGGGAGAAGAGGCTGACCCACACCTGTCTATATCTTCCACTCAGGCAGCTGTAGAGAATGATAAGGTCCCCCCTGAGCCACCTTTACTCCAGGCTAAACAACCCCATTTCCTTCAGCAGCTCCTTATCAGATTTGTACTCCAGACCCTTCACCAGCTTCATTGCCCTTCTCTGGACACTCTGCTCCAGCACCTCAATATCTTTCTTGCAGTGAGGGGCCCAGAACTGGGCACAGGACTTGAGGTACGATCTCACCGGTGCTGAGCACAGAGGGATAATCATGGCCCAAGTCCTACTGGCCACATTCTTTTTTGATCCAACCCAGGATGCCATTGACCTTCTTGGTCACTTCAGTTGCCAGTGCAGGTCAGCCCTAAAGCAGAATAATCTCAAAGGCTATTCATAATTAGGTGTTTGTTTGAATGGTTTGTTCAGTTTGATTTGTGCATAGCTATGACTAGCTGCTGTAAGTGGGTCATTTAAACCCAGAGTAGGTCCTAGTACCCCATACCTCAATCACAGTCTATCAATTTCCTACGACATGTTTTCTATTGTCTTAATACAACATCCTTTAATGTAGTATTAGTTAATTATTGTTTTAATCTCATGCTTTAAAAATCGCCAAAAAATAAGGCGATGTGACATAGGAAGGAAAAGATTATTTTACTATGGGAAGAAAAATCTCACCTTGATGGTCCTCAAGAGATATGTTCATCTCAATGAACACGTTTGTTGCTTTTACCTGGTCTTGGGAGTTTCTAAGATAAATTCATCATGATTTCAGAAGAGTTTCAGCTCAGAAAAAAAAAAATATATATAATGCTTACAAATTCAAAACTATAGAACTGTTAATAATTATTACAAAATCTGTGTGTTATATAATTGGAATATTCTCACAAGCACTATCTTTAAAGACACCCATTTTCATGCTTATTTTTCAGACGGGGAATGGAAGCCTATCCAGACTGAAGTAGAGCAGCTAAAAGCCTCCAGTAAGATAAACTCAATCCTGACCTCAGAACCAGTTTATCCAATCTGCAGGTGTCTTCACCACCAGAGTAAATTGGAGTTAGACAGTGAAGTACAGTCTGAGCTCTTTGCCTTACTGACAGTTTTCTCAGACTTTCATTTAAGTATCAGTGTTTTTATAAGTAAAATGTAAGAATTTCTTCATCAACAAAGCTATTTCTAATTTGTCCTTATTCACTATATTTGAAATATAAATTGAATTTTTCTACATGGATGTGTCAGAAAAAAAAATAGGGTCTGATGTGTTGTGAAACTCATTAAACATTGTTGGTAGGGTACACTAGCACAAAATTGTTATAAGAGGGAAGTCAGGTCCTGTGAGCATATGACTTGTTCTAAGTGTTTATGTTTAAGCCTTCACAAATTGCCCTGAAATGTTGTTATCATTAAAGAAAGAAATCTGCTGCTATAAAAAGCCTTTTTCTGAGTTTTATCATGCATTACTTCTCTCCATATTCTACACTGGAAGAAAGTGTGGCAGAACTATCTTATAGTAACTTGCATAAAATAATTACCAAGCCTTTCTCAGCTTCCATTGAAAATATTAGCATTTTTAAACTATCTCATGAAGCATTAAATACAGTCTCACTCGGAAACTTCAAAATGAAACCCAGGGGGATGTGGTTAATCTTTCTAATTATGTATGATTTGCAAAGCATTGGTTTGATTTTTAAAAACCCCACTTTGCAAAATCAATAATTCAGCTCTGAAACCTAAGCAAATAAATAAGCTACCAAAATCATAATATTCAACTAGTACTGTACTAGCATTATTACCTGCCTTGAAAAGGTCATCTGCCTCTGCTGGTTCGTTATCTATTGAAAGACTAAATCATTCTTATACAAAAAGAAGGAGAAAACTGGAAAGAATCTGTTAAAAATTTATTCAGGTTATATTGATATATGCATCTACCAGAATAATACAAAAGTATTTTCACAGAACTTTTTGTAGAAAAATTTCATTTAAAGTGTTGCAGCATTTCTTTATGACAATCTGAAATCAAAATGCTTCTTTTTTTTTTAGAAAACAAGACAAAAGAAAACAAAGTACCCACAACCAAAGCCAAGAAACTTACCCACACTCTTTTCTTTTCTTGTTTAGTTTAAAAACAGGGACGTAAGGAATCAAATTAAACCAAAATTTCTTTTTTTCCATGTAATATATAAAGGACATATTTGGATTAACACAATTTTGACAGAACATTCTCCAATCATCTCTATTTATGTGGAAAGTTAGTTCATTTCATTGCTGTTGTTCTGTGCAGTCCTCCATGGACATTCAACCAGAGAGGTAATGTTATTGGGATCAGTAATGCAGCTGTCAAAATGATTTTCTCACTTATTAAAGCAAAATGTAGCCTATAATTGGCACTCAGTTTTCTAGGTACTGGCTATGCAGATGTGTCAGAGGATAATAAAGGTGCTTGTGAATGTGGTGTTTGAGTCACCTGAAACATCTTAAAACTTTCCAGAAGTGTAGGTATTCAGTTAAAGCCTACTTTCTTTAGGTTGCATATCCCAGGTTTTGCATAGTTTTCTTTGCCTTTCAAAGTTTTTTATATAAAATATTTTAACAGAAAGGTATTTCATAAGAAAATATGAATGTAATATTTGACCAGGAGTTCCTGGATGTATAATGGAAAATAATATAAGTATCAATTGCGCATTTGAATGCATGAATGCTACAGAAGTATTTACCTCTGTCTGTGCTCTCTCTATATTACTACACACAATAGGTACAAAGCCTTCTTCCCTCCATCACTGTCAAACTGACTGTGACTATACCAGTCTCTTCTGAGGTCTCCAAACATTTGTGCATTACTCTGAATGATTCAAATAAAGTACCTATGTCATTAACTGCTCAGTAGTATCCTGTGCATTCCATTTTCCGATTCATGTACTGTAACAGAATAGCTGGAGTTTTATGAAAACTAAACAATTTTGAAGTGACAGCCATGCATGCAGGACACTGTTTAATACCAAGACACAAAAAGGCAATTTACTCACTTTTTAAATTGATCTTGACTCTTATAGAACACATTTAGCCCACATATTATCCATAAGTAGGGAAATAATTGAATACCTCAGGTAAGGGAGTTAATGTTTTCATGAATATGGACGATCATATTTTGCTTATTCTTCCACAGCCTACATAGCTTTTGTTGAATGTCTTTTGATTGCAGGCTATTGCAAAGTTGTATTTTCCTACACTCCATTAGAAATCAATAAATCATATGCTGGAAGAGTGTTTCTCTGCCTCTATATGCCAATACACTGTTAGCAGTGGATCTGGGACCAAATGTTTAGAATAAAGGTACAATAAGTTCTCCAGCAGAGAGGAATTATGGAAGAATAATACACAAAGGGAATTGTCATCAGTTATGGGTTAGCTTCTGCACTGAAGCCAGTTGAATTTATGTTGTTTTCAAAATATTTTTTGTATTTTTTTTATTTAATCTTAACTATTGTAGAACAGGGTGGTTTTATTATCCGAGTAAATGTCTAGTCCTTTAGAGACTATTATTAACCTCATAATTCCTTACAGCTGGCTTTGTAATGTGTGCCCATTAGTAACAGAATTTAATGGTCCATTAGAATGACAGGGATCACCAGGACCCCACAGCATTGTAGGCACATTCACTCTCTGGGCACAAAACTCCTTGACATCTTATACAGAGATTGTGTTAGAAAAAGATGATGCCATTTGGCTTGGGCTTTGCTTCATGCACTGATATTAACGATTTTTCAGTTAAGGGAAGGAAGTTGTTTTGTTTTCAATAGCCTTTTGGGTTTAGCAGTACAAGGAGTCACTGAAGTTGGAAATAATAATCTCCTTTCTTTTCAGTTTTTACATAACATGATATAATTCTGAGGAGGTGAAATATCTTTATGCCCACATTTCCAACCTTTCCAAGTAAACAAAGGAAGAAAATGGCTCAACCATGTTCCCTACGTTCAAAATTCAACTAAAAGTTTCCAGTAATTTCTGCAGTCAGAATCTGAGGCAGGAAGTAGAGCCATGTGCAAGAACAATCTTCATGAAAATCCAGTGCTGTGAATGCTAAGGATTATTCTTTTTTATCCTGATTATCTCCTGGTTTTCTCAAGGTTGCTTGAAAAGATTTCCTGTCTTTGGATTTTAAGTTTTAAGACATATGCTGAGAGAAATGGTATGACTGGGAAGTGTAATAATGTGCACAGAGGAAATAGAAGTCCTTGTTTTTGATGCAGGTGTCCAGGTGGAATATTTCACGTGTATTCTTGTGTTAGCCTGAAACTCCTGTTTACCACAGTATTGCCACTACAGCTGCCTATACAACATGCTCTAGGAAGGCAGGCTAGGAATGTCAAAGGTTATGACCTGAACCCCTAGATCATAGTCTGGTACAAACAATAATAAGAACCTACACTTGATCTTCGTCTTATGGCAGAAGATGAATGGATGACAAATGGAATTTTCTTGAAGGTACTAATCCATCATGAGTATCTGTGTACACCTTTATTTTTGTGATCACCAATTCCTGTTGGAGACTGAAGTGTACACTGACTGGTGTCACAAAAAGGGTATAAGAATTTGCATCGTGGTACATGTTAAATATTTTAAAATAGAACCCATATGATTTAAGAAAATAATAATAAATGCAAAGTATTAATTCTTTTTTTCAGCTTTTTAATCCAGATTATCTGGATCTTGGTCCAAAGATAGTAGGAACTGTGATGATGGTGCCTTAAAATCTTTGTGGCAAGTGATGTGCTGCCTGTGCACACGTGCTCATAAAAGAAAGTGTCTGTGAGTTTCTGTACAAAATGTTTGCTTCAGAAGCACCCTTGCAAGTTTTAGTGGGATTCCCAAGGAACATGAATGGGATGTCCAGCACTGACAGAAACAGCCATTAAAACATGCATGTGAGTTCACAGAGATCACACCTCTGGAAAGGACATGCAGTAGAGACCTCTGTGCACTTTTTGCAGTGCTGAAGGTTATCCCCCAAAAGCACAGACTTACATTAATGATGACGTGAGTCAGGTTTAAAAAACTTCGAGGTATAATCCTCTGCACAAGAATTGGGGTCCTTCTTGCATTTAAGAATTCACCAACCACAAAGGCTTCCACTGAAATGCTTTTTTTTCAATGGGCTTGTAATGCATAACACAGAAACACCAGCAAAGAACTAGTGTCTCTTTTCTACATTTGTGTGGCTTATTATTAAAATAGGAACAAAATAATTATTCCAAGTACTGTGACTTTTATGGCATGATGGCAGTTAGAAACCTTAAGTTCAGAAATATCCTTTTTAAGAACTGTATGTGCAGCTAGTAACAAACAGTAGCCATCTAAATTTTTTGGGAACTGAGAGGTAATTGCTTGAGAAAAGGAAGCTGTATGAGGAAACTAAGACGCAAAGAAGCTGTGGTGCTAAAGTACTGCCTATCAGTGGCAAAACGAAAATTTATAGACCAGCAGTATTTACTGAGTGGATTTTCCTCAAGTTTAGACCTTAAAAATTAAGTATCTGCATCAAATATATGCTTCCTGTGCACCTGTTAGACAAGTAAGTTAGACAAAGAGATATAAGTAGCCTTGGAGAGGGAGTCATCTGTCTCATTTTAGAAATCTGTCCACTACATACCATTTTCTTTAAAAGGAGTCAGAGGTTACAAAATTAAATTGAAATTTAGCTTCGAATAGGAAAAATAAATCCCAGTTGTAATTACTACCCATGTCCTTGGAAATGTGACTTTCCCCGTGTTGGAGGAATTGAAGCAGCTCACAGTCCAATGCTGGAAGCATTACAGAAACCTTCCACCAGGCACACCTTAGTCTGCAGCACAACAAAGACGAGGCCACCTAACTGCAAATTAGCATCATAACATGGACTTTTTAGACTTTTATTTTGTGTAGTGCTTTTCAACCATCACAGCTTCCATTTCATCTGCAGTTTGAACTAGACTATGGCTGTATTCATACAATGAAGAAATCATCTCTAGGACAGGCTCAAAGTCATATTTGTTTCCCATCTGCATTCTCTATCTGCAAAGTAGACTGCAGGGCTGGCTTAAAGCTAACCCAGCTGGAGTGTCCCTGGAAGAAAACTGTAGATAAATCAGGAGCTTTAGAGCAGAAAAGCAATTTTCTTTCCCATACAGAGATAGATTTGGAACAGCTGGGGAGAGTGCTGCTGCAGCACTGTGAGGAGTAGATGGCCGTGGAGGCCTGTGCAGAAGCACTCTTGACATTTTGCTTGAAAATGCACCAATTGTACCTGCCATGAAGGCAGATGGGATTTGCAGTCAACAGATACCAAGCTGGTTGCAAGCTGTCTATAAATGCACACGGTCTAGAGTGCTCCCCTATTTGTCCAGTGTCTATACAGCTCATATTTGAAAATTTTAATTATTTTTCCTTTTATTCATTATTTATATATCATAAACTTATCTGGAAATGAAGTTACTTTGCTCCTCTTTTGCCCTGGAAAAGACAAGGATGTTACTAAGATTTGTGGATCTGACTTTGGGACATCTACACCCTTCTCAACCTCCTGCAAAAGCCAAAGTGACAGTTTCATGCTTAGCCTTGTCAGTTCTAGCTTCTCACCCTTAGACTAACTTAGAGTGGGGGAAATATCAAAAGTATGTGTCAGGACATGTTTTTGAACCCAAAGCTAGAAGTCCACAAATCTCAGCAGTAGCTGTGTTTGGGATTGAGATCTGAGCTTCTGTCAACACAGTGAAGCCAAGAAGCATATGGAGATGAGACACTTTTCGTTTTACTGTTGGATGAACTCTGCATCAGGTGAGAAAATAGAGCAAACTCTCACGTTTCTCTCGTCTATGACGGTGCCTGTCTGCCCAGCATTCTCAGCCTGGGATAGATAACATTACTGAAGAACCCTGAGAAAGGAATTTGCAGCTCTTTTAACAATGAAGACACACCTGGAAGCTGATAAACAAATGTGCTCTCCTGTCAGGACTTTAAGAGCTTTTCAGAACACACTCTGTGACTAATGTGGAAATGGAAGAGGCTCCTCACTGTCATTTTGCATCAATGAGGGTGGCTGCAGACAAGTGACGTGTGCCTTTTGTATACCACATCAGCCTGTTGATCAACATCTTTCCCAGCAAAATTCTTCAGGGAGAAGCTTTAATTGGTACTGTCACAAAATGTGTCTTGTTGCCTTTCTCATTCAATAAAGCTGCAAAAAGCACTAAAAAATTCAGAGCAGTAGAAAGTCATATTATCAAGAACATGGCATTTTAGAAAGCTGTAAATGCAAAATAAATCAACCATGTTCGATGCCAAACTGGGTATTTAATGCAATGTTTTTCATCTACTGCTTTTGGGACACTAAATAGATCTGTCTATATCTGCTATCGCTTTCACCACTTTCATATCCTGTTTTTTCTTACCTCACATATAAGCAATATTTTCTCCTGTGGTACTTTCCTTCACTTTCAATTTAAAGGCCAAATAAATTTCAAATAATTTCCTATCCAATTAAACTTTTAATTTTAAAGAACTTTGGACAAAGAATGTGATTCCTGTTCTGTCTTGATGAAAGACCAGTGAAGCATCCCTGGATTTTATAGATGTGCTTGCATCCAGGTCATTGCTTGAGAGCAAATTCATGTCTTAGCAAATATTGATTCTTCAGAATTTTCAAAGTCCCTGAAACTCAAGGTGACCTGGTGCACCAGAGATGTAGGTCAATAAATTTCAGAATGCTTGAGGAGAGTGCCTTGTGTAACTCCCCTGTTGGTAAAATTCCTCTCCTATATCTTAATGTCTTCATAGGCCAGATGGCAGTTTAATTTCTGGGAGTCTATTAAGAAGAATGATAAAAAGGCTTATATTATTTGAAAGAATGGTGTGTGTTGAAAGGTAGAACATACCTATCATTAAATAAAAAATACATTTAGCCAGCTATTGGCTGAATTCAGAGCTCAGGATAGGAGACACTATAGTGAATTTGCTTTGAATTATCTTACTGTTGTTCTTATCCACATTCTGTAAATTCTAGCACCTTCAATTTTTCTGATTACCTAACACACAGACACACTCTTGAGTGAAGAAATGGAACTTGTTTGATCACCCTTGCAGCTACCTACATTCACGAATGCGGTTTGACCTCCATGGTAGCTTTAGTTGGAAACCTCTACCAGAAAACAATTTTTCAAGATATTTAATTTTAAAAAACTTAATCATGAGAGGTGTCTGCTTATTGATAGTTTGGGTGTTTTGGCTTTTTTTTAGGGGATGGGGTGGGGTTGTTTTTTTGTTTTATTTTGTTTTGTTTTTGATGGTGGTTTTTTTTTGGTTGGTTGGGGATTCTTGTTTGTTTGCTTGTTTGTTTGGGTTTTTTATGTGGTTTTTGTGTTTGGGTTTGTGGTTTGTTTTATTGTTTGAGGTTTTTTCTTTTGGGTTTTTTTTTTGTTTGGTTTTGGTTTTTGGTTGTTTTTTTGTTATTGTTGTTTTTGTTTCTTTTGTTTCTCGTGGTTATTGTTTTATCTTTTTCAGAACAAAACCAGGCACTAATTTTTAATTTCAGTTGTAGAAAACCCCACACCATATTCCTTCCCCAACTCCCCACCAAATCTGGGAATTATTTTATAGGGGGAAAAGAGTAATCTGACTAGCTATGTTAATTACTCTCACTCAGTAAATGTGCTCGGGAATTTATCCTGATGAAATCATCCTATCAAGCCACTAGACAGGAGTGTATCAACAGAGGAAAGTGCAACTGAGAGTATTCTGAATTCAATTCATGCCTTCTTCACCACTTCAGATATATATCCAATGGCTTAAAGTTTCAAAAGTGGTCCTGCCTGTCTGTCCTTTTGTGCTGCCCTGTTAAGAGTAGACAAGTAGAACCTGGAACGTTCAGGGGTGTTGGCAATGGCAGTGTGCACGCTGATTGCGCAGCACGAGCGCCCCAGGAGCCCCGCACCAAGGTGCTGTGGGGTTCTGCTGCTGGGGGTGTACACAGAGAGCAGAGTCACTTCTAGGAAGACTTTTAGATGTTAAGCATTATGCATCCTGAATTCAAGCAAGTATAGCCAAGACTGCTCCAGTCTGTGACACAGCAGAGAGCTAATCTTTAACAAAGATCTTCTGAGAGCTTGTTGTATCCCCTAGTATATTTATACATCCAATGGACAATAAGTTAAAAGTTGGTTACTTTTTGTCTCTGGTAATATGTAAATTACTTTTTTTCTGTGTAAGTGACATTACAATGAGCCACTTATCAATTTACTCTGTCTTAGACTTGTAGAAAACAGAGCTGGATGAATGGCAGTGAGAAAGACTGCCTTTGAAATAGCTTATTTTTACAAGGAATATTCAATTAATAAATGAAAAGACTGAATATTCTGACTTTAGTAACAAAAGTAGAACTGAATTTTTTCTTATATGATAATTGTGTAGTTTTCTTCTGTGTAGAAGAAAAGTTTACAATTGATTTTTGATCCAAACGTGTGTCTACTTACAATCTTACACCTGCTCTAATTAAATACCCTAGATCCTGAATGAACACTGTGAAAATGGACATCCCCATGATGTAAATAAGACCCCTGATAATTTCAAACCAAAATCACAATATTCAAAATTCTGTTTCTATTTTCAGAGAATATGAAATGTTTAGTTTATTCTTGCTTTTCCAGATTTAGTATGATGTTTTGAAGTTAAAACATTCCTTACTGCCAAATGAGGAAACTAGATCTCAGGGATTCATGAAACATCTTTTAACCTTCCCTGATTCCGATGAGCAATCTGCTGAAAATAGTTCAGACACAGCTTTTGTAGAATGATAATTTGGATTCTTTCACTTCTGAATTGGGAATCCAGACTACTGATGCATCCCCCAAGGAATACATATTCGTGTCTGAAGCTATAAGGCTGCCATTCTTACTCAGTTTAAATAGGACTGAATTGTAATAGGGAACATCTACACTGGGGTGACATCTTTGCAGGCAAAGGCAATGAATTTGGCCCTCAGTTCCTGACTGTGGGAAATGTGACTAACAAGTCAGCATATTTCATAGTAATTACAGGCACATAAAGTAAACAATTGCTCTGACCTAAATGCCTAACAGAAGTAGAATACACTTAAAAGGATAACTTGATGTGTCTCGACTGGGCAGAAAAGGAAAAGAATTCTGAGCATTCATAATCCTCTCCCTTTGTGATTCCATTAGGGAATTAATCTATTAGCTAAATAACTAAATGTATTGTGTGCCAAATCCTGCATAAGTTATGACAGCAAATAGGCCAGTAAACCATTAATGCTCTTGGTTACACTGATATTATTGTAGCAATAGATTGGTATCCTGAGTTTGCACACCATGCCATGTGTGGGATAGAGTTTGTTCTTTCACAGGCTGCGCAGTACCCACTGGCAAAGATTTCCACCACCGTAAGCAGGAGCAGAAATAGATCATTAATTTGAATACTAATGCTTGTGTACTATGCAACGACAAAAAAAAAAAAAAAAAACCAAACCCAAAAAGCAACCCAACAAAAACCCCATCAAACAAACCAACCCAAACAGACAGAAATATCCAATCTAGCCTAGATGTAAGATTAAGGCAAAGTAACTTCTTGCCTAGGGCAGCAGCACGTAAAAAAAGTGCCTATGTCCCCCATTGATTGTGCCACGGGAATACTGCAGCTGCAGGTGGAGGTGAAAGAAATAAGGGTGGAGAGGATTAACCTGTTACTCACATGGCTGCCCTGTGCCTCGTGACTGTGTATTGCACTGCATTGAGGTCGCAGTGCTGGCTCACCAGCGCTGCCCCTTCCCTCTCTGATCCCATTCTGCTCCATTCCTCCACTGCACCCTTTTCCCTGGCAGGAGTAACCTAGTGACCTGAGCCCTCCACACCTAGCATAGAAAATTCAATTTTGTAACACTCCTTAGAATGCCTAAGCTATCCTTGAGGAGTTCTAAAAATACAGTGTAGTTGCTGAAATCATGTTTGTTCAAAGGATGCCCTAGAAAGTACTGAAAGAAGTAATGAAAGCTGAATAACCAAATTATCATTAAAAGGCAACAAAAAACTTTCAAACACTTCAGCCAATCTATCTAATTTTAAACAGAAGATTGAACACCTTTACGTTCTATTTATAATGCAAAAATTCCCAAGGAATTTAACAGCTAAAAAATTTAACATGTACTAAGGACTCAGACAATTATCCCAATTGTGATGCTATGATAAAAACAGTTTAAGAAAATTCCAGAGTGTCTATTTACGCTTTGCTGATGTAGCAAAACATTGTAAGGCCTCAAAAGAAGGAAACAATCCAGACTGCTCAACTTTCCCTTTCATCATCTCTTGAAAAGAATGCAACAAAGTGCAGTGGAGTAATTCTAGATGCCAATAAAATAATGTTCCATTGTTCTGCATGGAAATTAGTGGGCATAACAATGTATATCATTACTGCTAGTGAAAGCCATTGGAGAAATCATTATTGAATTTTAATGAACGAGCTAACTGCTTGGGATTGTCAGACACATAATTATTGGAGAAAAATTAATTCTGGCATTCTATAATTACTACTTCAAATATTGTAAGATTCACCAAAATGACAATATGAAATAATTCCTCTAAAAAACCCCAAAGGACATACTAGAACATACTTTATATATGCAAGATGTTTGATTGTAGTAGTATGGATGTGATGGAAACCCTAGTACACCAACACACTTTGAGAATAAATATTCACCTTCTTACATCTGCAGCACTTCTAGGATAATATGAGCAAACACAGGTGAATTCTGCATCGAGATTTAATGTCACCTCTTAATGCTCCAAATTTGCTGTTATCCACAAGGAACTCTGTTCCAATAGTTGGTACAACACTTTGCAGGCTAAATTCCACTCCATCATTTCCTTATGCGTGCACTTATGTTGATTCAAAGACATATTAATAGTTTGCTTGATTCCAAAGCAGAAATAAATTTGTTCAGAAGATGCTCTGACCTGCAGTGAAGGCAGTGGATAAGAGAAGTAGGATGAGGGTCAGGCTGAGGAGGAACAGGGCATCACATGTGGCAGTAAAGAGGCTGATGCCTAGGTGCCAGCACTGGCAGTGCCAGTGCCCTGCGATGTGGCACTCTGACTGAGGAGCAAAGTTTTGCCAAGATGCTCTGCATTGATTAATGTCATCTAGAAATATTAAAGTACAACTTTATCTGAGACGCCTCATACTGTAATCTCTGCAAAAGTGACTCCAAGCACGCTAGTCAGGAGTCAGGGAGGGAGAGGCCTTACAAGAGTGGCACAACAAGCTGTGGGAACTGCTGGCAGCACAGTCAGCTCAGAAAGGGCTGTTTCTCCTCTGGGAGGAGAATATCTGAGCAACAGAATTACGGGCCAAAGGCACATGCAAGCACAGCCTCCACCAGCATGCTGAACTGGCTGTCAGTCTGTTCAGGGATGTGTGGTGCCATGGAGTGCACAACTCTTGACCTGGGCAGGCGCCGAGAGCGCTGACAGTCCCATCACACACAGCATACTGTCTTTCAGAGGGTGTATGAACTTGCAAAAATACAAACATCTTTTTTCACTAGACCATCATCTTTCCACTGAAAAGAATGACTTTCATCCCTATATCTGTTCCCTTCTGGTCTGCCATTATAGTGCCGTGTTCATGGTCTTCTTAGCCCAGCGGTCCTGCAGTGTGGTGCCCTGGCCTTTAAGTGCACCCTCACATCCTGCTGGCTGCTTTCCTGGCATTTCACTAGGAATGTCAAAAGAGCTGATGGCCTGGGGTTTGAATGTATAAAATGTAAAGCTGTGAATGGAGAAAGAAAATCTGCTTTAGGACACTTCTACCCTCTCTTTACTGTCAGGCACCTTAACTGGTTATGTATCTGAATACCCTTAGGTACTGTGGGGTCCTGCAAGTACAAAAAAGGGATTGGCTCATGAATTGGCACATATTTTTTTGCAGTGGATGGGACTTGGAATTTGAAAATCTGACAGAACTGGGCAGCTTCAAACTCATTTTCATCCAGAAACATTGTTTGTATTTGAACTTGATTGCTCATGTCATACTGCTTTTAAACATTTCATCCTATCTTAAATTTGACAAGAGTAACTGAAAATTAAGCAAATTTTGAGAGAAAATTCATCACAAGTGGTTGATGTGACTGGAAGAAATTGGGTTTAAGAAGCATCAAAAAGAGAAAACATCTCTATGTAATTGTCTGCATCAGATTATGGCCTCAGTTTTAGAACAGAATATGCTGACTAAGTCCTTTAAAGTAAATATATTTCTGTGAAGGTGATATGAATAGTGTAATAAGGTCCTGTGTAGCTGTAAGAGTAGTCATAGGTGCACATTAATTTCATCACACCTGTGTTACTGCACTCTGAGTTTTGACCTGGTGATCTGTGTGACTGTAAAGAGTTAACAGGAAAATGTATATTTATACATAGCATGAAACTGGTGATCCAGATGTAAGAAGACAGTGTTACCCTTTGTTACAGAAACTGCCATCTCATTACTTTATTCCCACATATTTCTGGTGACATATCAGTAATTGGATGCATAAGCTGTCAGACACCAGTGTTCCCAAGCTCCTTTTCAACTTGGTGTTTCGTCGAATGTCAAGGTTTTTTCCCTGTTTTAATAAAATATGGTGTTTTATGTAACAGCATTTCACTCCATTCAGTTTCATGCTACTCACTGAATCTGAATTGAAAGTGAGAAAAGCCACCTTCCTATTTTGAAGGAGTGATGAGCTCAACTTACATTCTCTTTAGTGACAAATAACAATATTCAAATGTTTATAATTTGGAAAATATTAGAAAAATAATCTCAAAAATAACAAAATTGCAGACCATCACTGAAAATACTAAAATCTTAGAACATTTTCCATCTAAATAAGGCAAAAATTAAAGCAAATGAATTCTAAAAAAGTTAGATTCTCTTACTGTGCCACTGCATATAAAAACAACAATTTTTTGTTATGAATTAGGTTAGAATGAGGCCTTTTGAAAGGAAAGCTGATATAGTTTTCAAACCATGGAGCTCCTTCACAGTGGATGTCTCTCAGGAGACAGGTATTTACAACTGATGTAAAGTGACCTCAACGTTTTGTTCATTCATTTCTCCTAAAATTTGTTTTGCAGCATGAATAATCAAACGTGAAAAGTGATAGTCTCAGGAGGAAATTCTCATTTCAGTTTAACACACTATCAGTGTTTTTACAGCACCTTAAAAATTGTCAGTTTTGTAAACACTGGGACACTGATGAATTTAGAGCGCTATCTGTAAGCTCTGATTCACTGACCACACAAAAATTCTTTGGAAAAATCCTGCCACACACTGTTCCAGGTAGAGAATGGAAACTGTAATTCACCACAGGTCACACAATGTCATTAAATCATTCTTGTGTTCAGACCAATCCTTGTGCTGACTTGTAACCTCCAAAAAGAGCAGCTATGTTCTACACCCATTTGTTCAGCTTACTCAGAGCTTTACTACAATTTCATTTTTGAAGTAAGAACAGACTAGAACTTTTGTGGAAAACTTGGAGAAACTTGACATAAAAGCAGCAAGACAGCTTTTTTTCTTGGTCTCAATTAAATCCTTGGGATCCCAATTAAATACTTAGGATATTTCAGCTTTAAAGAGATACTGTGATTCTGTTCATGGAAATTTTATACACTGGATAAAATATTTGTGCATGAAGTGAGACACCAGCGTCATTTTTAGTTTGGGAAAATGCTGGAAAAGTGGGAGGTGGGGGGTAAAGGAAGATTGCAGCCCCTCAAAAGTCCATAAATTCTCACCAGTGGGTGAATCAGGACTCTATCTGCCTCAAGGACATTTCAGAATATTTTATCTTCCAACAAGAGTTTCAAATGAGTAGTTTATTTTTCATTTGCTTAAGAAGCATGAATGAAATATCCAAGAACTTTAGATTTATCTCATTAGTTTTGAGCTTTGAAGAAGGATCTTCACCCAAAGGAACTTCACACAGCCAAAAGGATGGATGAGAACTATCAGTTACACAGATCTTCCCTCTTGATAAAACACTGTCTAACTTTTACTTTGAGGAAGAAGGAAGCTTGAAGCTCTGCTCCAGCAGTTGCAGTACTCTCTGACTCTGCAACAGTCCCCCAAAACAACAGAGAACTAATTATGGATGTCAATTGTTTGGAGCCATTGAGTATGAATTGCTTTATTTAGTTACACAACATGTAATGCAGGAGTAGCAGGTACTTGCAGCTTTCTCAATCCTCACCAAAGGGGAGAATGTTCTGAGCAAGAATATTGGTGCGTTCCCAGAGCTATGCATGAGACAGTCCTCTTGTTCCTCTGCCAGCAGCCCACTGACCACTCACTACAAATACAGTATTATACACCAAGGAAAGAATTGCTCTTACTCCTTTTTCCAGGAAATATCAACTTTAGGAGGACTAAAACCAGACAGAGGTGAATGGTCTTGGAGCGTATTAGCAATGTCATTTGCCATTATTCTGATGGAATAGTTATATACTTATTGCTGAGGCTTTGACTATAGCTCAGCAAATTATATACCAAAAATGCACTTTTGAGGCCAATAATTCATGCCAATGTCCAGCTTCAGCTACAAGAAAACACCAAGGTCTCAACTGCAGCATCATCCTCATTCGTCACAGCTGAAGGTAATGACTATACCAGAGCTTGTAACTGTAGTGAATCTACCCAATTAACTTCACACCATCGTTGCTCTCCCACACAATTGTTTAGTTTTCACCTTTTTGTCACAAAACATCTTCCAGCTGTTCAAAAATCATCTACTTCTCTTTCACTAATGCCCTCCCACTGCCAGCCTCAGCAATCCAGTTTGACAGCTCTATTTTTATAACAGGGTGCAATTTTAACCATAACTCTGATTCTTCTTTATGTATTTCTTACCAACCACACATCACTGACACACACACAAAAAAGAAAGGATTCTGTTCTGTGCTAGAAAATTTGTCACTTTCAATGCTGATCCAGCAAATTACCTCTCACCATTTCCCATGTGGACAGATTATGGAAGAATTTTTCCTTTATTAAATCTTAAGATTAGAGTGTTAATTAAATCATACAGGAAACTCCCAGTCAAATGCTGAAATACTGGTATTGTTGAATGGAGCCTGTGGGTTTGGCCAATGATCCTTTTATGTGTTTGTTTAAGCCTAAACATTAAGGTCACATATAAAACCACATAAGTATCTTGGGTTAGAATTGTCCTAGTTTTACTGAATGTCATTTCTCTTACAACAAGATAGCAATGTGCAACATGAAGAAGTCTGAGCTTCTCTTCTTGTCAAATAAATCAGATGGGGAGGTAGCAAGCTGGATGATTAGGAGAGGTCCTCCTACGCCGCTTCGGAGTATGAGGCAGGAAACTCTTGCCCTTTCCCTTCTCTGGCTTTGTGGCCCCAGCTTAATATTAGATTCAGGGATATTTTTAAGGACAACTATAAAATCCTCCATCTTTGCTTCCAGCAGTGACTCATGCAGAGGTGAGCTATGGGATAGGAAGTGCAGCCCTCTATCTAGTTCTTGTCAGCTGATAAATGCAGGGACAATAGGGAAGAAAGACCATTTTCCTCCCTCCTCTTGCCTCATTGCAGTACCCCCTCACAACAAAAGCCTGTCCTGTCCTCCCCTTTTTATTCTTCTTTGTTATGTGATATCCAAAAAGGATAAGTAGAATAATTTTTGTTCTCTTTCAGGCTATATTATTAGGGAAAGCTTGGCTTTGTATGATGCACAGTAACAGAAAGCAACATTGCACACAAGTGACCTGGAATGCCAGTGCTGGAGCTATGATACTTTTAGTGTGATTGCCTGTAGAAAATTGGTCAGTGACCTATGGAAAAGTTTCGTAAGGAATGCTATCAAACTCTGTGCACCTTGGTCACTGCTGATTGACTGAAAAACAGAATGAAGAAGGAAATTAAATGAAATCCTGGACTACATGAATCTATACAGCACTCTGAAGCATCAGCAAGCTGATTGTCACCTCATTAACAGTGGCCAGTTACCTGGTGCCTGCCAGCCAACCCATGCCACAGCTGCAGGTTGTCATCCCAGCCCCTTCACTGTGCTGTCTCTGTCCATATTCCTGATGTAGACTGACCTTGCCCCAGGGGATTATCATCACAACTAAAAGAAAGAAAAAAACTAAACCGAGGTGTTGCAAAGGAATATTGGTGGTTTGCTTTGCCCTGATTCCCCCAAGGTGTTGGAATAGACAAGGGCCCTGTTCAGTGGACTTTGCATGCAAGTGCTCTTGACACAGAGAAGTTCATATTCTGGGGAAAGAACATCTCTTTTAAAAAACTATCTCTTGTTAATAACATGAACACTTTGACAAGGAATCGAACTCAGTCTTGTAATGTGTATTATACAGCTCCCATCAGCATCACTACAGCATTTGAAAAGGAAGATACATTTTTCTTAGACTCACTAGGAAAGAAAGAAGAAAAAACTTATCATTCCAAAGATTTTTATTACAATTAAAAAAAAAAAAATCTGTTGAAAAGATGTTTCTGAGGACAGAATTTGCCCTGCTGAGTTTCATTTTTTTGGGGCTGACTTAGACCTAGCAAACTAATGCCTTCCAGTGCAAAGCACAATGTGTTATTTAAATGAATTTATGACAGCTGAACAGGCATCCAGGCCAGGAAACGACAATCACAGGTTCCTTGGTTGTTTAATTAGTTTCTTTAGAGTAACTTAAAATAAAATTGAATTGTTTGCTACAGTGTTATAATTCTGATTATTCCGGACCATGCTTTTCTTCTCTTCACTCCTTTCAAGATCTCCAGTGTTTTACTCTGTGTTCTGGCATTTTACTTTAACACTGTTATTTCAAACTAAAAATCTCCAGTCTTCCACTTCATCAGTTTCAATTATACAGAATATTGCAGGGCTAGCTTGTTCGCCTAAGGCATTATGAATTATTTGGGAATACTACCACATTTTTATATAAGCTGAAAACAAATACAGTGACAGGTAATTAGCAATTTAGCATGGATTACTTTTTTATTTTTTAACACTGCCATGTTCCTGGCCTACTTCCTCCAAAATGGAAGCACTAAAAACAGATTATATGTCTATTACTGTGTTTAAACCAGAAATAATTATGCACCAGGACTTAAAATTGTAGCCCTTTTGAGTGAAGCAGTAGCTACAAAGTGACTGCTGGGGGTTATAGCTAGTGTTGTTTCACCACCATTCAGCACCAGAAAAGAACCAGAAATGTAATGTGGAAAGAAGAGGTGGATGATATGTATATATATTTATATATTTATATATATATTTATATATAAAATTTGGTCTTCATCGTTCTATACAATATCTTGATTTTGACTCCTACTTTCTCTTTGATGTAAGAGGTTCTCACATCCTCTCCATGAAGAAACCCCCTCTGCCATCTCCATTCACATCCTTTGATCTCATCCTTCTACCCATCCCACATTCTTCTCACATCCATAATCTGCAACACATCCGCTGATACCTTGCCTCTTGCTTACCTTTTGCTGCTGCACGTCTCAAGACAAGCAAGCCTTTTTTCCCAAACATCCTCATGTGATGTCATCCATCTCCACAGTCTCAGTTTTCTTTCCCTGCATCAAATGATGACACCAGCTGCAGGACAGCATGAGCTGCCCTCAGGAAGGACCACTCTGACTGTCGTTTACAGAGGGACCCTAACTTAAGCTGGTGACTTACCAGTACATGCTGGAAACTGAGATGCTTGCCGTTTCCAATGACAGCTGGGTATCCCAAGCAATTCCCAGTAGGTCTTCTCTGTGTTTTCTCATTCAGGCATTCATCTATCTAAAAATACGTTTATACACAATGGAAAGATGTGTAAAGAATGTTAGTTTTTACACACATAAGGAGAATTGTTTTATAAGAGTAAACAAATGCTTCTGAATACTCAAAGTGCTCGTGTGTGGTTTTGCAGCAACATAAACTATTAAAATCTCACTGTGCACTTGGTTGTATTCTTTTATCTCTGATTTTTTACTTTGATTGAGTTGTCAGTAAGACACTATCTACAGCTGTGAATTTCACACTATACATTTAACGTAACTCTGCTAACATTTACTGACCTTCTTTTCTGATTTAGCATGAGTTGTAATTTATTTTGTGATTTCTCCATGCAGGATGCTCTTCATCCATTCATGACATCCATGATACAAGGCCAGCCAATGGTTTAACCCAAGTGGGCAAGCAGTTTGCAGTCTTTAAGAAGATTTAAATGATTGCACACTGTGTTGTGCTTGTGTAATGCTGATTTCCTCTTGGAAAGCAAGAGAACAGAGAGACCATCAGTACGTTCACAGCTACACATTACAAACCATGCTCAGACTGTCAACAAAAACATAGAGCAAGGCTCAGGTAATGGATTTCATAATTTCTTTTTTTCTTGAAAGATCTGCTGAAAAGGAACTCAAACTTATGATGTGTGCACTTCTTAAATGGATTACTTGAGGTCAACAGTCTTTTTGAAATGTTAAATATTAAAACATTTAAAAGCTGCAACTCATTGAAAGAATTATGTAGGACTCTACTTCATGTTTCAGCACAGCAAAATGTCTGTTGCATGATGCCAACACTTTCTGATGGGAATATCTGCTTAGAAGGTCACTAACATTTAACCTTTTTTAACTTCTTGTTCAAAAGTTGAAAGTGGTGAGATATTTTATGAGTTGTTATCACCCGGAACTACCTCACAAAGGTTAGGAAATTCGGCATAAGATCAAGACTCAGACTTGTATGGCTTTTCTGACCAAACTCTGGTACCGTAGTCATAACCAACGGATCTTTTAAAAACTCAGGGCATTCCCCAAAAAACAAAATGGAAGAAAATACAGAAAACAGGTCCCCAGAAGATAATAAAGGAAGATGAGCACCAGCAAATGCTGCCAATTTGTTCTTCCTCTTGCTATTCAGCTATTCTTCAAGGAGTAACTTCACCAAGAATTCTTCCTTTGTGAAAAAGAAAACACTGAAATGAACTGAAAACCCAATGTTAGGGGGGAAAAAGCCCAAAACCATATTATCTGAATGCTTATTTGAATATAAACCTCTTAAAATAAATATGAGTGAGGCAAATTCTGAGCCTCTGTTAACCAATGTAATTCCCTTGAAGCCAATGACAATTGTTGCATTTTAAGCCCAGTCAGCAACCAAGCCCCAGCTTGGCTGAGCTGCTCGCTCAGTCCCCTGCCAACAGAACAGGGTAGAGAATCAGAAGAGTAAAAGTGAGAAAACTCATAAAGACACTTTAACAGGTCAAGCAAAAGCTGTGCACACAAGCAAAGGAAAACCCAAAAACCGTGGGCAGAAAGGCGTTCAGCCATCCGCAGGAAAGCGAGGCTCCATCACTCAGAAAATGGCTTGGAAAGAACCACCACCTGAAATGTATTCCACTTCCTCCTTCTTCCCCCAACTTCATTAAGGACGACACCATAAGGTCTGGATTATCCCTGAGGTCAGTTGGGTCACCTGTCCCGGCTGTGTTCCCTCCCAATTCCCTGTGCACCCCCAGCCTCAGCATTGATGGGGTGGATGATGAGGCACAAAAGGCCTTGACTCTGTAAGTCAGGTAAGATATTTTACAGAAAGGCAAAAAAGGCCTTGACTGTGTAAGCACTGCTCAGCACTAAGAAAAGCATCCTCGTGTTATCATTCCTGTTTTCAGCACAAATCCAAACCACAGCCCCATCCCAGCTGCTATGAAGATAGTGAACTCTATCCCAGTCAAAACCAGCACACAACTTAAAATTCCTGAGAGATTTTTTCCTTTCCTATTTCCAGAAAAGACATGTTACTTGAAAAATTTTGTATTTTCTTTTCTCCCACTACACACAACCCTCCCCTACTTCTCATTTTCTTAGAATTCCAAAAACTGGAAACAAAATGTGTCTTAAATGTTCTCTGCAAAATCTCCTTAGCTTCCCATCTTTATGAAAGGGTAAGTTTACATCTTTCACCTGCCCCTTTAGAAGATAACTTGGTGATTTACTCTGGAAACCTGTAAGCACTGAGGGGAGAGGGTGATGATTTTGTATGCATAGTGACTCACATGCAAGGACTGAGGTGCTTGGTTCCTTGCTAGGTCAGTTCTCTGCTTCTGCATTTTCTGTGATGTTTCCTAAGGTTCCTGGAGTTGTTTGTTTGTTTGCATGTTTTCTTTAAACCATGTAACAAAAATATCTGCTGCTGTGTAATATTTTTGTGTACAACACAGCATCCAGCACAATGCCTTACCAGAAAGGAAGCAATGTAGCCAGGTGAACCGGTTTTTTTCCTTTTCCTCCACAATTCCTATGCTTTACACACAAATTCACAAGGAGAGAGCCAAGAATATAGCCTTTTTTCCTTTTGGAAATACATTATGGAGAACATTCTTCTCTCTAGTCTTCATTTTCTCTACAAAGGTCAGACTTCTCACAGACTATCCAAATAAATTGGGTGTAAGAAATGCTGAGCTGAAATCTTACCTCTCTCATGAATTTAGTCATGCCCCTGCAACATAATGTTACTGAGCGCTTTTATAAAGGTTTCTCCTTCCACCTTTAGATAGAGATAACTGCTTCATCCTTTCCTTATAAAATTTTCAGCAGGAGTAGGACTCAGTTTTTATTTAAATGTCCATACGTGTCACCCGTGTCTGTCCTTTCCCAGAACAGTGCCCTAGGGCAACAAGCTTTTAAACTACATAGAAGTGGGGGAGAGAGAGAGGAGGGAAAGGAAGAGTGAGGAGCTGACTTCCACAGCTCATATGAAACCCCTGACACTTCACAGCAGATAACAAAAAGTTTTTAGAGACAGAAAAATAGCTCAAGAGCAAGGAAGGCATATATCTGTGGCTTAATCACTAACTCCCCCTCAAAACCCATTGATTCCCAGAATCCCACTTTTCCTGGTGTTATGCATTTTTTATTAGACATTCATCAGAGGAAATGTAAACCAATGAAAGGAAAGGGCTTGTAGTCGCTTCTGCCACGGACTCCCTTGTTCTTCAGGTTTTAGTCTCTCAGTTGCACCACTCTCATGTTCCCTCACTATGACCCTCTAACTTTTTTATGTTTTCTGATGCCCTGTTTCAATAGGCATTGATAAGGGGCTCAACCCAGCCCTGCCTCTACACCAGTAACTGTGGCACTCAGCTGTGAATGCCAGCTGGAAGACATCCTAAGTCAACCATAAAGAAATGCTAAAGAGAGAACCTGAATTTGTCTGAGTTTTGTACTGAGTTAGACCTATCAGTGTTTTTTCCCTCTTGAACTGACATGTGGGTGACTCATTCATACAACCTTGCTGGGCTAAATGGGAACTAGGCACTGAGAGGCTCTATTTTTTCAAATTGAGGACTGTTCTTGGCAACAACAGCAACCTGGCAGCACCTTGCAATAACAATAACCTAACCGTAACCCAGGCAACCTGAGAACATTGGTAGCCCACTAATTAGTAAATAATGAGCAACTCTAGCCCTTTCAGGAATCTCAGTGTGGTTAATCATGGCTTGAATAAATAAAAAACTTCATATACTGAGTGCTAAACTTCAGGCTTTAGTGAATGTGGGACTGAGGGCTTGTCTGTTAGGAGACTCACCCACAGTGAGACAGGACAGAAATAGATGCTGTTCTGTCCTGCCCTCATTAAAATGCCCTGCAAATTCTTTCACTGGGCTTTGCAGCCCAGACTGGCTCTGCCCACCACTCTATGCCTGGTGGAGGTGTCTCCAGCAGGAGTCTTGTTTAAGCTTAGCCCCTCCAGACTCAGCACAGAGAGACAGACACGATCAGGTGGACCAGGGGCCGCTTCCAAATGGGAAACACTTTAGAGTTACAGTCTAATGAATCCATAGCCATTGCTGCTTTTGTCGTGTTTCCTAACATTAGGGAGGAAAAGTTACCATGTAACTTAAGAGGAAGTTTGTTGAGTCTGGACTAATAAATTTGATCCCAAGAACTCCTCTTAATCAAGTGTAAATCAATAAATTCTTAAATGAATTATAGTGTGATTTATGTAGAATTTGTCCCTTCCCTCCTCTCCAGAACATGCCTGAAAGCTTTGATTTGTTAGGTTGCAGTGAGTCAGTTGAAGTTTTCCTCTGCTGCTTAAAATGCTTTTGTTTTGTTTTAAAAATACATTACAGAAATATTCCTACTGTACTCTACTAAGCAGAGTCTTAATGCTTTCCAGTGTTTCAGCATTTTTAAACATATTGAGGAAAAATATGCCTCCAAATCAAGAAAGCTCCAATTTTCAGTTGTTTTTTTTTGTTTGGTTTGTTTGTTTTCAGGATTTTTGTTGTTGTTGCATTTGTTGTTGTTTTGTGGGTTTGGTGTTTTTTGGTTTGGGTTTTTCTGTTGTTTTTTTGTGGGGTTTTTTTTTGTTTGGGTTTTTTTGGTTTGGGTTTGGTGTTTTTTTTGGGGGGGGGTTTGTTATGTTTTGTTTTGTTTTGTTTTGTGGCTGCCATGTTGTAATGCAATTACTTCAGACTTGGGACAACAGGACTGTTTCTCTGAGATGATGGTAAACTGATGATGTCAAGTGAATATTAATTGGGCACTGAAGCATAACTCTTTAATTGCCTCCTGGAGACAATTATGGAAATCCTGTAATTGGTCAGAAACTGCAAAGGAGGGAGTGGCATCTGCTTCCTCTCTTGTTATATTTTTGTTATTGTCATGTCCCTTTCTCTATGCCACTTCCATGACTGCTAAAGTAACTCACTGAAGCTGAGCAGAAGATACCTAGTTAGTAAGCAGCAAACAAAATTTGGGTTTCCTTCTCTGCAATCATTGTGTGTGTGTTGGTTTTGTCTGTTTCCTATTGCCTTGCTAATGAGGCAGTGTCCAAGCGCTGCCCCTCACAAACGAGAGCTGGCCTGAGGCAGCTGCTTTGCCAAGTCCTCGTGCTTCCTTAGGTCACCGCTGCATTTGTTGTCTGCCCTTTAGGGTTCCTTTCCCCAGACATCCCAGACTGACTGTACACTGTGTGCCCCTTAGATCATCTTCTGTGTCTGAAAATATAAAACACTCTCAAACCAAATTAACTCTAAAATGCTGCTTGCGCTAGAAGCAGCATTTCCTGGCCTTTCTTCACCTCTACCCTTTCTCTTTCATAAAATGAAATGACCATAATGAGAACCAGAACAGTGTAGAACCAGCCCTTACTTCTTTCTTCATGGTAATTATGGATTTTAATGAACTGGGGTTGAGAAAACAAAGGATTTATACATCTCTGAGTTAAGCACCAGTTGTGGAGCAGGATTCAGAAGCCAGTCTGATGAGGAATGGAGAAAACTCCTAGGTCTGTATTTGACCTCAAGCTCCTATCCCGGACCTGTATACACAAATCAGAGTTGTAAACAGTCCTATTTACATGTGGAAACTTTATCTCTCATTTTAATTTTTTTTTTCCTGTTGGTGCACTGGTTTTTATGAACAAAAGAAAAAAGAAAGAAAAAAAAAAGCAGTAGGTGGGTCAGTTTTTTGCCTTTCATGTAATACTGTCCAACTAGATGCAACACTTCATGGAAAAAGGAAAACCATGCTTCAGACATTTCTTCATAGTGCAGGCCTATGACCTGTAACCACTAAATTATGGTGCATGACGAGGCAGCTCACAGATTCTGTTATAAATGCAAGACTCAAGCCAGACAGCAAGCAGAAGCCCTGAGCATGAGTCTGGATTCTGCTTCCAGGATTGCTTCTGTGCTTCGGCAGCTATTGAATATAACTTGCCTGAGTATTTTTGAAAGCCAGTTCTAGAATTCCCTTGTATAAGGGCCTAGAGATATCACAGAACTACTGTGCACTGCAACTGCTCACTGCTTATCTCTGTGGCCACATAACTTCTGTGCAGTAATTCAGCTCTAAGAAAAGGTAGAGTGATCCCTTAACATAATTCAGATTTCAGTAGGTGGCTAGGGCACTCTTCTGAGCAGGGTTTAGGTCAAATCCCTTTGGCTGACATGAATAGAAACTTGTCTTTCACGCTCTATTTGGCTGTATCACCAGTTTATTATGACATGCACGGAAAAGTTCATCAGCTTTTCCAGACTTAATTTCCATTTCTGATCTATTTTTCACACATTCCATTTCTTTTCAAAAAGTCAAATGTGGGTATGTGTAATATACAAACAGTCATCTTTAACTCTTATTATTTTGTTTGCTTTTTTTCCGACATAGTTTGCTGTTCTGTAAAACCTCATTATATACTGAATTGGTTTTTGCTTCTATGTTTGATCATTATTTAGGAATCAAGATTATCCAATATGGTGTTCAGAAATTTCAGGTAAACTTGCTTAGGAGTAGTACTGTACCTGAGAGTATCCTTGACCACAGTTCAGCTTTAACACTGGTAATGCTTCAACTGATTTGTAATACTAAAATCTGATGGATTCTGTTTGGAAATTTTATCACGCATTCCTGATATGGACATTGCTATGAATACTTTTACTGTAAGTTCATTTAAATTACTGCATATGAAAGTTCTGTTATAAAGAGTTATAGCCTAAACTGAATTAACTAAGAAGGGAGTTATGTATAGTAGTGATATGCAAGGTTGAAGTTCTGGAGAAGCATTTTTAAACACAGATTTTTGGGTATTTTTCTTAGAAAAGGAAGAAATCAAAAATTCCAGAAAAAAATAAAGAAGATTCAGGGTCACATGCTATCTGGCTTACCTGTTGTGTTTCACACTCTTGTCTAGCTGCATGCTAGAACATTTAATTTCAGCCAGGGTTCCACCTGTGCTCATGTGACTCTTATGTGATTTATTCTACACAATAACAAAAATATTATTAAAATAACTTTGAATAGCTCCTGAACAATTTATGCTTCTGTTTGTTACAAGCAGTGAGTAAGAAGTGAGCAAGAATTCACAGGATCATTTTTACAGGGAAAGTCTGTAAAAAAGTTCAGAGCTGAGCTGCACGGAGAATCAACGTATCCAGGGGAGCATTTGACTTGTGCTCTAAATAGTGTGTGAAATATTTGTAATGTAGGTAAAATCTATATTTTGATTTCTTACTATGTTTGTTAGAGAAACCAGATTGTGATCCATTCTTTTTAACACTGATATAGCAGATGTGCATGGAAGTGACCTATCCAATCCACCCTCAGGATCTAAAGTATCACCCCAAGTTTCAGAATGGTGTGGTTTCCAAATGCTGTAGCATTTTGTTAAGTCATCATCATAAGTTTTTAAGGGGAGAATTACATCAGACATGCTTAAGAGTCTGTTCTGATGAATTAGCAATTGGTGTGATTCCCCATGGGCATTAAAAGTAGCAAAATGTATTTTCCATCTTGGCAAACAAGCCTGACATTTTGTAGAAGAGGGCCTTCAAAATCTATACAACCTCACTGTAAGTTTTTTTTAGATTGGTTTCGCACATGTAGTTTCACAAAGACACATATTTTCATATATTATCAGATGTAATATTTTAAAACAGTGGCTTAATAAATAATTGGAAGAAGCTAAAAACGGATGATGTAGCTTTGTCATCTTTCATCTTTAAATTGTCATCCTGTACTGTAATCCACAGTTTTTTAACAATGCCATATAGGAGGATAGATATTAAAAAATATATACTCAAATAGTTGCAGTATTGTATGTATGGTCTCAAGAAAGTGATTCTGAAAATGTTGCTTTCTTTTGCTTTCTTAATTTCCTTAAAAGTGTTATTTCACAGGTTTTGCTATTTGATTTTTCCTGTTTCATATATTTTGAAAAGGAAGGTAGGGAGTCAAACCTAAGAATTAAGAAAAGCTTCTTCATCAGAATGTTGTTGTTTAAATCAATGGTTCAAAGTGTTTGTTTTATGCAGGATGTAAGAGCTAATGGCAGTGTCCTTTCAGATCTTTAATGTGTGAAGCTTCTCTAAAGGATCTGGACTGTGCAGGAAAGTCAGATTTACTGCTTATCACATTAGGTATAATGTGCATTTATAAAAGGAGAGTAACTGAGGTTTGTGTTCCTTCCAGAGCAATCAAGCACAATTTTAAAAATGGAAAAAATTGACAGGCTCGATTAGCTGGTTTAAGAAAAGATCAGTTAGATTCAGCATCATACTGCCTAACTGTAATTAAGCCCTGCTGGAACTGGTATTTTTGTGTGTCAAACTGATGTGATGCTGAACTCAATTTGCTTTTCATTTGTTTTACAAAACCACTCGAGCTGACTGTGTCCAGGTCCGGATGTAATAACATTCTCAACAAATCTGAAGAGAAAAATTCACAAACCCATACATGGAATTAACTTCTGTTTATAAATGCAACAGTAAAGACTAGGATAATGTTTTGTTTTGCCTCTGTACTGTTGATTTGGAATGATAAAGCAAAAACCTTTACCAGCCTTTAGAAAATTGTAAAAAAAGAGCTTTTCATGAGAAGCACAGCTCCTACCCTTCACCTTCATTGTATGTTATTCTAAAAATCCATTTGGTCTGTCTTCATCTGATAGTCCCAACCTCTCTACTTTGCATGTAGGCACTATTGTTGAGACAGATGTCAAGCAATACTCACTCAAGTCAGTGAAGTGCCTCTCACAGGGGATGCACTTGCCCAGGCGCAGACCCGTGGTGCCAGGTGAGATGGTGTAGAGTGCCCTGCAAGCCTAAGCCACTCCCCCAGGATGGTGGGAGTCTCCAGTGGATTCATTTTAACCCTGACATTGGGTCGGCTGGTCAGAGTATAGTGCTAATCCTACCAAGGTTGTGGATTTGATCCCTGTATGGGCCATTCCACGTGATCCTTGTGGGTCCCTTCTAACTGAGAGAATTCTATCATTTTGTGATTTTCCTGCTGCAATCCCCCCATCTTTGGGCACTGAGGTTTATGCTAGCTGCCTGTCTGGACACTGCTGACAACACCCCTCTGATCAGTAAATGCCTTTGGGGGGCAGAATTTAAGTACCTTACCTGTATGTGCATGTCTTCTGCACATCTTGGTTGAAACACTGCTGAATTTAGTAGAGTTTACATACTTATGCAGCAGAACAGAATTTGTTACACTGTGCTAAAATTGGTGTACTCTCTAAATCCCCAGAATCTCTTTGGCACAGCTCATGAAGCTGTACGTCTCTGAGAATTGCTTCAGATCTGTGTCAAGGCTTCTAAGAAAGCCTCATATAATCACAAAACTGTATAAATTTCAGATAAAATGATGCGTCCTGTTTCTGGGTTTTTTTTTTTACCTAAATCCCGTGTTTATGAATACAACTTTACAAGTCAGCCACCTTGATAAGCCTTTGAAAGTTTTCTGAAACTTGTCATCCTAAGTATTGGTCAGAAAGAACTTCATCATTCAGTCATTTTTGCTTTCTTTTTTCTTCCTTAATGTCTTCCCTATTCCAGGTGGTCTCTGGTGTCCACTTTTTGTGTTTCAAAAGAACACCAGAGACTGATGACGTAACCAGCCCTGTAGATGTCAATGTTTTTGGCAGGCTTTAGTCGAGCTTCTGCTGCAGAAAGGAGTAGGTGGGACAACTCTCAAAACGGCCCCAGAAGCAGATGTGTGGGAGACGGTGATGCCTTCCAGGTTGAAAAGGTGACACAATTGTATTCACAGCTCTAAACATCAGCAGGAAAGGCAGATAATGTTCCCTCAGAGACTGCCTATGGAGACATTCAGGAAAGTTCAGAAAGATTAACTAGAGCTATAAAGTTAAATCTCATAAGTAGAAGACAGAAATTAAGGGCAGGTTTGTTGAACTGAAAAAGAACATGGGAAGGCAAGAGATTTGGCTTCTGTTTCTGCCTCTGGCACTGACCTTCTGCATGACCACCCTAGGTGGATTTTGTCACACTTCGCTCATAAAAATGGAATAAGTATATTTGCCTATTCTGAAAAAAGTTTGAGATCTATCCCATATTATTATTGAATTGTTATTTTATGAATGCTGTAATTCAGAAGTGGTGTGCCTTGGAACTTTATGAGATATTCTTGTCTCATATGAGGCAGAAAGGACATGAAGCCTATTTCTAAAAGAGATATTTACTTCTGGATTTGTTGTTTGGGTCCCTTTTATAGATAGTGATGATTTCTGTGGTTCAGTTTGTCTCCTCTGAAATCAGATGCCTTAAAGCCATTGCATCAGTCATGTCCTAAAATTTCTTCTTTTTTCCCCATTGATTATAAAGAACACCTAGAATGGCCAGCTCACAGATGACATTGCACATTAGGTGAAATGAATCCCACCTTCTGAATTAATTATCCAAGCATGTCAAGACACTGGTAGTTCACATACCATCAGAATTAATGTATTTTCCAGGAAAATTTTGCTACCCTCTCTATTAAGTCCCTAATTTTCTAGAAAAAGGGGGGAGTATGGGTAGTTGCTCATCTTAACTGTTTTAAAGTTGAACAGTATTTGCCTTTTGAGCAGTGTTTACCTTTTGAAATTTGTTTAATTACGTGATCAACCTATTGCTTCTGACTCTCATGCAAACATATTAGGTTGCCCACTGTGATTGATTTCTATACATTTTGCTTATCCCTAAACACAGGTAATGATGGATTAATTAGACAGCAGAAGTAATATGGAAAAGGCTATCGTAAAAAAAAAGTATTAAAAAGTATGTTTCATTTCTTTTTTGTCTTGATTGGGCACTCTTAAAATGGATCAATAAAAAGTGCTGTATCACTATACCCAAACCACATACCAAGGAGGTGCCTACATTGCAGTGTTTGAAATGCTAGAACAAATCACTATGGTGTTGAGAATGCTGGTTGGAAGAAGGTTCTTTCAAAACTATCAAAGCTCCCTGTGCTGGAGAGGAAAAAAGATCATGGACAGGTAAGTCATCTTATTCTCTGTAGGCTTTTCTCCCCATGCTGTCGCAACATATGGCTGGGTGTTGTTAGCAATGCTTTTGGCTGCAGTGCAGGACTCACGGTCCCATGCCTGCAAACATATGTTTTCCACTAATGTCTGTGTGCCTTTACTCACGTCTGCTGACATCTCAAAGCTCAACGTTCAGTGGAATATGGAGGCTTGTCCTACATATTTTAGTTATCCCTTGTGTTGTGTTGTCACCTCACTGAAAAGGATTAGAGATGTTTCCAGAGAGAGTGCCAGAGATGCCAGTTTCTACCCTGAACAATCAGGCATATTTTAAAAGCAGGGGAAACTTCTCAGAACTGCTGGAACTTTTTTATGTTCTGCAGTTCATCAGATTCAGATACTTGTGCCATTAGTAGTGCTCAGTTTTATGCTGTTTGAAATGAGATCACAGAGCTGACTTCTTTGGTCAGTAATAGTCTCATTTTTGTATTTTAGGTACTGAAACATTTTTTTAAAAAGCACTTTGCAGCATATGCTATTGAAAAGGTTGCATTGCAGAGGTTCTGAAGCATAGAAAGAGCAAAGCCAGCAGCCAAGCTTTCCAAAAGGAAAAGGTTAGTTAAAATTGCAAGTTCCTCTCACTGAAATATCTTGCCAAGAAGTCACAGATGCACAACACATGACCAAGTGAAAAAGTGATTATGAGGGTTATAATAGCAGCCCTGAGTCCATAATGCATAATGGATTCATCCCAAGGTGCATTTGTGCATCTGTTAAGGTATTTTTACTAGTAGTGTAAGAGATTTTAAAACCATTTTCTGAATTGTTTAGCTCATTTGCAGTGTTTAATTGGTATTTTATAATTCTGTCCTTATTACTTTCTGACATTAAGCCATGACAAAATACATGAATATATTGTAGTGGCAGTTGTTCCAGCTTCCATTTGTGATTCATCCCTTTGAGCCCTGTCATAATTTCTGCATATTTCTTTGTGCCCTCTTCTGCCTTTGCAGAATCCCTGTGACACTCAGTTGGCCCTAGATAGGCACGACACTGTGTCTGAGTCTGGGCTTTTTTCCCTAGAGGAACATATAAGCCAGAATGTTGCCTTACATCCTTTGCTGAGAAATAAAGTAATTTCTTTTCATTTCTGTTCTTCCTCTTATTGTATGAGCAGCATTCTGCTCCAATTTGTCTTTGATCTCTGTGACATTCAAGTAACACTCAGGCAGTTCCTCATTGAGTGTATTTCTTCCCTTACCAAATTAATAAAAAATAAAAACAGGTTTGTCTTGGTCTTCAGCAGTGGGAGTGAGATGAGATTCTGGTTCAGTGATCCATTTCCACCCTCACCTCTCTGGGTGCTGCTCATGCTGATTTAAATGATGGCTGAAGCTGCTCTTTTGCCATCTGAATTTTAATTACTCCTCCAACCCACCATATCTCCCTGCTGTATTTACAGAGAACATCAAGCCCTACCTGCTACACTTGGCCTTTAGGCCTAAAACCTATCACAATTTCACAATTGGTGTTTTTCTTTGTGTGTATGTTTTTGTTGGTTTTTTTCTAAGTACAATAATCCCAAATTGCCAAACTCTTCAAATAGCAGTCTATACCAATGACACATAAGAATATAATGGATGGGAAAAGCTGAGTTATTAGAGTGACACTTGCTTGGCTCCAGTAGAAGGTGCTCTGTATACAGTGGAAATTAGTGGAGATCCTGTCAGCATGATTAAGTCATTTGTAAGTGGGGAGAAAAATAAAGCTGTATAATTCTCCATTTATCATCTTGCTGAGTTGTGTCCTCCCACAGCAGTGATATTACCAGCACAAAGCCCTTCAGACAGATCTTTATCCTCATCAGAACAATGCTCTCTGAGTTGTTGCTAACCCCTTGTTTCTGTCTCCTCTGAGGTACAGCTTTTTTTCCCCCCTAGTCAATATAGATTATGTTCACTGCTTCACACCTCTCAGCTTTATGAATTATTTCCTTTAAAAATAGCTCCAGCAGATATGTCAGCCATGATTTATTCTGTATGATATTATAACAAATTGCTTTCATGAGCGGATACTTTGCCAGACATTTCATGGCCTCTAGGCTTGAGTCTTTCTGAGTTCATCCCAGTGTAAAGCAAGCATCACTGAATTCATGTACCACTGATAGGTACAGGGGTAAAACCAGCACCTTTGTAAACAGAACAAGATCTAAAGCTATGTTTTTGAAAGGTGATAAGTGATTTGGAGAATAAAATTTGAGGATGCATGAAATAAAGCTTCAAGGAGTCACGATATGACAAAGGACAAAAAGCCAAGTGCAGATTTGTTTGGTGGAGTAAAGAAATACTAGCCTGTCCATCACTTAAATTATTCAGCGAAGGGTATGGTCCTGCATAAATACTGGAGAACATGACTGCAAAACCCTCTGCTGTTCCCACATGTTAACATTACAGAGACCCCACCCCTACTCCTTTTTCAGCGTTGAAACCCCTGCTGACAAACCCCTGAGCAGGTTTGTACTCTGACAAGAACAGCTTTGAACTATTTGAGTCTAATTTACCTTCTTTATTTCACTGCATTGGAAGGTAAATAAGTACTTAGAGTTCCAAATACAGCAGCACACTTATCAGATTAACAAAAATGATTGATGATTGGATTGATTGATTGATTGATGAATTAATTGCTTCCTAATAGCAAATGGACTTGTGGAGAGTTGTGCAGGCTGGAAGAGATCAGTTCAAATGTTAAACACACAGAGTCAGTAACAGTTCATAGGAACAAACGTACTGTGGTAAACAACAGCAGAGAGCAGAGAGAGAAGTGGATGAATGTCATGAGAGCTCCCTTCGGAGTCTGAGGGTTTTGAATCTCAAAGCGAAGAACGCTCACAAAGCTGGTGACATGTGCAGATGCTGCTCTGACAGCCCCTCCAGAGAGTGCCTTCAAGGTCATTGCATGATGAAGAAAGGTCTTTGTATTGGGTGATGTGTGGGCCATGACTGCATCATGGTGCCATAATGCACCTTCTGAGTAACCAACCTCTCCAGTCCTTCCTACTGAGGGAACAGAAGAGGACATGGAAAGGGAAGAGTATGGGAATTAATGGGATGGCAGAAGTCTCCCCCGGCCTTCCTCATAAGTTTGTTCCTCACTGGAAACTCCTAGCTGCCAGACTAAATGTTAAGATTACCCAAGCAATGTGTTATTCTGCCATACAGAGGGGGAGATGCAGAAGGACTAGGGTTATGATTCAGTAAAGTTATCTCTACCTTTAGAAATCTGCATTTTTCGCTAAAAAAATACTGGGCAAAACACAAGTAAGTATCAAATTGTTCATTAAAGAGTTTAAATACATAATTATTAGTATCTATATTCCTGTCATTCTTTGTCATTGTTGGGATGATGCTCTCACATCCTAAGGTATAGAATACCTTTATAAGGAAATTTCAAAAGTTTGCTTCTCATTACATCTTTATGCAATTACACTACCGTTTTTTGCTCAAAAGTTGTTGAATTAAAATACAGGTTATAGCCTAGATAACCTTTGTGGGAGTTCTGATCCTTATTACCTTGCAATTTCGGTTGCTCAGATGTACTCCCCTATCCTCTCTGTGACTAAGAGCAGTTTCCTTTGAAACCTGCTCAGTTGCTTCCCTCTGTGTGTTCCTTTATCCCGGCAGAAGATGCACCTGTCCTGACCAGAGCTGCTGTGTGCGTGCTGCCCGCACTGAGGGATCAGTGTGGTCCCCCCCCACTGCCTGCCATATCAGGAACACTCTCCCAAGCCCCCTGGCACTTCTCAGCTCCACAGCTGGGAAGTGGAGAATACTGCAATGTTATTTGATGTACTGGCACAGCACCTTGCTGATTTTACACCACCAGCATCTCCCCCAGAGCACCAGGAAAACCACAAACATTTCCAGAAGAGCGTTTGCAGTAAATGCAAAGTCCTATCCATCCATCCATCAAGTCAGTTTGGAGGGGTTATTCCTCAGTAGGCTAACCTCTCGCTCTGTGAGAGTGTGTCTGTGCTTGAATAGTGTTACCCCTATTTTCTGCTGTACTTATTCCCTTTTTCTCTCTGAATCTTTGTTGTGGGACATCTCTGCAGAAACTTTTCCATCTTTTCTCACTGGAATATTTGAGCTGATTTCTACTAGCCTAGTATATGCCACCATTTATTAATAGTATCTTTCCTCCTGTATCTCTTGATCGAAATAACAAAAAATAGATGGAATGAAAAGTGTGGAGGCCTAGAGTAACAGGGGAAGTCAAGTCAATTCCATTTTTTCAAAGCAAAGGAAAAGAGATATGCCAAGTCCCAGTAAGACTGATGTTTTAATGGGTTCTGGTAAAATACAACATACTGATGTTAATAGATGGAAAAAAATCCTGTCTCACAAAGCTCATTTTGCTTTAAGCAGAAGCTGAGGAATTGGCCCCCTTTTCTCTATGCAGCTTTCATGAGTCTGGAATTGGCACAGCCTCAAGCTCCACTTCTAGTCCCAAAATAAGATTTTGAAAGCAACACAGCCTTTTGGTTTTTCATCGTCAAGGAGATTGGGCCATTTCAAGACCCATTCCATAATAAATTACTACTAACTGCCAGCTGTTAACAAACTCAACATTGTCTCCCTTCTGTATAAACAGCTGTGCTACAAGAACGAAAGAAAAAGGGAGAGAGGAAAGGGCTTGCTACAGCCCGATGGTGCCAGTGAACTTTGTGTGCTCTGATTTGTGAAGAATTCAGTGATTGTGTTTGAACAGCACATGAAAGTATTGGAACAATGCAAGCATTGGATGACCTTCAATCTTATGATATGATTTCTTGTTTTGTGGCAGAGCTTGGGCACTGAGATATTCAGAAAAACCTTGTGGCACCCCCAAAGTACATACAAAGTACATAGTCTTATGGCAGAGTGCACTGCTCATTGGAATAACTCTTTTGACCTTTTAGTACTCAGAGTTTACAAGTTTGATAATGAAACGTATCAATACAATCAATGTACACAATGCTTCTACCAAAACGTTGCAGCATCTGTCCATCAACATATTAGAGTAAAAAGGTTCCCTATGTCTCCTGTATACTTCAGTAACTCAGAATTGCTCAGCTCTAATGCAACACTTAGTTGCCAGGTCAATCCAGTAATAGTCATTGTGACAAAATACATTTACATATGTGCATCAATGAACAAATTTAATGATGCTGGATAGCACGATAATAAGAAGTTGTGCTAAATGTTTTCCTAGAGAATACAAAAGCTAGGCTGGAGATAAAGCATGCAAACACATTGAAAGTATTGAAATTAGGCCCAAAAAAAAGGGTTTTAAAATACAGACCTCCTTTGTGCCACTAGAAATGTGCTCTGCTGGCAAATCCGGACACAAAGCAAAGCATTTTGAGGCACTGTCAAGGGTTTGTTAAAATATGGCTGGACACTCAAGCAAAGCCAATTTACACAGTACCAGTTGGCAAGCACAGGAGTGTTTATTCTGCTTGATAAGCATCTCCTTAGTAACTCTATGAGTCAATAAATTGGGTTGATGACGAGCATGTGGGGAAGAAACTGGAGTGCAATCATAGTGCAACATGGAGCATGTTAACCAAATGGCAAGGGTAGGAACTTGAAATCAAGGCTGCAGAAGCTGCTTTTTGTAAGAGGATTCAAGGTCAATATGTGAAAGGTGAATAACAAGGAGTATGGAAGTGAAGACAATGGGCCAAATTAGCCTGCACCTCACATTCATGCTTATTTCCTTGTTTGTCCAAGTTGGATTCTGAATCGATTCTCCCTGTTTGACAGTTCTTTATTTTAATTGCTGTTGACTAAGAGCTAATAATTGTGAGTGGGAGGTAGGGAAAAAAGTTCTTTGTTCATGTAGGCTACATCTGACCCATAGGAAAGCTAACATTTGTAGCTGTAACTGAAAGCACATCTTTACATCCTAAGGCTAGTTTGGTTCCTCTCTCCTAACAACTGGAGTTGAGACCATTTACCAAAGACTGACAAGGGATAGGGAAGAGAAAGATCAATCAGGGTAAATCCTGATTCCTGAGACAAAGTTGCCTAGGAATCCCTAGCACTACCAGGGCAGACCTTCACTGTTGATGAAAAAATCCATAAAAACTATGATTCTTGTTATGTATCATCCCTTTCCCAACCCTTTACTTCTAGACTCACCTCTCTGGGGAAATTTCAGGTGAGGTTACATTGCCTGAAATGATCAGCAATAGTAATAGCATAGAGAATGGAATTTTAAATCCTGGCCATATATTTAATAATCTCCATTGCTGTCTAGGGGAGCCAAGCATATTTAAAATCAAGTGCTGAAGGCCTAATGCATAAGATGAATAGCCTATGAGGTCACAGAGAACAGTTACGATTATCTGGTCTGACCTTTTGAATAACTCAGATTCTGCAGTTTCACCTAATCTTTCCTACAACAAACCCATAACTTTTGATTACCTTATGATGGATATTTCAGAATAATATCCTAAACAGATTTAAAGAATTAAAGTGATGAAGAATCAATTGTATCATTAGTAAGTTGCTCTTGTGGTCAGTTACTAAACTTGATTTGCAAAAAATGTTGATGAATCATTCCCCCAAACAAAACACTCTCTGATGAAACAAAACTGCTTCACAAAATGCTGTAGAGCAGATGGTTTTGATTCAGGTAAGAGAAGAGTTTCAGGCAGACACATTTAAAGTCTTCATGTTTTGAACTGACTTCACTAGAAATTCTGATTACATGTTATACCATAAAAAAGTAAAATAAAAGCATTCTAAATTCAGGCTACCTTGAGCTGAATTGATTTCAGCTCTAGGCAGAGGATGTTATTTTTTATATACCCTGTCTGACAGGCAGGTCTTGTGATTTTTTTTCTCTTTTGCAAATAAGACAAATTTTAAACTTTTCCTAGAAAACTGGATAGATAGAGGTTCTCTAGATTCTCACCACAGACTGTTTTTTTGCACTTCTAATCTTTATGGTGGCTTTTTAAATCTCTTACCAGTTTTCACCACCCATTCCAAACACATGACTATATTATTGCTACAACCACTGAACTATTGGCACTTTTTACTTTCTGTTTTTAGTCACTATGATTAATTTCTAATAAGTCTCTCAGCCCTCTTCAGTAATGTATTAATATGTATGCGATCAGACTTAGGGAGCATTGCATCTCATCCTAAGTATGCCTAAAATATGGTGGATGAATCATACCCTAAAACTGCTGACATCTTTTCATTGACTACCAGTGGAGCCTTGATGACAGCTCAAAAGTAGACATCAGCACTGTAGATATTGAAAGGTAGTGGGATTAATTCCTCTGTAAGAAACCAAAAGTCTAAATCAGTTATTGGCTTGGAGACAAACATTTTCTAAAGCTTTTTTTTTTTTATTGTTATATTCACAACAGTTTTTCTTGCCTTTGTATAAATGGAGAACGTATTCCAAAGGGAAAATGATGACTCAAATCCACCCAGAAGAGTTTCCATAATTGATTTCAAGTTTGTTTTTTTCTCTATTTACAAGACTGACTGTACATAGAGTCACTCAGGCTCAACAGAGGTTAAATGGTGAAATTAGTATGGAAATTGTATTTTGAATTCAAGTGAATATTCCATTCTCAATTACATCATTTTCCAATGGAAGTGAATATTCCACCTGAATATGAAAAAGAACTTATTTACTGTGTGGATGACCATGCCCTGGAACAGGTTGCCCAGAAAGGTTGTGGAGTCTCCCTCACTGGAGATACTCAAGAACAGTCTGGACACAATCCTGTGTTGTGTGCTCTGGGGTGACCCTGCTTGAGCATGGAGGGTGGAACAGATGAGCCACTGTGGTCCCTTCCAACCTGACCCATTCTGTGGTTCTGTGCAACTGTGTTAACTTACATTGAAAAGAGACTGCACACCTGATGGACAAGGAGATATCTACATTTAAATGACTTAATCTCCAAAGTGAATTCTATCCTCAGCCAAAAATGTCTGTCTAGGCTTCCACTGTTCCCAGCAAAGTAGCATTTCTTTAGGCAATTAATCCAGTCTAGACCAAATTACTCACCTCCCACAGATGACTCATTGACTTACATCTACTTTATGTGCAATAGAAACAATATATATAGTCAGGTGAGCAGAAAAAACAGATTTGAGAGGAAATACTATGTCTACCTTGAAGAATTTTCTTTATAGCTGTACCCAGTAGATAACAAAGTAGGCATATAGGAATGATGATTCTCTCTGCAGCCGTAATCCCACCCTTCTGTGATTTTGATTCATGATGCTGCCTCTTAATTAAGTAGTCACTTTTCAAAGGAGTCCAGTGTGTTCAGTGTGTTCTGAGGGATAGATGCAAACAGACCCTGGATCTTCAGGGTGGTGTTTTGATGCCCTAAAGACCATGGTTTCTCTTTAGACAGCTCCTCCCTCTTATTTTCTGCATTGCCTCTAAATTTCCTCATAAACCAAAGGTTTGTAAACAAATACTCATCACTGTGCCACCTTATTGATCTTGAAAACTATTTTAATTTTTTTTTTAATTAATACTTTAAAAAGTAATAAAACATAATTATTTAAACTTTTTACCAAATACTTACAATGAGTNAGTCTAGACCAAATTACTCACCTCCTACAGATGACTCATTGACTTACATCTACTTTATGTGCAATAGAAACAATATATAGTCAGGTGAGCAGAAAAAACAGATTTGAGAGGAAATACTATGTCTACCTTGAAGAATTTTCTTTATAGCTGTACCCAGTAGATAACAAAGTAGGCATATAGGAATGATGATTCTCTCTGCAGCCGTAATCCCACCCTTCTGTGATTTTGATTCATGATGCTGCCTCTTAATTAAGTAGTCACTTTTCAAAGGAGTCCAGTGTGTTCAGTGTGTTCTGAGGGATAGATGCAAACAGACCCTGGATCTTCAGGGTGGTGTTTTGATGCCCTAAAGACCATGGTTTCTCTTTAGACAGCTCCTCCCTCTTATTTTCTGCATTGCCTCTAAATTTCCTCATAAACCAAAGGTTTGTAAACAAATACTCATCACTGTGCCACCTTATTGATCTTGAAAACTATTTTAATTTTTTTTTAATTAATACTTTAAAAAGTAATAAAACATAATTATTTTAAACTTTTTACCAATACTTACAATGAGTGATTCTTTCAGATGCATAGCACAGAGCTTTACTGCTTGATTTAGCAATGACTGGAAATTATAGGAGTTTAATGTTCCCTTTATGGGACATCCCCTAGCTAGAAAGAATATTGGTACAGGACATCACAGTAGCAAGCAACTGAAAGAAGGATAAATCATTGGAAAATAGCTCAGTCCTTTCTTTTGTGAAGTGCAGTAAGCTTGTTTTAGATAATAAATAAGAACTGTCAGAAGACAAAGCATATGCAGTATTGTCCAGTGCATACTCCTGTCAGGAACAAAAAAAAACACTTTTAAGCATGAGTAAGTCATACTTTCCATAGGTTTACAGTTAGGTTAAATTCTATTGGGTGTTTCTTGTGTCTGTTTTTTTATTTGTTTGTTTTGATTTATTTTGGGATTTTTTGTTGGTTTTGTTGTGGGGTTTTTTTGGTGGGTTTTGTGGTTTTTATTGGTTTGGTTGGGTTGGGTTTGATTTTGTTTTGTTTTGTTTTTATTGGCAAGGATAGCAAAAAGCTATTTTTCTTCTGGCAGTTTCTAGTCAAAGTTTCAAATCTTTGTGGAAATCCCTTTAAGTGTTTATAATAATTTAAGAACAAGGGAAAAGCATGATATTGTCCTCTTACTTATAATTGAAAACAACTACACAAATGTTATTTATATGTTTCAGATAGAAAATCCATCTGTGGATAACACCAAATTGGCAGAATGCCTTCTTTTAGTTTAAATTATTCAGAAAAATGAAAAAAAATAATAAATTAGTAGCTTATGTCAAGAAGTTGTAGGTGCTTATATCTGTGCTGTTTACTGCAGTTTCAGTCCTGGTGCACTCATATGAGATGCCTGCTATTCCAACATAATTCTTCAGAGGAAAACAGGGCAGATGGATTATATATATTTCGAAATTGATATGTGCTTTGTCACTCCTGAATGTAAGAAGCCTGAAGCTGGGACTGAATCACACTGAAATGTACCTAACATACAATATTTCAGTTGTAGAAATATGACCACAGCCTTTTAGCATCTGCTGGGTATGAATTTTTAAATTTGGTACTAAGGAGTAGCAGCACATACTGAATGAATGCTATCCAGTCTCATCACACAGCAAATCTTGAAATATTAACTTCTTTCCAATTGCTGCATCCTCATTTAAATTCACTACTGCATACTGAGATTTTACACTCTTAAAGTGTTCCCTTTTTTATAGAAAACATCACATCAGTGTTGGATGCTAAGGACTGGTGCTGAAGACCAATAAATTGTGCAAATGCTTGAATTTAATAAAGGCTACCATACAGTTTTATGGAAAAGAGGTTTAATTTCCCCATCTTGCTTTTAGAGGGGTTTGCTGAGCCACTTTGCTGATGTCACATTGCTGTGCAAATTACCCAAGAAACTTGTACATGATGTCACCATTTCAGCTTGGTGAGAGGCATCCACTTACTATGAGAATGGAAAATTAAGGAATTGCATGGGGAAAAGGGTGGAAAGTAGCACAATGGCAGCTGGGAGTTTTGAAATATCCAATAATTCTAACATGTGAAATGCAGACCTTAAAGCAATCACTCTGCAAAGTTGGTTTTTTAAATGCTGACTTAATCCTTGGTCATCTGAAACCAGTTCCTCCTCTTCCCATACCTGTCTGTTTAAGCCAGTTCTTAAAGGTCATAAAAGGTCTTTTAAAATCTCTTCCTAAGTATGGTGATGCACAACAATCTTGATTTTATATTCTAAGTGAATTAAATGTTACCTGGCTATTGGCTGCTGAGACTGCAGACTCCCAGCAAAGGTTATGCTGGGGCTGAACAATACACATTGCACAAAGAATTGACAAAATAAGAATATTACTAAGGAAATACACATTCCTGTTTTTTTACAGACACAAATGATTACATACGTGAAAAGGTAAATCCACAATTAAAAGTAATCTTGAGATATATGTAAACCTTACCCTTATGTTAGTCATAAAACTAATAAATAAAATATCCTAAATTAGTTTTAATATTAAAAAGCTGTCTCATAATAGCATTTTATTGCTCTGTGGTCATAATATCATCCCACTGAGCTATACCATAATTGTCTTAGAATTGACTCCTGAACCAAAGTCTGTTATAAGGGAATACTGCTGTTTCTTAGAAATTGTGAGGTTTAATAAGAGTTGATTTTCCTAACTCCTCCTTATGCCTTTCATCAACTGTGCAAAGCTCTTGCTATAAAAATACTGAAATACTCTCTAGAACAGCTTTCTAAATGCTCTCTAGAAGAGCTATCTAGAGCTCAATATTTTTTTTATTTGATGTAAGAATCCTTTTTTTTTAAAAAAAAAATTATTTTAGAAGTTAAAAAAATAATTAACAAAGAACATATTTGTATTTTACTTTGAATAGGCTTTAAGAATTGTTACCTGCAAACCTGATGATTCTGTCCTATTTAAGCCCAAAACTGTACCTCATAAAGTTAATGTTAATTTAATCTGAAAACAAATAGTTTCTGTACAGAAATGGACATTTCAAAAGGCCAAGTAGGTACTGGCCACAAGAGAAGCAAAGGTATATTATGAAAAACATTTTTATCTCTTTAGAGGCTAGAAATGTTATTTTTGATCTCTGATCTCCAAAATAACTCAACACAAAGAAAATGCAGGTTAGTAGTGAGACTTGTAGCTCCCTTTTTAAAATGCATATCATGTCACTGCTGCTGCACACCTTTGATCTGTTGCTGGTTTGTTGTCATCTGAAGTCTTTCATTGTTGAAAAAGTATCTTACCAATAAGTATTTTCAATAGTGCTCTGCCAGGGTTGACTGAATGGTCTGAGACCACATCACATATTAAGAAGCTTCCTCTGTCCATTTTCCTCTGGATAATTTCCTTGAGGAGACATTGTACTTATAAGCATGCTGAGTTATTTTGTTACACTAAAATGTCAAAAAAGAATATATTTGTGAAATTAAGGCTGGCAAGGAGTTAAAAACTAACTGCAAAAGGATCAACACCCCCAGACACACACTCACTGCAAATTTGAATTATCAGATTATGAATTTCTGTTTTAAATGTGGGCCTTTAGATCTTTGCTTGGTGAATGTTTAATATTCACTTTATGCTGTCTCAGTAGCAGCTTTCCAGTTACCAGGAAAATTAAATTGCTTTTGCTGGCAAAAAAAAAAATAAAATCCAGTCTATGTAAAGAAATGAATCCTAGGAAACTCACTAAAATTTATTTTGTCTTGCTAAAGAAATTTTTTTTGAAGCAGGAAGACATATTTTCATGAAAAATGGCAAATCTAAGTTCCACTTACTTAAGTAAAAGTATCTGAAAGGATAGAAACAGTGTGAAAAAGCTAAAAGAGCTTTGAAGAAAAATAACACACACCTACAAAGGAGTATTGTATCAGCAGAGAAGCAGTGTGTCTGCTTAGTTCAGCTCTTCTTTACCTAGTGATGGATCATATCTTATCACATCATGTACATCACACAAGACACAGATACCAGAATACAGTGGTGAGCACTGGCAGGGGCTCTGCCTGCATCCTTCTGCTTCCCTGCATGTGAGCACCCCAAGGGTGCTTTAAGGTGCAATTTAATTGTCCAGCTTGATTTGGAAGGATAACCTTCCTCCTCATCCCCTGCTGAGGTTGATGTCTGCTCCCTGTGCTGTCCCATGCAAGCCAAGCTGTCCCACACAGCCAAGTCCTGCGGTTCAGCAGCCCCACCCCAGCGTGCCCACACCCCAGCTGCATCTGCTCCTGCCGCTGCCCTTGTGTCCACCGTGAGGGAGTCCTGCCTTCTGCCCTCGACAAATCCTCCTCTTGTCCTGCCCATGAAGTGATGGCAAAAGCACCTCTCCTTCCTTTCTGAGCACTGCCTAGTTTTGAGTGAACATAAACAAATAGAGGGAAAAGGAAACTTTCTGATAAGCTGCGGAAGGGATAAGCAGAATCTGGCCTTTAGACTGTAAATCTGACTTATGTCTTTGATAGACCATGTTAATTACTTGGCATGAAAATGCATGCCAGAAAGGAAGTACAGGCTGAGCCTGTGTACAAAATAAGATTCAAGTGAGGAAAAAAACTGTAAGTAAACAGGTGGTGCATCTGTTATTGCTAAGGCATGGTGGATACTGCTTTTCTACAAGTCTGTTTCATTGTTGGAAACAGAAAAAGCTTTTGAGAGAATCTTGTATATGGATGTATGGATATACAGTGTATATCTGTATATGAACATATGGGTATATATCTATTTTTAGGTATAAGCTATCTTTATACATATATACATTGTGTATATGTATGTGTATACATACAAACAACTTGTCACAGGGCCCTCATGCTTGTAAGCTAAAATACTGTGTAAGTTCTGGTGCTTTCTGTGTAAAAATTTCAAGAGACTTCCTTGTAGTAAGGAGGTTTTTACATAGCGAAGCCTATACTTCTCACTGTTAACCACAGCACCTCTCTATGTATATACTTGAAACATTAAATTCCATGACTAAACAATCACACAGCTTCTAAAACAATTGTAATAATCAATATCCAGGCTAGATTTTTTAATAACTGCTTTATGTGAGCTATAGATGCGGCTGGGAACATTACAATATCATCTTCAGAAACAGTTTTCATTTAAATTATATAACACAGGGCAAAAGCTAATAAAATAAAAATGTGTTGAAGTCCAAATGGTTTCCTACCTGATTCTACCTGTGGAATAAGAAATATCCTAGTCTCAATCATGTTTTATTTTCCACCCCTCCACCAAGCTAGACATTTATGTGAGGTGCATTACATCTTTCTTCCTTGCTCAGCAACGTTGCCGTCAGTAAACTCAACAGCTAGAGAATAAGAGTGGAACAGAAAGGCAGAACATCACAAATGCTGAACTCAAGGCTGCCGCATTCAGTGTTTGCTTAGTGTCTGGCAAACAAAGAAAATACTCAAAAAACCCCCAAAACAAAACCAAAAGAGAACAGTACAGCTATGGCTGAGAGAAAAAATATTTAGTTTTGCATTTTGTTATGTGAATAACAGTTCTGTATTTACAACTTATAGCTATATCAGGCAGCCTGATTCTCCAAGTTTATAGGGACACATTTTGTTCTTCCTTTTTCCACAGAAAATCTCTAGTGAAATCAATAATTTTCCATGAAGTTACTCTGAAATTAGGACCTGAAGTTTCATGACCTCAACAGATAGTGAATCAGACTCCTTAAGCAATGAAATGGAGGAAAAATGAAGATTACTCTGAAGAAACTTCTGTTACTGAGCTCTTTGGATATTTTTCAGCAATTGGAGTAGGTATTGCAAGATTGTTTCCTATCCAACTTTGTTTCAGTCTGTAATTTTATCTTATCCTATGAGAAATGTGAAAGAAGATTCATATATCTTTAAAGGATTTGTGAACTCTTTGGGGAAAATCAAATCACTCAGAATTCCTCTTATTGCATAGATTTCTTCAGCTAGTGGGGAAAGAACTACTGCAGCACAGCAAAGTGAACTGAGTATGAATGCCAAGTAGAAAGCAAATCTATGGCTGAAGCTTAAAGGAAACAACTGTTGCTAGCCACAGCTGCTTCCTTATTTTTAATTTTTAAAAACCTCTTTTAAGATTCATAGTTGATTCTTGTCAAGGAAATGTTCTTCCTTAATTGCAATACTCAGTTACTGATTTGCTAGGCTGGAAATGGGAGCTTTCCTAAATAGTGTATTTGATTTTTTCCCCTCGGAAGCTAATGGAGCTAAAAGTCATGTTTGTTTGTGCTGCAGCTGCTTGCCTACCGATACTGCCTGTTTGAAGCAGCTGATTCTGCTCCATGCCTACCATTCTGTGTGACAGCCTGGAGCTCTGATTTCCTTGGGACTTTCCTTATTGTGTGCTGCAGCAGTCCTGCTAAAGCTGGATCTCATTTCCTAGAGCTTGAAAGAACTTGTAACAAACTCAGAACGTAACACCCCTACTGCTTGGAAAGCTTTTTTCCATAATTTTAATACATTTTCTAGTGTTTATATCTGTCTTCTTGATCAAGCTCTTTCCTTGCAGAATGGTAGATTTCACAGTTTTTGTAGCAAGCCAAAAATTTCTTAGTTTGCAGCAAGGTAAGATTTTAGAGATAAATCTAGCTGCAACAATCTATACTTCCTGGGGTAATGTTTTCCATGAGAAAATTACTTTTATTATTTGTTATAAGTATTATGCAACTTATAAAATTGTCAGAAATATGATCCAACATGAACAAGGAAGCCTTTATTATGTGTTGGAACTAAAGCAAGCTTTAGTGATATGGACATTCACGAAGAAAGGCTACTGTAAGAAAAGCTGGCTAAAGTTTAAGGTTAGTGAAAAATGTCTCAGTCTGATTTAACTATCTACATGCCCACAGAGTTCATATAGTTTCACATTATCACAATTTTTTTTGTTGTTTTTTCTTCCATCCAGATTTTTTCAGAGCTTTTGCTGTTGCTGTTCTTTCATGATTTTATTTCAAATGACACAAATGACTGTTCTTAGACCTATCTGAAGAGAAAAAGTCTCTATGTTTTCTCTTTATTGTATATCCATACGGTGACTTTTTTCCCCCACAGAACCAGCTGCCCAAGTTGCTACCTGGTTCTGGTGACACAAGCACAGTGAACTCTTCTACACCTGACAGTTTCTGCAGAGGTCCCTATGAAAAAGAATTGATTGATTTTTAATCCATCCATAGCACTTAATTTATCCTTGTTGTATAGAATCCATCGCAAGGTTTATCCAGCTTTAGAATTTTTCCTGTCTTTTAAAGCTGCAAAATCAGGCTAAACTTCCTCACTTGAGAGTTTTTCCACATGACTGTACACCTTAGAGCCATTTCACTTTATCAGAGCTAACACACAAATTCTCTGTAAGACAGTATTGACATTTTTCAGGTTTACTTTCAAATAAATTCAATGCAAAGATATCTATAGCTCCCCAGGAACTCCATGGCAGAAGTTATCTTAGTCTTCACATTAAAGCCAATCATGACAGCTGTACAAGAACCATTTTTATTGTCTGATGTTGCAGAAGCCACCAAAAGGCACAAGTTGTTCTGATCCTTTTCTAATTCTGCAGAAATAACCAGAAGAAGGTCTTCACCATCCATCTCAGTGCTGTAGGGTTTTTGTTCCCCATTTGTCTCACTCACCTGCCAAAAACTTGTGAATGTATAAGACTTTTTTCTCCTGTGATTTGTGTAAATCTCATTAAGATTTTAGCAAGGGGAGGTATTAATAATCCTTGCTAGAGCTACAATTTACTCATTTCTCAGTGGATGGTCTTTAGATTTGATGTTAGTCCACAATTTAGCCTGTTCCAGCTTATGTCTCATGCACAGGCTTAAACATATACACTGTGATGTATACTCCCAGTGTCCCAAAGGGATATTACTCTATCTTACCAATACAAGTATCACAGTAAGCATAATTTTTTCAGAATACAATCTCTATTTAATGCAAAATAAATTTTATTGAACCTTAGTTCAGATGATAATTCCAGAAACATCCAGTGAATTTAAAATAATGATTTAATCAGAACCTTTAATATTTCTAATGCATGAGGTGATATCTGCTTCATCTACACCATAGTAAGGTATTTTTAATTTACTCTCTGAGGTTTTCTACAGGTAGTGGGGAAGGTGTTTACTATGGCATTATGAAAGGGTACTCATGTGTTTTCCAGTTAATGTTTTCAGTGCCTCTATTTTGATAGCAGCTTGTCCTCTTTGGTATGCTACCAAGGTTTGTTTAGATTGTCGTAATGAGGATGGAGCGGAGTATTCTGGTATCATTTGACAAGCAATGTGCTGTAGTCCTTTGCTCTGAACTACCAGAGCAAAAAAATGATAATTGAGTTACAATTTTGCAAACAGAGAAAATTTCATAGACTGTATTCTGCTACCAGCAGAGTTAATGAAAATCTGTCATATTGCCATAATATTCCTCAGTTTCTCTGTTATGGGCTATGGCTTTTAGTTGCTAAGGCCACTGAAGCTCAACATAGAAAAAATGAAGGAATCCAAGCTGATTCAAGAGAGAGCAATAAGGTTTAAATCCCAAATTCATAGGTTTAACAAGAATGGTAAACTGATTTTTGTGGGGCTTTTTCCCATCAAAATAGTTACTTGATTATGTTCAGTAAATTTTCCTTTTCTGTGCCCAGCTTCTCACAGGCATTTGTTCTTCTTTTGTGGTGTTACTGATGGCAGAATCTTCTGTTTCCCAAAATAAGAAAACAAGAAATATTGATGACAAATATGACAATCCAGGACTATAAGATTTTTTTGTTTAAATACCATAGGTTTCAGATTGAATGCTCTGATTTTGCAGTTCAGGATGGCTGGTAATATTTTCCTTATTTCCTTATGTATACATATACACATAAATGAAGTTACAATGAATACTCCTGACTGTACCCAACAGCTCATTGGAAAAAAACCCAAACAAATCAAACAAACAAAACAACCAAAAAAACCAAAAAACCTCAAAACCACATAAGCAACAGCTGCAGGTGAGGTAAATAACTTCATCAACAGCAAAGTCTATAATAACAATGATTTATGCCAAACAAAAATATATGTCTAAAATGGACAAAATTGATAAACACACATTTCTTTTTTAACACCACCTGTATACATGCATACTGCCTCATACAGACATAGAAATAGGATAATATTTTTCTGAAAAGTTGAGAGATTAAAGGCAATAGTAATCTGCAAATACACAGACAAAGATTGGAAAGTGTGTGTATTTGGATTGAAAATACAAAAAAGCAAATAATAATACAATGTATTATTACAAATAATAATTTGGATTGAAAATACAAAATACAAATAAGCAAATAAATAAATTAAAAATGGAAGCTACTTTTGATATATAGCATTGTTGTGAACATTAGCTATACTGAAGTGACCCAGCAAGCTGTTGTTGAAATCAACAATTGTCTTCATGACAAAAGAAGTGAAGAAATTTTCGAGAAGATGAAGTCATTAAAAGTGTCATAAATGTTTGGTGTCATAAACATTTCTTTTCAAACCTTGCATAGATACACCATAGATTTTACTTTCTACTGGCGTGGGAAAGATGTAAAATGGAACATCGTGGTATCAATTCCATTTTCCCTCCCATGACTTTTCCCCCTGAATATCTTTCCTTTATTTCCTTAATTTTGAATTTCTTGTATAATAAAGTCACTGTTGCATATGCTGAAAACGATTCTACATGCATTGTACTCTATGAAGAAATACTGTTTAAGGACGATCAGGGTATGACTACTGAGACAGTAGAGAGACATGCACACAGACCGTAGCAGAGTTAGACCAGAGGCCTTGGCTTACCTTACATCACATATTTCAGCGAAGCATGCACATTAGGACTGCAGTCCTGTCATGTATTCTATGGAAAGGAGTAGATATATCATATAGTCACCCACCTTAACTAAGGTCTAAATCACTCTGTGCAAATAAACTCCTTTCTCCACTCAGTTTAGCTAATGTTAGATGTTCTGTAGTCTGTGCCTAAGGTAACAGTATGCCTATAAGCTCTTCTGGTATATCTTAAGAATTTCATTACATGGCAAAGATGAAAGGAGCAATGGCCATAAACTAAAACACAGGAAGTTCTACCTCAACATGAGGAAGAATTTCTTTACATTGAAGGTGGCAGAGCACTGGAACAGGCTGTCCAGGGACGGGGAGCTTCCTTCTCTGGAGACATTCAAAACCCACCTGGGCTAATTCCTGTGTCACCTGCTCCAGGTGACTCTGTCTTGGCATAGGGGTGAGCAAGATGATCGCCAGAGGTCACTTCCAACCCTAAAAATTCTGTGATTTTGTGATCCTGTGAAGTGAACCTTGACCCATATGACTTTATTTGAATTTCTCATATTTCAGTTTTACACATAAAAATAGATTTGGAGTCCTTCAGCATGGATGTTACTAATTCATTATGTGTGACAATTTCTTTAAAACAGCATGCAACATCTAGGGAGGGAGGGAAGGAAGGAAGGAAGGAAGGAAGGAAGGAAGGAAGGAAGG
>VZRN01004072.1:2307513-2385539 GCA_013397935.1 Dasyornis broadbenti | reverse complement strand
GAAGGAAGGAAGGAAGGAAGGAAGGAAGGAAGGAAGGCAAAGACAACACATCAACACAGTAAACATTTAGGCTGGGTTATCTACAGCTATTGGATTTCATAAACTCCATTTCATCTATTGATAGTTTTGTTTCTATCTTTTCCCTTAGCTACTGTGCTTATTGTCTGCATAAATTTCTCACCTTTTGATCAACAGAGTTCCAGGGGTAAAACATGTATTTCCTTTATGTTTAATTAGATTCATTTGCTGCTTATCAAACCAAGAACCCATTACATACACAAGAGATTTTATAATTTACTCACAGAGAGGTTTATTGTTATTGTTTTTATAAGGAATAGCTTAGATAATGTTTTTTAACTATAGGTCATTTGGTTTATGCTCTTTAACTATAGGTTGTTATTAGCTCCTAAGTCATATAGATTAAAAGAAGGATATCACAAATATTATGTTGTCAAAAAATGCACTAAATAACTGTGAAAACCTCATGCATAGTTAATGTTTACTATTTATTTATTTGCCTTATGAATTCATTATATTCCAAACAGAACTTGGTTTCAGTAAGGTGATGGGAAACTATATACAGGATAATTGGCAAAAGAAGGGCCCCAGTAGCTCAGTCTGGTGTGACTGGAGTGAGTTATAAATGGGGTTTTCTCTTAGCTTTTCAGCTGAGAAGCAACCACAACAGTTTTGCCTGAGGCGTAGTCTCGGAACTGGTGCCTGCACGGTCTTACCAGAAGGCCATTACATTAGTGGGGTTTGCCAGAGCACACCAATGTCTAACCACACTGCCCCCAGCCCACAGGCCCAGGGGAACAGCAAAGGAGATGCCCTGGGACAGAGAGGGTTTCCTACTGGTGAGGTTTAACCACAGCCAGCCAACACATACCACACAGCCGCTCACTCACCCACCACAGGACTGGGGAGAAAATTGGAAGAGCAAAAACTATACAACTCATGGGTTGAGATAAAGACAGTTTAATAGGTAAAGCAAAAGCTGTACACACAAGCAAAGCAAAACTAGGAATTTTTTCACCACTTCCCATGGGCAGGCAGGTGTTCAGCCATTCCCAAGAGAGCAGGGCCCTGTCATGGGTAATGGTGACTCAGGAAGACAAATGCCATCACTCCAAACATCTCCCCCTTCCTCCTTCTTCCCTCCACTTTACACACTGAACATGATGTCTCATGGTCTGGAATATCCCTTGGATCAGTTGAGGTCACCTGTCCCAGCTGTATCTCCTCCCACCTTCCCATGCACCCCCAGTGCCCCTGCCAACAAGGGAGAAAAGGCGTTGGTTCTTCAGCAATACCAAAAAGATCTCTATATTATCAACCCTCGTTCAGCACAAATCCAAAACACAGCCCCACACAAGTCACAGTGAAGAAAATAAACTCTACCCCAGCCAAAACCAGCCCACCTGCAGAATAGCAGCAATCCCAGAGGTCCTCTCCTCCCATACATGGGGTCTCCTCACAGCTTGAGATGACCTTCAGAGGCAGGAGCCAGCACCATCCCCAGTGCCACAGGAGAGACCACAAACCCTGGAGCTTACTGGGGTAACTGCTAGAGATCTGAATTTTCTGAGAAGTTAACATTACTGCCAACGGCTTCTGCATTAAAAAGAGTTTGAATGAAGGATTTGGCATAACCTCTGGCACAATGCAATGCATATCATTCTTCTCAGTTGAACAAAGTGCTGACACAGATATTACAAGGGGTAGAACATGAGCCAATAATAGTGTCTGCCTTCTCATTCAGAAAATGCTGTGGCAAATCCCTCACAGTGGCAAATCAAAATGAATTAAGGGTTTAGGACCTGACAGTGCACAAGTGTGACAACAGGCTTCCACCCCCCACAAGCACTGCATTCTGCATCATGGCAGTCACACAGCAGATATTTTCACTTTTGCAAAAGTGAATTCCCTGGTAAAGAGGCAAAGCTGATTATTCGAACTGACAACTTCTAAAACACATTTACCAACTTTTTTTTCAATGGAGCAATAAATATTTAAAATAAATGTTTCACAGTTCATAGCACAGAATTCTAGCATTCAGTTAAAAGCATTCTGCTAAAATACTGCCGTCTTGCAATAAATTCTGAAGGTAAATGGACTGTTATGAACTAATCTAGTGCATTATAATTTTGCTCTGCAACTTTGTGCTACTTTTATTAGCTCTTTCTCTTTGGCCTTCGAGGCAAAGATTTGTAATAGTGAATACTAAGAATACATGTGATGTAAAGTCAGTTTGATATATTCATTTTCTTTTCATAGCATCCCTTCTTCCTTGAAACGGTGACCTCAACTTCTATCAGCCGTCAGGACTGATTTACTGTGACTGGTTTAAGTTAGTAATAGCTTAATCATCAAAGGTTCAGAAGTTCAGACAGGAGAGTAGGGGATGGCTGTCCAAAATGGTGTTCACATCTCCGCTATCTACAAATTGGCCTGGAAGAATTTTGAAAATCATGATTCATCATTGAAAATTTCATAATTGTAGGAGAAAAGGTGCCATTTAATGTGTTCCATTTTTGCTTCAGATTCCATCCAAAAAGTATGCAGACTTTAAGCTTAATATAACTGTAATTTTTTTAAATCACTAATCCCAGTTCAGTATTGCAAGATTCAGTTCAGCCCTTTTGCTGTGTAAAATAGTCACAAAATACTGCAAATATATATTTTAGATGAGCTCTCATTATTAGTTTTGCAAATGCCAGTGATATCTCTAAGCTGCCTTCAAGAAGCCAGGCTAACAAGCAGTTCTTGATCTGTTCTCTACTGTCCTATCTTTGTGAACAAAGATATTCCCCATGTTTGCTGATGGCCTGTACCTTCCCTTTACAGAAAGTCTTACAGAGTAACCATCTGAGATACTCCTATACTGGGCAGATGGGAAGAAGTTACAGTGTCCCTGGCGACAGTTCTCCACTGGGCACAAACAGCAAGGTTTTAGAGCTCTTTACTCAAAATGTTCTTCCCAATTAACACCTTACATTTTGTCTGTGATATTATCTGTGTGAGATTTACAGCTATATCCTCAGAAAAGAAAATTGTATTTTCGTGTAACAAGAAGAGGGACTCATCTGAGCAAGGATCATGAAATCTGCTACCACATTCAATCTGAAAGTCTCAGCCTATAAGATCATCACCTGCGTCTATTAAGTATTTAATATTTAATAGATGCAGAAAAAAAATACAGATAAAACCACCACTGAAGTAATTCAGCAAATCTATATAACCTGACACTTCAAAATGAGGGGCAGAAAAAACATCAAATCCATTCTCTGAGGCATAAGAGTTCCAAATGTTTTCTTATTTTGGTACTGGTGAATTTTGCAATTTGAGAAAAATTTTTAAGTCAATCATTTGAGCACTAAGTATAATTTTCACAAGGAAACAGCAAAAGAAACTAATCAAAACTAAACAGAGTAATAGCTACTGTCAAACAATTCCCATCATAAAAACAAAATAAATACCAATGAGATGGTAAGCAGTTTCTTTCCGTTTGCCAAAAGATACCCACAAAAAGGAGTGAAATACGTTCAAAACATGCAAAGCAAAAGCAGTGTAAAGTCAAACGTTGCAATACTCGAGTAACTCACTCTTCATACAAACATCAAGAAAACATGCCAAAGCCTCTTCACAATTAGCCTGTGGTCTGACTTGCTTCTTTTTGCCATTTATCTTTTTTTTCTCCCCTCTGCAAGTCTAGGTAGACTTGTTTGCAAGCAATGCACTCGTAAGGAAACCACAAACATATAGCTATGGAGCAATGCTGTCCCAGTTCCTTCTTTCTGGTAAATTTGTGTCTGTTTGCATTTTTCTGAGTAAATTTCAGCCAGGAGAGTCTACATATAGGCTTACAGTATGCCTACCAACAGTTAAGAAGTTAGTGTTCCAAATAGATAAGGTTACTAAAATTAAATGCAAAATTCATGTTTAATAAATATTCCATGTTTTTTACTACAAGCAATGCTACTTCCACTGGGGACTGCTCCAGTGCTTTGTAGAGTGTAGACTACAACTCTCTGGGGCTTGTTTTTTTCACTCCTCATGTCGGTGAAAATAAAATTTAAATTACCCTGCACAATTAGTAATTCCCCACTTCATAAATAATAATCCAACCAGAAGAGGAAGAAACGATCTTTCTGTTCAATTATGCAAAGAAGCACCAAATGTAAAAAAAAAAAAAAATTCAACACCAGATAATATTGACAGGTTAATTATTTTAGCACATAGATCAGGTTGAATGACCAGAGGAAATCATTGTAATCTCCTGGTGGAAACTCCATCACCTCTATTACTGAATTTTGGTGAATGACTGAATGCAGTCAAATCCTGCACTGAGTGCATTTCAGCGGGTTTTTATCTGAAGATCTTATGCACGGCTGGAACAAATGACATCTTCAGAGGTACCTAAGTGAGCTTGGGGATAGACTTTAAAAAAGTGTTATATCATCTCAGACAAATTTGAAAGTAAAGTGCTTGAAACTTCCTTGTATGGCGTTGGATTGATGGGTGCAGCTCTAGCAATCACCCTGCCCTCTGACTTCACACCGCATATGTCTTCATCCTGCTTCAGTCAACACTGGATAGTGAAACCATCCCAGCCTACCTGTCTTTAATTTGTCACAGACTCCCTTAGAACAGATTAATTATTTTCAATCTTCAGGTCAGCTGCCTTATACGTGAATATTAAAACTTGAAAATGTGCCCTCCAGTAAGAAACTTGCATGACTTTCCAGAATAAGCAAGATTAACCAGACATGATAATTATGATAATAAATGTAATACTAACTTATCACATCATATAAATTCAGCTAAATGAGCTCTGTGGCAATAGCAGTTAAGAATTGAGAGAAAAGGCAATGGCAATCTACATTATTGAAAATAAAACCTTCAGCAGCTGAATCAAAGCCATTTTTCACAGTCTATATTCAGTCATCTTCTTTTCTATATGCCTCGTGGGCTTGGAGGCAGCAAAAATACCTGAATCTAATGCCTTGACAAGTTAACCTTAGGAGGTTAAACTTTGAATTAGCATAGAAAAATATAAGGTAGGGAATTATTCTTATTCTGGCTTTCTTAGAGTCAGGTATGAGCTTTTCCTGACAAAATGGTATTAAGTGTTCCATTAGAACTCTATTACCTGGATTCTGGTTCAGCCAAAAGGCCTTACTTAATTTGCAATTTTTTTATAATTTTGAATTGTTTAGAACTATGTCATTCCTAATTTCAGCTTCCTACATGGATTTTAATGTTCAATTTGTCTGCTGGAGGCTGAAAGAGGCACACTGCACAAACACTGTGTTTGTGTGTTGGCTAATTGATGGCACTAGAGCTACAAGAGGCCATGTATGCCGTACATTAAAAAAGCTGAAAGATATCCCCTTTCTGCCCCTCATAATCCTCTCAGAAAAGATTAGCTCAGCTTCTCCAGCCCTCACACCTGATATTCCTTACTCTAACCTTATTTTCCAGGTGATCAATTCAATTTCACAGTGTCCTACAGTCTTCTTTGGTATTCTCAGTCGGAATAGACTCTGTCCATCAATTGTTATCTACATGTCTTCAATTTCTATCTCCATTCAATTTTACAGTGAAGTTTTTGAAATTCTTATCACTTGTAGCTTGTCCAGCATTTTATTAATCTCTGTCATGCCCTAAATAAATGAAATCTGACATTGCACTATAGCTCACATTCATAGACTGTGAAAATTATGAAAACTGGAAAGAAAAAACAACAGAAAATTTCAAAACCCAGCTGTTGGAAGGTGCAAGCAAACTCCTTTGAGTAGCCAGTTCTATTTATTCAGACTATCAATGTCAGATAAAATTAAAATTATCAAAAGCAAACATCAAATATTTTTATTTCCAAACTAAATTAAGAGAACTAAGAAGAGTTAATCTTTGCCTATGCTGAATTTATCCAAGTAATATTTTCATATAAACTCAATGAACAGAAAAAATACAAAGTAAGAGCCAATAAGACTCAATTTTTAATAAGATTCAATTCTAATCAAGACTGAGTAAATGTGTCCTCAGTATAAAAAACAAAATGTGTTAATTCAAAATTTTTTTTTTCAGAATTATATATTTGAATGAATTAAAGTTTTTATTCATTCTTCTGAACTTGCTTTAACTAGATTAAAATATTTTTAATAGACTGTTTGGAATTTCATGGCATTATTTTATTTGAGAAATGAATATTTAAATCTTCAGGACTGAAAGTTCTGAGCAAGATAAAAATTACATTTTCATCACTGGTTAATTTCCTCTGTCAAAAGTTTTGGAGAGCATTTAAATTTTATTTTTTACCTTTCCAAATACATCAAAATTAAGCCACAAATATATGGCCAAGACATCAGTTAACTCAATTTGCTCAGTTTCTTCCTCAGGGCAGATCTGCTGTAGTTTAAAAAACTAAAGACCATGATTTGGTTCACTGCTGCCTCCAAAACAAAAAGAGGTTTGTGGGTCCACTAGGCTCTGCTCCCTTGTCATACTCCTTTGCCCTCATCTCTGGTTGCAGGGAAGGGATTGAGCAGGAGTGTGGCTGGGCTGCTCCCCCTCTGTGTCCTCACAGGTTGTGCCAAACCTCGAAACGCCCCTGCCCCGTTGCAGTGGAGAAGCGATGCCATAAAGCAGCTGAGCAGACATTTCCCCCTGACACAGGGGATGGAAAACAAGGTCATCAAGTGTCAGATGTACAACATCATCAAAATCTATTATTCTATGGCTAATAGAATAATACTCTGTGTACTACTCTGTGTGGGAACACTGCATGTTAGAATGCTTGATTGATCCTTCTATAGATTGTGTGTTGGCACTGCAAACAACTGCATGGCCAGAGGCAATGGATCAACTTGAGAAAGCTGTGGAATGGTCTTTGCCTTCATTAATATAATAAGGCAATATCTGCAATCCATTACATATATCCATGAACACACAGATGGTGATATTAATGTTTTAAAAATTCGACATGTCAAAAGGATGTCACATATCAACACTTTGTAAAATATGCTGCACAAAACAAAGATTATGCTGCAAAGCAATAGGAAAATCCAACATCAGTGGTGTTCTTCCATATAGCTGTATTTCTTAGGAGCAACTCACTGTTCTTTTCTAATGAACTAGGAGGCTTTTCAGGGTAGTAAAGACAATGCAGCTTTCCTTCACCCTGAAACAAGAAAATAGAGAAAGCAACCAAAACTAGTATCCTGGAACAATTCAATTTATCCATGCTATTGTTGTTCCCACTATGCCATTTATGTTCTGCATTTTACACCAAAATTTTGGAGATCAAAGAGTATCTATTTTTCTTCTATGCCACCAAGTTCTTAAATAGTCTGTGATTTTAAATTGCAAACAATCCAATGAGATAGGCAATACCAGCCAACACCCAACACAGGAAGTATTTATAATTTTGTTAAAATACCTCTGAAAATTATTTTTGTTATTAATTTCTAATTACATCATTGCCACATGGGTGGGAAAAAAGAGATTAATTTTTCTTCTCCAAAATACAATTTCAAAAGCTTTGACAAACTAGGGGACATTAGATTCTTTTGCCCTATGTTCTCTTCTGTTCTAAGAGAGTTGAGAAAAAAATTATGTAAATATCCAAAGTATTGTGTTTCAATACTTTGCTGTTTAAAAGGGTTCAGTATTAAAAGAAAAATAGCTTCTTGGTTAATGTCTTTACACTCACTAACGTATTTTTTTTTTAAGAGCCCAGGATTTAATCAATGATTGTCCACATAAAAAGGCTGTCCCTGCTCAACAGAGCTGGTGGAGCAGACAAGGACAGCTTCAAACAGTGGAGCTGTGCAAGAAAACGAAGAGAGCGTGGTGGTCAGCCAAACAATTCATATTGTCTCTCACTACTTGAAGACAGGAAAATCCATTTCCCTGGACAAGAACCATTACTCCTCTCACATGCACAAAGCACCAGTGTGAGGTGTGGTATCTCCTCCAGCCTCAGACATCTCCAATGCCATGGCAGACCAGAGGGGACACAAGAGAAAGCAAGCAGTATTCATCAACATCAGAAGAACTGTGAAGGCTTCACAGCCAGGGGAATGCTCCAGATTCAGGGATATCATGCTCACTTTTGAAAAGAAAAAGAAAACAACCATATCTTGGGGACTAGAGAGGTGCCTGAAGCTAGAAATTCAGTGAAAGGAGAAGGGTAGCTAGCTACTGGGAGACAGAGAGGAAATTAAGCCAAAAAGGAACAGTGACAGCTTTCATGCTACTAATATAGGCTCTTTTCCAAGAAAATAACCTTTTCTGCTTAATTTAATAATCCAAATGAAAAGAATAATAACAGTGGGGGAGGGGAATTGCCTGGGTCAAGAACACCCTGGGCAATGGAAACTCACTGGACTTAGATGCTGCTTGTTTTTTCATTGCAATTTTCATCCTCTACGGCAAGGACGGAAGAAAAGGGAGGGAATCAATATAACGTGTGCTTCGGAGCAGGCAGTTCTTTGCCGTTAGGACTCCTCTGTGTCTGTGTGGCCAAGAGAATGAAAGAGTCACATTGAGTAACAAGGAGGGAAAGCAGGGGAGGGACTTGATAGCCATTAAGGCCATTATTTCCACCTTCATGATGAATAGTCAAACTCAGGAAAAGGGAAAATAGTATGAAAACCCCATTGTTGTGCAAGAGCAGGGCAGCAAGATGAATGAGCTGGCAACAGCTAACTCTGACCCTGCCATCAGACAGTGAAATTGGTACACAAGTGTTCACAGCTGCTCGACAATATCATGGTGGCAGAAGCAAGAAAAGCAGTAGTTACCTCTTCCATCTCTTCTGCCTTAGCTACTGAGTGTGAGGACAGAAATAACTCTGAAAAATATGTGTGAAAGAAAAATAAAGAATGAATCCTTTAAGGCAAGCATTGAAGAGTTAGTGCATACCAAAATGTATGCTTTATTCATGCAAATGTTTTTAGTGGCAAGTTCTGATGCTGTTGGTCTCGTGTTCCCTTGTAGATTATTGTATGACCTAAATAACTCTTGAAAGGAGAGTGTAGTTACATTGAACTATTATGGCTATGCCTGTAAAAATCATTTTATCATGGATACATGCTTTTTTACACTTTAAATTATTATAAAGGGAAAATCTGAAGCATAAAATGCGAAAGTGTGTAGAATAAGAAAATAAAAAGCCCTCTTAGGCTCTAAGAAGGGATTCACCTCACTTAAATTTGGATATCTGAAAGGCTGAAACCTCAAATCCCTCTATTCTCAGAGGTACCTCTGTATGATAAAAGTTTAAAATGGTTTAGATTCATTTAGATAAAATTTCTCCTGGAATTGCCCATGTTTATCCAGTGAGTCCAGAGGGCAAATACACAAGTAACATAAAAATATCCTTTTAAAAGGATAAAGTTTCGTGAGATTATTCCATCATAAGGATCAGCTGAGTGTTACATGCACTGGCACATCTCAAAGAACCTTATTATTAACTCATATACATTATCTTCTGCTTCCCATAGAAATGGTAGTACACTAGTTCTCTATATAAATATTTTTAAAGAGGAGGACTGGAAACAATCATTGCCTTTGCAAGAACAGAAATGAGAAAATAAGAAAGCAAATTTTGTTGTAGTAAGTAAAATATTAAAATGAGATAATTCTATAAGTGTTATCTAACATTTATTTAACAGGGCAACGTTTTGGTGTAAAAATCACTGCCTTGAGGATGAAATTACTGAGTTCTGCCAAACTGAGTTCTAAATTACTCAAATATGCAAGCAAACACTACTGTGGGGTTTTCTGGACATAGGACCTTACAATACCATAGCAAAAGTGATATATAAATGTGTTTTCTACCTGTTCTGAAATAATATTATCGCTTCAGCTTAGCAAAATCCAGTGCAGAAGACTTCTGATTTTATTTTTCCTTAGTAAGACACCTTCTGCTCCTCTTACAGCCAAAGCAACATGATTCATCTGTATTGTTGAATTATTTCTAGCTCACCAAAGTCACTGCTTTTCTTCATGTTTATACAGTCTTCAAAAGCCCCTGCAGACCATTAAGAGCCGTCTTGAGTCTCACAGTAACCAATATGTCTTTTGTTTGAACAAAAACACACAGTCCTGATTGTCACTTTGGGAACAGGCATCTCTTTCTTTATCATCGTGCCCAGATATTATTGCTCATCTTTTCCAAAGCATTTTGATCCAAAGTACCATGTGGGAGGAAATAAAAAGACTCAGCAGGAAACAGCTGTTAAGGATGGAGCTGCAGACTGAATTTTCTGCCCTTTATCAATTCAAATAAGATTATTTATACAGAGTGATCAAATGATGGTCAAACATGGAAGCACTCAGAAGTTCAGTTAGGATCAGCTCCCAGAATCTATTTAACCAAATGATAATAATGCTTTCGTCCCTTGTGCAATCTCACGTGAGTCCTGTCTGAAATACTGTACCAGCTCCTTCCCTCTCAGCTTCAATTTTTTTTTTTCTTTAAGGGGACCCATTAAATGTTTTTATTAAACCTCATAATATCTCCAGTTCAGGGATGCTGTCCTTCGTGGTCATGGTTCCAAACTCCATACTCTGGACAGACAGGTCTCCTGTGTTACAATCCCCTTCCTTCACCACAGTCACTACATCCCTTTTCCCTCCATGAGTTACAGCAGTGGCAGCTGCTCCCCGTGCTGGCAGATCACAACCCTCTCTCTGTTCAAACCACACATACCTGTGGCTTCTTTATTTCTTCTTCAGTAGGGATCACAACACCTCAGTAACTCCCAGAGTCACTGTGCTGTGTAAACTCACACTGAAAGAGAGAACGGGAAGGGAGCTGGGGATGGGAACTGAGGTGAGGGGTGCTCTTGACCTCAGTCATTTTTATATACCTAAGCATGTAGCACAATTCAACAGACAAAGATTTGCCTTGATTATTCAGAAAACTGTATTTTGTATATTTATCTCCAGAAGTCTGCCCATAAAAAAAATCTAGTTTTTCAGCAGCAGTGCAAATTATAGGGACATGAAGACAATGGAGGGAAAATTTTAGTCATTCTTTTGTTCCGTTATAGTTTCCTCATTTGTTCTGCTTGCCCCTCGTCTCATCTGCACCGTCTTCCTCAGGATCTTTTGACATGCATCTACCTCTGAACTCCCCAGCTTTTTCCTCTGGTTTTCTGTTCATTAACATACACGAGCTACTTGAGCACTTATCTTCAAGAGAGCAGTACTTTTGCAGAAAGACCTTTTCCCATGAGGCTGGAGCCCCTCTCCTATGAAGACAGGCTGAGACAGTTGGGATTGTTCAGCCTGGAGAAGACTCTGGAGAGACCTGAGAGCAACCTTCCAGTACCCGAAGGGGCCTGCAAGAAAGCTGGAGAGGGACTTTTTAGCAAGGGCAAGTGGTGATAGGACAAGGGGGCTTGGTTTTACACTGAAAGAGGGTGGGTTTAGATTAGACATTAGGAAGAAATTTTTGACTGTGAAGGTGGTGAGATACTGGAACAGGTTGCCCAAATAAGTTGTGGATATCCTGTCAGTGGAATTGTTTAAGGTCAGAATGAATGGGGCACTGAGCAACCTGGTGCTGTGTTCCTGCTCATGGCAGGGAATTTGGAACTAGGTCATCTTGCAGGTCCCTTCCAACCCAAACCATTCTATGATTTTATGATTCTACAAATACAAGTTAACTGAGGTGCAAATGATATAAGTGAAAAATCTGACCAGTCCCTCAATCTGTAATGCTAACCAGTAGTTTTCAAAAGTTGTTAAGACTCTGAACAGCCTCACCTAAACTCAAATTTAGGCATTATTTGAGGAGGGTATTGGAATAAATGATCTCCAGATGTCCTTTTCAACCCAGTTTTTATCTATAGTTCTAGAAATAGAGGTTATCACTCTAATAAGTAGTTGCTCAGCAATATCATGAGAACTGGAACTACACCATTCTGTCAGCAGTGGCTGTAACACTGAAGGCATTATCTCAGCTTTATTTTTATTTTAAAGATTGACCTGCACAGCAATTTAAAAATGGAAAAATAATATAAATTTGTCATTGCAGAACAAAGCAATCATTCACTTATTTCACTGTCCTAGTTATGACAGTGGCCTGCTAAGTATGTAGTGGGATGACTGCATGAAAAGGACTTCCTAGTTCTATTTAAAGGTTTTGTTTTCTTTAGTCTTATATAAATTAATGTTAATGGTAATCCACATAAAATCACGCAAATTTCAGAAGCCTCATGTCTACCTGCATTAAAGTAACTTCTTGGCAAAAGCCAATACAAGATCCAATAAGTCCCTGAATAATTCAACAGTATATCCCACATACCCACCATGTAGATTATGAAAGTTTCCAATTCAGCAAAAAGTACCCCCAAACCCCAGCTCATCAATATGATGACTCTATCTAAAAAACATGAAGATTTTGCTCCTAAAGTACTTGTGTGCACTTTTGTGTGCAAGTGTGAGGAGAAGCAACAATACTGATAGCTTTTCAAAAGCTTCAGTCTTATAAATGCCAGTCTCAGATTTGTGCCACTAAATAAAGGCAGCTGATGAAAATTAAACTTCAGATTTTCCAATGCAGGGCTCATTGCATTTGCCTAGCAAATCTCATCAAATGAACTCAGCTTGTTTTAAGATGAGGTGTTTCATTTATGATGTAGTCAGGCAGCAGGTGCTTTGCCATCTGAAGAGACCCTGAAGATGAGCTCAGAATTAAAAATATAATACACTGAGAGCAGAGAAGGTAATACTGCCATAGTTCCACCATGGAAAAATTATTTAGGGCAATCATTTGTAATTTCTATAACACCTTGAAATAATTCCTTCTCCTCTCTATGCAGTAGGTAATACTTAGTGCTTTTATTTTGATTTACCCAGTCCTTTGGCTCTGACAGTGGTCCCTTCGGTGGCCTGTACACAGTCTGCTAGCTTTCTTCAGTGTGGGCAAGCTCCCTTTTTTGTAGAGACAAATCTCCCCTTCCAAAAGGTGTAAAAACAGGTGTCACAGAATCATAGAATCACAGAATGGTTGGGATTGGAAGGGATGTCTGGAGATCAATTTGTCCAACTTCCTTGCTGAGCTACTTTCCAGCAGGTCAGCCCCTAACCTGCACTGATGCATGGGGTTATTCCTCCCTGGGGCCAGGACCTTACATTGCCTTTGTTGAACTTCATTAAGTTTCTCTCTGCCCAATTCCCTATCCTGGACAGCTCTCACTGAATGGCAGAACAGTCTTCTGGTCTGTCAGCTACTGCTCCCACTTTTCTATCACCTGTCCTAGAAGCAAAGTTGATGACTTAGCCCCATTTGTGGGTGATTTTAAATACTTGTAGTTTACAACCAAGTAGGGTCTGCAGAAGGCAGCAGAAAGGTTGTCATGTTTTCCTTTATCACCAAAAAAGGCAGTGTTTAAGGTTCTTGTTTTTATTTTTCCTCATCAATAGTGACAATGTGTTTTTGTACTCAAGAGGTTTCAATTGATGGAAGTGAGCTGGGGAAGATGGTCAGGTCTTACAAGTCACCTCTGTATGAAATTACTTAAGACTTCTGGAATAGCTGGGGATACTGTTAAATCACAACTGGATTGAGAAAATGAAAGATTTTTTTGGTTTTAATAAGGAAAAGGTATTAGACAGAGAAAATATGGATGGCCTTAATAAGCACTTTCAAATGTTTCCCACACTGTGAAACTTGGTAAGCATAGATACTAGCCCAATCCTTGTCATTGTAGCATCTGTACAGCTTCAAGCCTGAAGTTGTATTTCTAAAGGCAATAGTCAAATGTGATAGAAACAATAGGAAACAAGAAAAAACTTTCATAACTGGATACCAACCCATTTTTATGATTACCACAAACATTGCTTATCTGTCCAGTTGCCTGTTAGAGCCTTAGAGGGGGATAATATTGCCCAGGTAAAAGCAAAATGGAAATGGCTGTGCTGGTGTGGTATTTCCTATTTCTTTTATGGTCCATGATGTGTGATAGAGTCACGCAGATATTTTCTCACTTTCATGTCACATTAATGGGTTTTTAGAAGCTCACACAGCCTGTGAAGGACAGCAATATATTGACTCCTCTGACCTTTTACTTATTCTAGACTTTGATTGACTGATCTCCTCTGTTCTTGCAAAGTCGGCAGCTGCCAGAAAGAACCAGAGCCTCAGACACTCAAATTACTGAATTTTGAAAAGGTGAAAGCAGCACAGTTTAGTTGTGCTGTGATATCACAAGCCCATGTTGGGCATTGAAATTCAGATGTCTTGTTCTTGTGACAAAAGATAAGTGCAAGAACAGGAAGATGAGCAGGAGCATCAAAAGAATGAATATTCTTTAAACAAAAACTTTAACAAAACACTGTGATGGTACAAATTTAAACCTGCCTTGCTACAATAGTGTACTGACTGATATCTCTTAGATACAGAGCCAAATTATCACTTTTCAACACTATTTAACAATGGCATTTTGTGCAACTCTTATATGAATATGTACATTGGTTAAGTCAATACCTACAAACTCCTAGGAATGCTCATTTAACAAATAACACCTTTTTAATTAATAATGGATTATTATCAGAGTCACATCTAACCCTTATTCTGCTAAACACTCAATTTATTTACACTCCAAAGTAATAGAATATTTTGACATATTTGGAAATCTTCCTTTCCCTTGAAATGCATAGAGTTTCAAGTGTGATAGTATCTTTTTGAAACAGCACAACAGCACTGTCCCTAATCTGGGATTCACCAGCAGAAAAATCTCCCCAATAGGCAGACAACAAAAATAAGTCTATTCAAATGATCCCATTGGTATTTTTCAGATGGCAGAATGAAGTGTATTCCAGCATAACATGCAAGACACAGGATTGTTTAAAAGTCTGAAGATACTATACATTCTGTAACACGGGAAAAGTCTGTAGAAAGGTAGGAACACAAGTGTCCCAGAAGAGAAAATTCTTGTAGCCTTCCAGTAATGAATCTAGAAGGACATTTTTAATAACATTGGCAAGGAAGTCTGAACTATAACAACACTGCAAGTAATATATTAGTAAAAAGCCCATGAATGTACCAACAGAAACAATAATCTCCAGCCCAAAACCAATTGAAATCAGTTGTACTGACACTGAGGTGTAGAAAGCAGTGATAGATGTGATCATGGCAGTTCGGAGACATCTTGAGAGGGACTTCTGCTGATTGAATTAGCTTGTGTGTGGGCTGCTGCTCAAAGTTGATCTCTAGCAAACATTATACAATAGAAGAGCAATTAGCAGGTAGAGAGGAAAGCTTGAGAACACTTTTAGTTTACATAGGTCTATACTCAATCTTATTTTGCCACCAATTATTGATTACTGTTTGGCATCTCAGAGATAATTATTTGCCTTTGGCTCCTCTGTTTCCTAATCCTTTTCTACTGAAGGAAAGTTGCTTATTCAAAACGCTGATAGTACATGTTCTTCTTGCTCAAGTCCCCTAAGTAAAGGATATGGTCAGGAGCTGCTTTTAAAAGCCAAAATATCCCTGACATCTTCCAGGAAATAATTTTCAGGCAACACAGTGTGAATAAAAAATTCAAAAGGTACAACTGTTGCTGCAAATTCTGCACATATACAATAAATCTTTACTGAGGCTTGTGGCTTAATATTTGAGGATCAGGTTTTGGAGAAACATCTCCAAAAAATAGACATAATCTTCCTGGACTCCTATAATTAATGAAAGCAAAGCTGTGTGAGTGTTTGATTGTGAAGATGATAAAATAACTTAGAAGTGACAGGATTTTACAGACTTCTTTACTGATAAACTGAGGAAAGAAAGGTGAAAATCAATAAATAAATATTTTTAAATTACTTATTCCATAACAAAGCTTGGCTACCTTCTTACGGTACTTTGACATCTGTGTTTATTTTGCATACAATTATTGACAACAATAAAAACAATAACTCACTGAACAATAAGGCTGAATAAGAGATATTTCCATGACAATGTCCCTAGGAGTAGTTTGAGTGCTCTTTTTCATTTACCTTCAATGACTCTAAGGAAAAAGTTGAATATGAGGAGCTTGGTCCATGGATACTCTTTGGATCAGGCTTCATCTGGGCTGTACCAAATATAATATAACAGGACTAAAACAAAAGTCATCCCTTATTTCTATGAAAAACTGAGAATGGGTATACATATACACAGTGTCAAGCAATTCAATGTTCACTTCATCCTTTGTGTTTGACTGCTGAAGCTTGTTGAGCTACAAGATGGATAGCTGGAATACAGCTAAGGAAAGGAAACCACCTATGTGGACAGTCATTAATATGTATTTCTTTGTCTGCATTTCTTATCTGACAGCTTCATTTTAGAGATTTTTTGCAAAGGCGTTGGGGGTGGGTTTCAGCTATTAAAGGAAGAAACCTACTTTTCCTTACTTAGAGGTGTGTAGGATGCTTAAATTACCACTACAATCCCTGAAGATCTGGTAAATACAGCCATGGCATGCAGAGAAATTGCTGCTCGCTCAGAGAAACTGGGCACCATTTTTGGTCATCTAAGTCCTTTCACAGATTTCATTGCCTTTACTGTGGATAAACTTGATTCACTTGCCTGCAGGTAGGCATCTAGGGTAGGATGTCCTGCCTGAACTCCCGCTGCTTCTACAGGAGGGAAAAAACCTCCCATCTGAGTGTGGGCACCCTCACAGAGCCAAAGCTCTCCACTGCGTTCGGGAGGAACTAAGCTTAGAGGTGTGACACCATGTGAACCCTACGCCTGGTGAAATATACTCTGAACTCTGCGTGTCAGAAACTGACCAGACAAAGACAAGAATGGGCAGCATAATTTTCATTCTGTTGAGAAATAAAATGTTTTTCTTATTATAAGGTTAAGACCAAGAAACTATGCCAAGAAGGCTCAGAAACAGCAGAGATTTCTACTGGAAGAGGGAAAGTTCTTCAATTGTTCGAATCCAGGTACTCAAGAAAAAATGAATAATTTATTGCAACCAAGGCTGAATTATACTGTCATTTATGTTTAATGTCTTTCATAGTAAAGGGCTCCTACATCAATGCATACCTTACAATTGTAACACAATTACTTGTCTATAGGGACAATCTCAATCAAATAGCATATAGGGTGTTGCAATGAATCTTGAAAGAAAGCAAAGTTTGACAGAGGACACTTCGATATACTCTTATTTTCATCAAAATTGTGCCTTAAGGCTGAATTTTTAAATAGAGGCAATTGAGTAACTCTCATAACTGCACAAGACACAGTGATTTGAAATGTCAATCAGGTAATTTCACATACAAATGCAGAGTTCAGTGCTATTTGCATATGTATAAGTTGCTTTCCCTGCATAGCTGTGGAGAATGAACAGCAGCCATGAATAAACATTTGTAGGCACTTTCAAAAAACACTTCAGCCTTGTTGTCTGTCACTTGAAAAGTGTCTTTATATGTTCATGCAGTGAAAAGGCATCAGTTTTTCAAGAGTCAGTGGTCTTTATCCCCACTGTGTGGGATTTATTATATGATTTTTCCATAGTTCTTGGACCTCAGGAGGGCCATATGTTCCTGTCATTATTAAATATAGCTTTTTATTTATTTTTTCTTAATGCACATAGGTAGACACATTCCTGAAGCAATCACAGGTGTAAATATTTCCCAGCCTAATTCCCAAGAAATTAGACTAACACTCAAGTTTTAATTATCCTCCTTTTAGTTTTCCCATCATTTGTCCTCTTAAGTAATTTATTCTGTGGAAAGGAATTGGTACCCCATAAAAAAATAAATAAATAAAGAAGGATTTTTTTCTTCCCTCTTTGTATAGTTAGTGTCAGAAGGTGTTGTGGCTGAAATAGTCCTAAGAGACTAACATTTAGAATTAACATCTAGCAATATTTGATTTTCTTATATGCTTAATAAATGAAACCATGTGGATATTTACTGGTTGTGTGAGATAATAAACAGGTAAATGGTAAGTTAATTCATGGTTTGTTTCAGAATCAGCCTTTCAAGGCTGCATAAATAAAATGTAGACATGCATCTGTCAGCATATATCATAATCCTTAAATCCAGGAGCCAATTTACATAGATCTTGAAAATCCTCATGAAAAAACTTAGGTACAACAGTGAGGCTGGTCAATTAAGAACATAGACCTCATATCCTTTTGGGGTTTTTTTTTGCATTTGTCAGATTCCAGGATACAGTTAAGTTTCTGTTAATGTTTGAAAAGTGTGTGAAAAATGAAAGGCGTTTTGTCATTGGATTTCTCAAAACCAAAAGGCATTTTTACTATTTATTTATCTTGAGAGTTTTAGAATTCTGCTGCAGTGAATAGTGTTTCCTGGTTTTATAATTTTTAAATTTACTTTTCCCACAAATAATCTAAAAAATATAAAAGCAAGTGAAAAAGCTAAACAAAAATACAATAGGAGACACTTTCCCACACAAACCAACATATCAGAAGAGGTGAATTTAAAAATGCATGTTTAAGTGTATCTTTCAATAGCCACAGCTCATATTTCTTTTCCAGATACAGCCTATTTTTTCAGCAAGAGTTTTCACGTGCATGTTTACTTATTTAAAGAAGAAATTTAAATGTTTCTTCAGTGACCTTCATCCCCCTTTCTAGTTCCCTGTATTAAATGTAATATTCTTTCTATCTGCAGTATTGTACATATTTCCTTGGTTGGGTGTGAATTATGGTATCAAGAGGGTGAAGACAGTGAAGTAGCTCCTTCTATTATTCAAGGTTCTATCTAATCTATCTGTAGAAAGCTTCATCAAATTCTGTGCCAGACCCCTAGCTTATATCACACTGTTTTGCAACAGCCCACAAATTCAGGTGTGGCTTAGATTACCTAAAAATTAAAGTGTTCAGTTGAATGTGTACATGAGTAAAATAATTTGAGTAAAACAATCACATGGAAATCTTCTGAGACAAAGCACCACCCCTGCTTTGTTTGGAAGCAACCCTTTGTCTGGGAGAATCCATCTGCTCTTTTCAATTAAATTGAATTAATTGTTAAAGGTGGTTCTCTTTTGATGGAAGATCTTCCCTACTATCTATGGACAACCCCCTCCCAATTAAAACTGCCATTTATAGGTAAGTTTTGTGACTTTATCAAAATGCCAGACTTAGAGTCATGTTTGGTTTTAGAAAGAGAGGAAAAAAATACTGGTGAAAGTATACTCTTCTTTCAAACAGCCTAAACTGCTGATATTCACATGGCATACATTTGATACTTTCCCATCATTATGCTTCCAAAGCAGAAACAACATGATAGTGTCTGGAGCCTTCTGAACCTCTCTTTTTGTCCTCCTTGGCAAGCTGCCTGTCAAGCTTTGTCAGAATGGTTTATAGTGTAAATTTCTCTTGTCCTAAGTACAGTTAGTCAAGAAAACCAAACAACACCACACCTATGACCTGGAAGAGGCATTGCCACATTCAATCCACTGCAAGGAAAGTTAAAAACCACATACCTTTTTCACCTGCGCACACATTGACTATGTCTCTGTTGGTAAGTAGGTGTACCTGAGTCACATGTCTGGCACCAATATGAGGCAGAGACTGTCACAGTTTCATACTGTTGAACCCTACTCTCCATAACAGGATGGCTTCATTCACTGAGTTTTTGGGGAATGGTTCCTGTCCTGTTCCAACTCCCTGAGACATAGCTGAGAAAGTGTAAATAGATAAGCAAAAACTCTATCAGGAACCTATTCAACCACTTGGAGATAGTGGCAGGCCCATGTGTGGAGGTGTTTCTTGTCTATGATTAATTTAGTAGCATAGATGTTTGCAGTTTAATACTCTCAGCAATGACATGGAAGTTTTTTCCCTCTTTGATATATTTCTAATTATTCTTTTAATCCAAAATAAGGTACAGGAAGCTTTTTAACTGCTCTGCTCCTGCTTAGCTACTTTGTGGGAAAATGAAAAGTAGAATAGTGAGAAGAGTGTGTTATAAATGCTTTTAGAAAGAATCACAGAATCATAGAATCACTGATTAGCACCTAAATACTCTGAGTTCAGGACATGACACAAATGCAGAGCAAAACAGAGGGCTCAGTCCCTTGTGCATCTTCAATAAAAAATCTGGTAGCCATTTTTTAAAGCATCATAAGGAACACCATATCAATAAATTATCTTGACAGTGCTCTAAGTCAGTGCAACTCAAGGATGACTGAAGGGCTCAGGAGGGTACAGAAAGTGGGTCATGAAAACAGAAAAGAAAACAGCAACTTTACACAAGCAAGCAAACAACAAATGAAATGCAAAAAATAAATGAAATAAAATGAAAATGAAATTTAATAAACTCATATTAGGGCAGTAAATGAGAACCATGATGGTAACAACTGTGAGATACTCAGATGAGGTGACTATCATTCAGGTTTACTGTAGCATCATTCAGGATGTGTACAACAAACATCAACATCTCTTGCTTGCTATGAAAGATTAAACGATGGTAGCTGAGCAGCTGTTTCCTACTGAGAGTCTTAAGGTTCAAGGTGGGTGACAGTCTGCTGAACTATGTTGAGCACATGTGATCTTACTCCAGAGAATTAACATACACATATGACAGTGCTGCACAGCTGTGTTCACAGATACTGGCTGGGCTCTCAGAAATACCTCTGCTACCCCATCAGGAATCTATCTCACACATTATCTTGCAGGGAAGACATATATCAACAGCCTTTGAAAATCTGCCCTTCTGTGACCAGTTTGACCTTCAATGGAGTATGGATATGGTCTCTTCTGCTTTTTATCCAGATAGAGGCCTCTGACAAAGATCTTTGGGGAACTTCAGATGCAGGAAGTTTTGCATTCCTCCGTATTTTGTGCAGCACTATCTCTGAGTCACATTCCCAGCTTCAAATATTCCCAAGTTCAAAATGAAAAATAAAGATAAAATAAAGCCACTGAATCTCCTGCCAGTAAATACACATGCAATAGGAAAGGAACTTCATAGACTTTCTTTTCCTGCAGGCATGGAGCAATTGTATTGTTCATCAGATTTCCTGGGAGCATCATTTTCTCTCCTCTTTCCTGTGTTCATCTATCGTGCTAACTGCTGCTTGGAGAAACATAAAGAAAAATATTACACTAGTCACCATCAGTTAGTGCTGAGAAGGAAAGTTCTTTTGTGAAGCCTTAGAAATAAAAGGAGATTTCAGTGTCACTCTTGGATATCATTAATTTAAGAAAAAAACCAAATATTGATATCTTCTTTTCTGTCAGTTAAGCAGACGTCTGTAGTGAGTGAGTGGCACTTTGTCCTTTGGTTACAAATATTTACATTACATCTGTTCCAGAAACAGGTGGGAAAAAAATATCTGTATTTAGTTTATTTTAGGATAGTATAGGGAGGAAGGAAAGATATATCAAGGAAATACAAAGCTATTAACCCATTCATTCCCATGTTCCCTCTGGGTCCTGCAAAACAATTTTAACTTTTGCGAGGAATGCAAATTTATGTTTAGAACAGAAACCTTATCTTTTTTCTGTGAGGTAAGGAAATAAGATGATGTCATGAACTGGCAGATATCAAATTACCTTATCAGTTAGATTTTATTCTTGTTATGAAGTCTCAGTATGGGATTCAAGTTACCTGGGTTTAAATGGCTGCCCTATACGCTTGCGAGGTATTCACTGAGGTCCCTTTAAAGTCAGTGGAGAGAATGGCATTCACTGTTCTAATTCAGTGCTTTACAGAGATAACTGGTGATTCAGCAGTTTGGATTTGGTTGGAGATTTTGTTAACTGGTAGTAGTTGACACTTTATTGCTGAGTTTCTGAAATCCATATCAGGGCATTGTTGCCTTGAAAGAATTAAGATATCTTTCCCCTACTCATATGTGATGCAGTGGCAGTGATGAATAAAGAGGCTCTTCTTTGTATGAAGGTCTATTGTCTTTTTGACTGCCTATCTAGAGTACGTCTCTATTTTAATCTTGCAATGCAGCCAAAGTACAACAAATGCAATTATGGTTTGATATTAAATAATATTAGAAGGGCATTTTAATGCTGTTCAAGAAAATTAAAAAAAATAAATAAAGGGGAAAAAAAAAGAAATTGAAATGATAACTTTTCCAGTTATTGATTTGTGGACTTTCATGTGGTTATTGTTTAGTGCTTTTTTTTTAATCTTAATTATTTCTCTAGCTGAGGCAGTTCTGTTCAGGTATCCAATAGCTGTGATCTCACTTGTAGGGATGGGTATTTGGTGTCTTTCCAACCTGCAGATCAGTAGCCTCTTACACTAAGCTGTAAGCTACAACACAGCTCTCCCTTTTGCATGCCTGTCAAAGACTTGCCTTTTCTTCTAGCGCGGCTCAAAGGCAGCATGTGAGGCAACACACTTGACAGGAATTATGCTGGGCAGTGTGGCTCTTTCACTTTTGTTTTCCAGTTTTTTGACAGGTTGTGGTAACCCTGGCAACCACCTTGCTGCATTGTTAGTGCCCATGTACAGCGGGCTGGTGCACGTGCCTGAGGGATGTTAAATGATGTGAAAGAGTGCATGAAACATTGCCTTGGATTCTCTCTCGTGCCTTATATTGTCCAAGGGAACTGCAGAAGTTTGGCAGGAAAACGCTTTATTTAACAAGCGGAAGTCTTTTCCCTTTGAGGTCAATGAAGAACAAAATGAAGCACAAAGATTTTGCAGTTGAGTCACCTTATTTGGATAAATTTTTACCCCACTGCAGAAGGCTACAGGACTGGAGTGACCATCCCTAATCACTGAAATTATCCTGCCCAAGAAATTGTATCAGTGACAGTGCTAGCAAGCATGGTTATTGCGCTCCCACTTCAGGATGCTGTGAGGGAAGCTACCGACCCTGCCCAGACAGGTCATATTAGGAGAAAGGCCATTGCTGAAAACACAGACCTGTGGGTCCTTCCAGTAGCCTGGAAACCCTAGAGAATTGGAAAGATGGAGGCAGAGGGCAAAACAACTATGACTTTTATTGTTGTTATTATTTGTTGTTATTTGAAGAATAGTGGCTTTACTGTGCATGCTATTTTTTGTCTACTGCTCTGTTTGGAAAGGGATTCCATGAGTCATAACTGTATGTCTTCCCTCACGACAATGAATGCAATACAGAACAAAAGGGGCAGTCTCCTCAAGCACTGGGGAAGTGGATGGGCCAGGGGGCACTAAAGGCAGAAACAAGGTTTTGTTTCCCTTTACAGCATGCATGGGTAAGACTGCCCATCTCTGGAAAACTTCATTAACTGTGTGTAGCTATAACAACCCATCTACAAAAAACAAAACCGTGTCTTCCCAGGAGATAGCAATGTACCATTGCATTCTTATGAGAGTATGGATGCAGGTCATCACTGTAATATGTACTTAGGGAGTAATTAAGGTGTTTATGGTCATGGTCTCATTGTTCTTGCTTAACAAGACAGTGGTATATTGAACATGAGGCATCTATTTTTTTTCTTTCTTCCTCGTTACCTTTCACAAACTGTCTATTTTCTAGATTTTGAATCATAAACTCTTTTGAGTGCTTTACTTCTTCACTATATTTTACTTTATATGTAACTACTATGGCAGGTTTGAGCTCTCTTTTTTACTAGCCAGATAACAGCTTATTTCATCTAATATAGGATTAAAATCAGTACAGTGCATTATGCATGATGGAGAAATCTTAAAACAGATGTGCCATTAAAGCTAGAACAAGGTTCACTAAAATGTGCAATGACAACTGTAACTGGTGACTGATTTTTCAATAGAGAAATTCAAGACTTCTGAGATGCAGAACCAAATGCATCTCAGAGGGAGAATAAGTTTTGATGTCTGTTCAACATCAAATCCACATTTGCTATGATCAGTGCTGAACAAGTTATTTCTTTAACTGATTTTATTGGGATAGACATGGCCACTTTCTGAAAATTAAGATAAAATTTTTTATCTTCCTAAGAACATAATTTTGTGCACTAAGAAAGCCCCATAAGGGGCTCCAGACCTGCCTTGCCCAATAGAGATAGCAGGTGACAGAGGAAGAAACAAATGCTTAACTGAATTCCTGAATATACGGAAAAATGATGCTACTGTTGCTACTCCAGTTTAGGGAGTGTATCTGTCTTGTCAGACTAGAGCGAATCTACTGGTGTACACAGGGAAAACAGAGCAGCAATCCTGCCTCTTGCAGGGTCATGGCAGCAGGGAAGAAGACAGTAAGAAAGCATATTTTTGCTTCAACTTTATGGACTGCTTGAAAGACTGGAGGATCAGGCTTATAATAAACCCTACAACTCTATAATCACATTGTGACCATGCTGAAAGTGAGACTTTAGTATATGTCTGCAGCTATAAACAAACAAACAAACAAACAAACAAACAAACAAACAAACAAACAAACAAACAAACATGGGAAAAGAAACCATAACAAATAAAAATCTTTCTCAATTAAGAGTAGAATTTGCATTTCTATGTTTGCTTTTCTATCTCTATTTTCTCCTCTTGTTACCCCTGAAACGTGTGATGGGTGGGGAATTTCAGAAGAACTGGCTGTGGTTTGCTTTTCAATTCTACTGTGTCCTTCTCTGGAAACAGCTGTTAGAGTGCTGATCATTTAATCCAACTTACATGGGAGTCCTATTAAAGTCGATGCCAGTTTGCTGGAAAGGATATATTTTAAAGCTTTTCCAGCATTCCTAACTGTATGAGTCAACCAGTCACAGAATTTTAGCCAGGTTCTTATTTTGATTCCATTATAGTAGAAGAATTCAGAGCTAAAATTTTATTGAAATTCAGAAGAACTTTTCTCCTTAACAGCCAAGTATCAGTCCAATGTGCACATAAGAATGTGCTACTTCAATTAAAAGAGAAAAAAATCCCAGCAAGAGACTCAAGAGTTGGTTTGGTAAGAAAACCTTGGCTGGGAAGGTGCAGGTAAAGCCTGCCGCAGGCTGTGCCAGTCACACTTGCTGTCCTCAGCTGTATCTTGCACTAGCACTGAGATGGAGAGGCTACAGGGCTGCCTGGACCATGAGTCTCACTCTTGTTTTAACTAATGAAAGTTAAAATAACAAATATTTATAAGAAGTCCCAGCTATCAAATAAGACTAGAATTTATGGCTAAGACCTTTTATGTCTTCTCATGCCCTTAGACTTTCTCTGGAAATGTGGTGTGGGCAGGCTCTGAACCAGTTATTTGCAAGAATTGTGAGTCACACACAGAAAGGGCAGCAACCAATGCAGTACGTCTTTGTAGCACATGTTACGTGGAATAATGAAGTATTATAGTACTTTCTTTGTCATGGAATTTCATGACAATTCACATGATGAGTGGACCTTAACAGACACTTATTATCACTCATTTTATAGGGATTAGAATTGTCTCAATCCTAATCCGTATAAAATGGAATAATGAAATTATAATTGAATAAAAAACCTAAATGTTTTTTGCCTGATGTATCAGCCTAATGTTCCCTATTTCTACACCTATAGGTTCTAATTCCTGCACCAAAAATCTCTTAGAAATATGCTGTCAACCGTTGTTCAAAGGAAGAAAGTTTTCCAGTGATTGTGGTCCATGGCTAGAGAAGTGCAAGCAATCAAGGAACTGCTGAGATGCATGGACAGTATTTGGAAATGATAATTTGAGAGTAGTCTTAAATGCCTCAGATGATTAATCTCTAGAGATGTAACGTATCAGGCTTGCCCAGACTTGTTTGACCCAGAAAATAATGCAAGAAGTAAGGTCCAAATGTACAATCCTCAAATCCACAAGGACCCTGCTACATTATTGGCTGAAGAAAGAAACTGCTTAATTCTGTTTTGGAGTTTTCAGACTCCAGGTCATTTGGTGCTTTTCTAAGTAAACTCCAGATCAGAAAGGTAGTTGAAGAAAATATAGTGAATAAAATATGTCACCAGATGAAATAATCAAATAGAAAGTTTTTGAGGAGAGTTAGTCTCTCTTATTCTGACTTAGGTCAAATTTCCATGATAAGTGCTCACAAGCACTGCAAACATACCAATAGTTCCAAAGTGCCTTTGACCTCAGCAAAATTTAACCTGCCAAAATGAGTTCACTTTTCTAAAATAGTGGTTGTATCAGGGTGGAGATCAAGACACTGGTGTTTTTTATAACTTTCCACATTAAGAGGCTGTCATGTTCCATAGAATGGAAATAATTTCATGCATTTCATTGAGAAACTATGTGAACTGTAAGAAGGATGATCAATTGAATTTCATATATGCATATAGCAAATCTTCTTTGAGCACTGCTTTTCTGCAAATCACTGCTTGCTAGAATGTGCATATATAGTATATTTGTATGCCTTTTTTATTTAATAAATCTTTCCCCCTTTTTTACATAAACAAACGTGGACAGAATTATCATTTCAGCTTTGGAAACTTGCCTAAAAAGCATTCATAACACAAAAACATCATTATAACCATAGCAGACAAAAAATGTCAACCTTTTGCCCCATTTCAATCATAATGTGGCTGAACTGTATAAGAATATAATAACAAATATTTTCTGTGAAAGTAGACTGTTACCAGAAAAATAGTATAATGTATGTTTTTCTTAGAATACTGTGTCAACCTTTGAGTGGAGTTTAGTGTAAAATCTTGCCAGTGAAACAATGCTTTTTTCTTTATGAAGTGACAGTGAAAGAAAGCACACACAACAGGTATAATTTCTGCAGTATCGACACAGTGATAAATACCATAGCTGTCAAGACTTTGGAGATTTCATGTGACATTTCTACACACACTAACATCTGTTGCCTTCTTGTCCTCCTTCCTATTTAGCATTCAGGATCCTCAATTTCCCGAGCTTGCTAACAATGTTTGGAGTTTATTAAAGCTGCACTACCCTGGAGAATGGCATTTAAATACTGTGCCTCAGGGCACTGCAATATATTGATCTTCATCGCCCCCAGCTCATCCTAGCTACTCACCATGGGCAGATTCCCCTTTATTAATTAGAGGCAATGGCTCTTAACAGGGACAAATACCCTTTTGGTTTCCTTTTCTGGTGCAAACTGAAACAATGGAGGAACAGAAGTGTTAAGGGGGAAGCAGCATGAAGGGCAAGGGTTAAGGAGGCTTTAGGATAGAGTAAACCTCCCAGGCTTGAAAGCAGATTCCAAATTTAGAATGTAATAGATTTTAGAAATACAACCTGAGCTTGAAATACAAATGCATGCTGTGGTATTTACAGAATTACAGACAGCTGCTTTAACTATCTGTTTGGGGAAAATACAAGAGGCTGTTCTAGTCAGAGAAAGTCTCTGGGTGACTGGGAGGTCACAATCATACCTTCCTGCATCAGATACAGCATCCCTGCCTTTTAAAGTGCTTCCTATTCCCCAAGTCAAAGGAATTACTCCCTGGTGCACTCGATGCAGTATGGCTGACTCCAAATCTGGTGTTGAAAGCTAGTCTAGTTCTATCACCTGATTAACAGGGGAAATATGGGCATGCAGTCTTCAAATATTGTCAGAAAACAAAAACATGAAAATTGATAAAGAAATCCTGTTTTGTTGCATATTTCCCTCTCTATAGCAACAGAGGAAGAAATTTTCAGGTACATAAAGGGAATTAGGTATCCAAAGCATTCAATTTTTATAGGAGGCAAATACTTAACTATCCCTTTTTTTTCCCCTTTTAAAAATCACCCCTAAATTAATAATCTGTTCAGTCTACATTTGGCTACAATGGCACAGTGACTGAGAGCATCCAACCATTTCTTCACACTGATCTCTACTATCCCTGACCCGCACACAGCTCTCTAATCAGCCCCACCACACTGGCACATTACCAGCTCCCATGTCCCCAGACAGTTCCTCTCAGCCCTTTTGGTGAACATCTCCCTCCAAGTGGATGGCTCCTGCCATGCAATAGTATCATTACTGTGTCTACCAGCACTGTCTTCTTCCTATGACAGCAAGGAAACAGAGGAACAATGCAGTATAAAACACAGAATGAAGCAGTGCAGGCTCAAACACTATGGAGAAGAGCATGGAGACATAGGGGCTGAGAGATGGGAGGTTCTGGAACAGGAAAAGAAGAGGGAGAAAGGAGGACTGCAAATGAACATAGGAATACTGGAGTGAGGAGGAAGAAGGCTGGTGTTAGTGTGGTGGGTTTATGTGGCCAAAAGCAGGGAGCTGGTTCATTAAGTCTGATTCTTCCATTGCCTGATTCTTCATTCTTCTATTTCCTTTTTCATAGTAAAGTCTGACTTTACTTTTCACATTCCTTTGCTCTTTGCTCCTTTGCTCCTACTCATTTACATTGCCTTTCTGTAGTTTCTTAAATCTTCAGTTCACCTAGTCCTGGATTTCCTCCACTCCCAGGTCCCTCTCCTTCTCTCCCTTAAAATATTCCTCTTTCTCCCTGTTCAGAATTCCTGTCTTTGTGCCTGTGCTGCTCCTTCCCGCCCCCCTTTTTCTTCATCCTCCTAAACTTCCAGCTGCCACAAATACCTCTTCTAGTCTTTCAGGAGTCACATGCAATGATTAATTTTCATCCCTGCTGTTGAAACAAGCATGCCTCTCAGAAAACGTTCTTTCTATAGCAACAGGATTTAGGATGCGGTGGAGACACGCAGCTGCTGCAGAGCCTGGCTGGGAGCGCTGGGTAACCCTGAGTGAGAGGCGCTGAAGTGGTGTTTGCTCTGCTGAGTGAAGAGGAGCAGGCTGGCAGCAGCAGCACCGCTGCGTTGGCCGAGAAGCATGTCATGTGAGTGATATGTGCTCCACCAAAACTGTTTGCCCAGTCACAGACCTGCTAAAGAGGGAACTGTGTACTCATTTTCTGAAATGAATGATTAACAGATTCATGGTTACATTTCAGCCTTCTCCTGACACTTAGGGGAGGTAATGCCTGACATTTTAATGGGCTTGCCAGCTGATGTCTCAATTCTTCTTGCCCATGTCTTTGAGACAATTATTTTCCTCAATCCTCTAACAGAGCTTTGAGGCAAAAGTGGGTCTTGGCAAGGATCCCTCATCAGTTGGGGAGCTCAAGGAAAATAAAATAAATCACATCTCGGAGCAATATAGCAGGTAGAAAATCTAGGGCAGGCTTGTTAGGGACAGAATACCTGTCTCAGCCTTTATGAAAAATCACCCTTGAAGTATTTATTTATTTAAATGTATTTAAAATATTTAACCAAATATTGTCTACTGACATTTTCAAAGATGGGAAAGCTAATATAGGCTGTGACATGTTTTGTTGTTGCAAGAAAAGAATCACACAGCACCAGACTGAAGCAACAGAAGATTGTGCAGTTCTCCAGAACCTGAATCCATGCACAAACCCTGGGGAAGTCTAATTTCAGAAGAGGACAAAAAAATCCTTTTATGGTTCCCTGCAAACTATAATATTGCAGGCATTTATCACAGTGTGGGAGATTTTTATCTAATCAAAAACCTCCTTAGTTGCTGAGTACTGGTCACAGATCACAGGTATCAAACAGGAAGACATTAAAGTAGAGAGCAGTCCAGTAATCCATCACACTTTGTATGACCAGGCTGCTTTCAAATGCAACATTAAGCTAACAACAAATCTTTCACCACTGTTCTTTTTGTATAGCCTTTCATTTCCTAAAATTTACTTTCTGAAGTTCACATTTCATTTCTTTGATTTGAAAGACAAAGAGTTGTGTCAGATTTCTTTGATTAATGAACATTTAGTTTTCTAGCTTGCTAGCATACAAACCCCAGTCATTTATTTATGCACCATGAACACTGCTAGAAAAATCTAGGACATGTATAAATAGTTTGATAGAATACTATTTCAAAGGAGTATCTCCAAACTGTTTCAAACTTCATAGCTGGGGTAAATCTGAAGGAAATCATGCATTTGCTTGACTTCAGATAACATTTCTTTCACAATGGCATTTTGCAAGATAGACTGGGCATGAGCAGTAGAAAATTGTATTATGAATTTACTGCTGACTGCACATTTAATTCAAAATTCTTTCCTTCTCTTGTACAAAAGTGCTAAAAGCATTCAAGGTTTGATTGTACTTGTATTGATAGTGTGTGAATGACAGCTGCCTAGCTTTTCAATCATCATGGTAAAAAAACCTAACAAAACTGCTGATGAATTCGATGAGGGCAAATCCCCAAACCCACATACTTCAACAGACAGACGAACAAATACTCTGTAAAAAACTTGAAGTAATACTTCTCTTAGATGTCACATATAAAGAGTTTTGCACTTCTGGTACTACTCGACTAAAAAGAAAACGAAATGCAAATACTGACACAAACACACATTCATAGTGTTGTATAGCTGGGTGACACCATACTCAAAATAAAAAAAATTAATTCTGACCATGATATACAATTAAACTAGCCAATACTCTTTCCACTCTGGGTTTTGAGGTTTTTTTTCTTTATAAAAACAAGCTTTCATGTGTTATTTTCCATTTCTGCTGCAAGGTATAAAATATTCTAGGTATGCAGTGTGATTGCCAATAAGCAAAGAGAAAGAAATTCTAGTTTATGAATTTTTAAACAAATGAACAGGGAACAGTCACAAGGGCTTTGTACATGGCATGATTTTTGGAAAACTGCATAAAGACTCATCTTGAAAGACTGTCCACCTCTTTGAACAATTTGAATTTTTACTAAATGATTTTTTAAATTAAGATCATGTTTGAAACAATGCATTGCAGGGTGGGGTTCTTCCACTTTTTAATATATATTGCTACAGTTACATCTTAGATATTATTTTCTAACTGTCATTGATCCGTGTTAAAGAGGTTAGTAAATTGACCTGAACTTCATTAATAAGCAACGTTGTTTTGATATACTAAGTGACATTAAAGAATGTTATTTTCCTTTGCACCCTAGCAAGGTCCAAGAGAGCTTGCCTGCCAGTGTCCATAACATTGCTGTGACTGTGATACGATTTATTTCTGATTAATTCTGCTCTGAATGGGGAATTTGGTCATTCTGCTCTACAGCATCCCTGTACCAGTGCTCACCATTCCTTAGGCAGGTCAGAAATATATATTTCTGTCTCAATGACTCACATGCACAGCCTGCTGAAATGGTTTAAGGTAAATGTGCACAAAAATACTGGAGGGATAGGGACTCCACAGAGGGGACATTTCCCGTGGGGAAAATGAGAAAATTGTAACACTCTGAGTATGGCTTGGTCAAAACAAGTCTGGTCTGTAATAATGTAGGGTCCTAAGAATCCAGGACTGGCAAAGGTACACCAAGGGGTACTTTTCTAGGAAGAAATATATTGAAATTTATTGTTGGATGTACAAGGTTTATTTCAGAAGAGCCTGGGAAATTATGAAACATTTTCATTTTCCCCCGTCAGTGTGACAGTCTCTTGCAGTCTCTGTGAAAATCCCTGGATCATAGTGACTTTATTTTCAGCCTGACTTCAACAAGCAACAATCTCAGTATTGAGTTAGTAACAGCATCTAGATAAAATACACCCCAAGCAGCAACTTTGTTAGTTTATATCTGTCAGTAATTCTTCTGAAATTTTCTAAATTCCTTCGTGCTCAACTTTTTGGGGGATATGTAACAGAGCCCCAATCCTGCAGACTCCTATTTCTAATTTTAGCCTAACTCACAACTTTGATTATGAGAATCTACGTAAAAGTGTTGCCATGGGCTATTGAAGTCCACACGTGAGGTAGATGGGGGACAGTGAGGGGAGGGATGCTTATGAGTAAAGTCCTCTTATGACTTTGTTGAGTAGAAAAAGGAGTAAAACAGAATATTTTCACAACCTTTATTCAGTGTCAGCAGTTGGCTTAAAAAATACCTGTATGTGATTGCTCCCATAGCCCCTCTGCTGGCAGCTGGGTAGATCGCTTCTAATTCTGTTCTTGAGGGTTCTTGGAGGAACTAAATCATATAACTTCTAAGTGTTGTAGAGAAAAACATAAAGAATTCAAAATAATTTCATTAATTCAGTCCTTGATCAACTCCGGGACTCATTCCTCTTGGCACAGACATAGCAGTGATCCACAAATGATCATCCTTCTTTAATAAAGATGGGAATCAACCAAAACATGTCTTTAAATTGTCTAATGCAAGGTTGTGGTAGTGTGTTTTCTGATAACGTAAACACTGGAAACAAGTCATAAATGACTACTGAGAAGAAAAATTAATATAATGAATATGTATGCCCCAAGTGTACCTGCATATTTAGGGATATTAGTTTACTGTGCAAGTTTCCTCCATAATGACCATTTTCATAGGATTACACGGTCCCTTGTGATCTGAGCTAGTAGGAAAAGTTTTAATAGAATTAAATATGTTTTAACCCACATCTTGAGAGGGCCATGTATGATTCAAAATCCAAATGCTTTCAAAGTGCATAATGTGCTTCAGAAAATTGGCTTAGTGCTGAAATCTACTAAAGCTGGTGTCCAAGAGAATTCTGTGATCCCTATTGATCTGTGTAGCTGGGAAATGCCAGTTTGTAGTAGTTATTTTTATCTCTGCAACAGTTGAACCCTGCCTCCACAAGGGCAATGTATTTTTAATGCATATGATGTTATTATGTAAATTGGTTTAGCTGTGTAATCTACTAAAGGTGATTTCTCTGTCCCATGTGAACCACAAAGCCAATGATCACATAATATTCATTAAAGATAAAATTGTCTTACTTTCCATAACCGATTCCCAAGTGCATTGCTCTGACAACTTCAATTTCTGTTCAATAGTGAACCTGATGCTTGTTTGCCAAACTCTAATGAATGTACCAAATAGAGGTAACACATTTTTCCAGTTTACAGTCCCAAGCATACTATAAATTATTTTCCAAGGAACAACAGACACAGTAATTAAAGAACAAGTAAGGTCCCATTGGAAGTTATACCTATTTTTTTCCTGCATCAACCCGTATAAATCTATGCCAGCAATGTAGCAAAAACCCCTGCTTTGATACATTTCTGAAATTAGGTGGACATCAACCTTGATTCCATCTATAAAAGGAACTGCAAGGTCATGTCCATGCAATTGCACTTACAAAGGCTCCCCATTGTACAAATGTACAGCTAGGCTCAAAAAACCCCTTTGCAATCTATACGGAGACCTGCAATTAATGCATTTACAAGGACACTAGAACATATATGTGTGAAATTAAATGACTAGAGAAAAAAAATGAAATAGCACCAGTGGCTACTACAGTTCCGTATCTAATTACTGCTGTCTGCATACAGAAATGAACAGGTGCAAAGTAAATGCGTGGATACACTGTCTTTAAAATCTAACATATTGGGTTAAACGTAATTCATCTCCACTCCCAGGTGAGAAAAGAAACTCCTAAAATAATTAAATGCATTAATGCAGGACCTTTTATCTGGAAATCTATGCACTTTTAAAAACATGAACAAAACCCTTCTAATGAAACCTTCACAAGACCACAGAAAGTTTAGACAGCAATAAATTAAGTACTATCTAATGTAATATTAGATAGTAATAAAACATTTTCCATGAAGAGTGAACAACTCACAAATTCAACATTTCAATAAATATTTAAAGGCAAGAGACAATGTTCTCTGAACAGTGAAAATGTTTCTTCCAAAATGGTCGTCCATGCGTAAGTTCCCTCCTTGCATGACACTTAGGTATTTTAAGAAGTGAAAGCACAATTTATTCTGAATGGAAGGTTTAAGTTTGGAGATTTGAAGTGAATTCTTGACATTTTTTCTGTTATGAAAACTCTGGTTTTGCAATGACAGAGTGTGAACATAAACATTTTTATGAAAAGGAATTCATATAATTCCTTTAACCACTGTCATAAAATTACAATTTAGCCATTGTCAGAAATGGAAATCCAGACAGAATTTCCTTCAGTTTCCACTGATTTATTCTAGATCAGGTTTTAATTAAAAAATTGAGAATTGGTACGTTTCTTCAATTTTAAAGAATTCAGGGATTTTTTGCTTTGGTGAAAATATTCGCAGTATGTGCTCCATGGGAGATGCAGGTGTGGAATAGATTAGCTGATAATTCTTGTGTTCCTGAAATTTTTGTCCCTTTGTTACTAAATGTCGGTATAATATTCAGTGATGTATAAGATAGAAAGTGAAAACACAGTCACAGATATTGCTAGAATATAATCATATAGATTATATTGTATTGGGTCTGGCTGAGATGGAGTTAATTTTCCCCTTGGCAGTCCTCATAGTGCTGTGCTTGCTACCGGTAGCTATGAAAGTCTCCAGTACTTTGGATAACACTCCAGTGCTTTGTCTTCTGCTGAGCAGCTCTTGCACAGCATCAAGGCTGTGTCTCCAACATTTCCTTCTTCACCACGAAGATGGGGGTGGACAAACAAAACTTTAGTTTACACCTTAACTTTAAGCCAATATTTTAAGAACCCTGATAGTTAATCTCCAAGCCCCATGTTGGAAGAACCCATTTGGGTTTCTAAATTCATTGGGAACATGAGCTGGACAGCGCTAACTGTTCCAGACCATATGCTCAGGAAATCTAAGGGCTACTTTTAATATCAGGTTGAAGCCTACAGCTGAAATAAGGCAACTTGGTTCTTTTTGTCTCAAAAACAGAACAGGAGTTTTGCACATTATATGCATATGTTTAGACATGTAGATACTGAAGACATTTACATATCAGAGAAAACTTCCATCAAGTCTCAACAGAACATTGGCTTGAGAAGTAGATTTGTTTGATTGTAGTTTCATTTTTAATTCAAGCAGAACACATAGGAAAGTGCAGGTACTGGGCTTTTGGTGTAGGTTTTGTTGTTGGGCTCTTTTCATTTTGGTAAGGTAACTGAAATACAGAAGCTACATGACTAGCTTTTCTTTATGGAATTACAGTGCTTCCCACGTGTTGGGAGCCTTTTTGTGCTCAGAATGTTTGCATTTCAGCATGGTGACGGTGACTAGGCAGCTGGGGCATCTGAAGCCAGGAATCAGTCACTGCTGGTCACGGGTTTCCTGGGAAACATATGGAGTATTTGTCTTGCAACCTCGAGAAAACAAATAATGCTCAGAGCATCATTAACTTTCAGTCTGCGACTTCTGCCTCCCAAAGGGCTCAATTCAACAACTATCTCTCTGAGAAGCACTTATTCATATGAGTAGGTCAATTACTTTCCGTCCTTCCAGACCACTCAGCTGAGGATTCAGGTATTTAAAGCACGTTTTCGTATGTGCCAGTTATCAGTGATGTGTAAATCATAAAAACTTTCAGGTCCTCAAACTCTTCTGAGGGACAGATATCTTCCCCAGCTCCAAGACAGCGAATCCTACTTTTCTAGTTGCCTTGTCCCATAAGCAGGTACAACAGGAGACCAGAGCAGGAACTTGGCAGCATTTACCCATTTCAAAATATGTGGATATTTTTTAAGCTGAGTTTTAATCCTTTTTCAAATTTTCTGCAGAAAATAAACAATGCTCCTGTACTATTCCATGAAAATGCACTTATGCTTAGAACAAGAAATAACCAAACTGACACTTTACACAACCCAATCATATTCATAAATTAAACAAATTCCATTTTTAAAGTAATTAGGGTGCTCTTCCTTTCCCATTATTGTTACTGAAGCATACAGCTAGAATTCCAGCAGCTGACTAGACTTTCCTTCAAGTAGTTTGTCTTGATTTTTTCCCAATCATCATGTTCATTTTAAGTCATATGGCATTTGAAAATGCTTCTTACATTACTTCAAGAGATGGGCTATTAACTGAAATCTTATGCTCAATTAAAAATAAAGAAGAATTTCTAATATACATTCTCAAGGGTAAAAGCTTGAATATATGACAAGAATTACTTTTGAAGTCTCAAAACCATAAAATAATAAAAGAGAACCCAATCTTACATTATTATTAAAACTTAATTGGATTATTTCTTAGGGCACGACTTAAGATTTTAAATGGTTCTGAATTGTCTACCTTATTAACACCTTTGGAATTGCTACAGGGAATAACTGTGGGTATGAAATACAAGCATCTTAGGCTTTTGTCTTCAAACCACAGAGCTGCTCAGACTAAGCCAAGATTCGAGGTGTGGTACATTCCTGAAACCTGTGGTGATAACATCTGAAACAGCCACTATCTTGGAGTGCATATATCCTGAAAGCTCTTATTTTTTGTTGAATAATCCATTATCCTTGCTAATTTGGCTGCAGTAGTGTCAGGGGCTTGTCAGGAGGTGTCAGTATCCATCCCCCTCCAAGAGCAGGATGCAATCATGATGCTGATAGGGAAGAAGAGAACATCAGCCACTTTAAGAACAGCTTGTCTTCCCTCTTGTCAGACAAAACATGCTCCACATCAAGCTGTGTAAATGGCAAAGAAGATTCCGGTCTCTTAGAACATCTCCCTCCTTGTTCAGTTCATTCCTGCTCCTAGCAATTCACTTCTTGTTTGGGGGGGAACTGTTCCACCAAAACAGTTTCATAGCAAACAATGTCTAGAGTTGTTCTAATCAATTACACTAAATATACAGCTCAGGAAAGAAACTGAAGACCTGGCTAATGATGGAAGTACAAATGACACTTTTAGGAATATTCTTTCTTCTTTTTTTGGCCTCTCTTGGGCATTGAAATCATAAGGATTTCCAGAGGATTACACAAATGTCACCCCCAATTATGCTAAACGAATTCACCTTTTATGTTGGAAAGTCAGAATCCCATTGGAGTAAAGTCTTTACTTGCAGTGGAACATTTAAAAAACATTCACACAATTTCCTTCCAGAGCTGTACCTCAAATACTTCAGTACTATGTAGGAGTCTGAGAAACAGACTGGCATGAGCATGTTACTAATTAAATAATGAAAGGGAGGAAGTCAAATCTTATCATCTGCAGACTTGGAGAAATGCCAAACGCATTCCCAATTAAAAATGGGGAAAAAAGCGCCTTTTGGTAACTCGCACCGAAATTTTAATTTATGCCTGTTAGCACTGATGGCAACATACACAGACCTGCCTGTTTATCTTGCGCTGTTTCTCAAGCCACATCTGGTAACCACAGGGTTGTTTTGAGATTTTTGTTCAGGAGCGGAAATTGTTGGCACTGAATTCTTCAAGCCTCCTACCATGGGGGTCACAGTTCCTGCATTCATAAGTGCACATTCTTTGTAAAGTGCTAATGGCAAAAGATTGGACGTAGTCAATCAGTTCCATGAAATTTCCGTTCCAGCTTCTCCCTTCGCTCTCTCCTTGCATAGTTTGAAATTATTTCCTGTTAACAATGAGTCTTGTTTAATGTCAGACACAAAGAATTCAGCATCACCTATCCTGGCACTAAGTCACTCACCTGGTCAGCCACCTGGACTGCTCTTTATCCCAGATCAGCAGAGTCACTTTTCCCAAAATAAACTGTACCTTCACATTTTACAATAGCTCCTAAGCATCTGTGTTCAGCCTTCTCTAATTTGAAGAGACAGGCTTTTAGGAGGTGTAGCACTATTTATATAGAGAGGAACCTGATGTTTAAAAGTTCTTTACATGCATCTTAATCAGTTTCTGAAGAACTTAGCGGTGATTTCTTCATTTATCATTTATCCCCAGAAATCAAAATTTGGAAGAACAGGAAAAATATTTCAAGAGAGAAAAAGAAAAAAAAAAAATAGAAAAAAAACCCAAGAAAAACCAATTTTCCTTTCTGCTTGAGAAAACAAGGAAAAAAGAAGTGTGACAAACCTTCAGGTGATGAAGAGAGATACAATCCTTTGCTGTTTAACCTTCAGTAGACTAAAAAATAACAGAAGAAAAAGATACAGGTAACCAGATATCAAGAAGTGATTTGTAGCATGTAAATTTCAAGGCAAGAAATGTGGGGTCTAAAATGTTGTAAGACCATCTCAAATCCCTGCTATGTACCCTTGTGCTGTGTAAAAAAGGGCACAAGTATAAGCTTGCTTGGAACACCATAGGAACACTGCAGGCACGCTGGAGATGTACAAGCATGACAAGAACAAAATCAAACTAAAGATTCATTTCTGTTCATGTTGTCTTGAGAAGCTTGATCTGCACTGTCCCAGTACCTAATGTTCCTTATAGTCAGAAAAGCAAAGCATGGGACAAACTCCAAAATAAACAAAAAAATCGCTATTAATGAATTCCCTCTTCACCATACAGATTTGGTTTTGGTTTTTTTGGTTTTTTTAAAAAGCGCAACGTTTATTTATGTTCATATCATAAAAGCTTGTGGTAAACAAATATTGCCTGACCCTATACAAAATTTCAATGGGAAAACTTGAAGGCTTTTATATGTGTTGATGACTCAAGAGCAAAAGCTAGCATAGTCAGGCTGAAACTGCATGCTAATATTCTCTGGGAAAAAAAAAAATCTAAGACTTAACTCCACTTTGTGTTGTGTTCCTTGTATAGTAGCCAAAGCCAGGAGTGAATTGCATGGAGAATTCAGGTATGTGAAAATTGCAGATCATGTGTTGCTTGTCAAATTACAAATGGAAAAATGAGGTTTCATCCAATCCTAAATTCACTTTGGTAACACATGTTCTGTCTTCAACAAGGTAAGCAATGAAAGTAAAAGTGGAGAAAGGAAAGGCACAATCCTTTCCTTGTCTTGGAGCAGACAAGAGCTCCAGAAACAGGAATACTTAGCTTAGATGTGAAAAAGAAAATTTCAAATCTGGGTCTCAATCAAATCAATCAGGAAAATATATTTCAAGAAAAAGATCCAAAATTCATGAGGCAGACACCTGACCCACAATGAATAATTTAGGTTTAATATGACAAACAATCGCATTTCAACCAACTCAGCCTGCTGATTACATTTCCCATGATATACAAAGGCATACATAAAAATAATAAAATGAAAGATTTTGAATTTAGAGAACTCAAATTTAAGCTGAACTGTACTTTCCTGGAGAACTTTCAGCTTGCACATGTGTATGGTATAGTGACAACATTTTAAGTAAATCATGGGAAAAGAGAGAACAAGAATAACAAACAAGTCAGAATTTAATAGACACTCAAAATCTCCCCTATGCACTTGCAACATTCTAATCCTGCATATCCCTCTATATATGTTTACTTCTACATCTCTGGGCACTCGAGTTTCATTAAAGTTTCCTATTGGCTCCCTGGTGCATGTAAGATCAGGTTTTAAATGTGTCTCAAATAACATGAACGCTCAGTGGAGCTATTAAGCTGCCAGGGATGTTGGATTGTAGTCTTAAATGACAGCTTGTGCTCCCAGCTTATGCTGGAGTAAACACGAGCTGAGATACCAGAGCCCTCAAAGTTGAGCCCTAGAAATCTATGTTAAGATAATTAAGTTTGCCTTTCCCTGTACATGTCATTTTACTATAGAGTTCAAAGTACTAGAAATAGACTTTAGTTAAGGAAGCAAAAAAAACCAAAAAAAAAAACCTTAAGAGATAAACAAAGACCTCATTTTGGATTAATGTAGCTATTCTTGAAGATAGCTTGTTACAGGACTTAATATTCATAGTCACTTAGGAAATTAGCATTAATGCAAAAAAACCCCATGTAGCTCTGAATTTTAAAGAGCAGGGAGAAAGTCATGAAAGGGTTATGTTGATTCCCAAGAATTCTATGACAGAGAAGGTGCAGAAATTTAACAGCTGCAAAAAAAAACATATACAATCAAAGAGGGGAAAAAATTACATAGAAGGTGACAAACATTCATCTTGGCAACCATCAAGTTCAGAGACTACAGTCTTGAAAGCACATTGGGAGGGGGAGATGTCTGCATACATTTCTTTATCATTAAGATCATTTTAAGCTACTGTATATAACGTATTCTTTTTATTTGAATTTTTATAAACAAGTAAATAAATTGGTTGCAGTTTTGATGCTTTTGCAAAAGCCTTCTGCAGAGTTCTCTCATGTCAAAGAAATTGGGGGTAGGGGGGAGAAGAAATGTACGAAAGAACTGATTTAATGATCTGCACATAGCAGGCTGACTTTCCACTAGAACTGAAAAAGCAGACAGTTAAAAAGAAGCTGATTGGCAAAGCAGAGAGGACTTGTCAAAATAAGAGGTAAACAAGGTTATAAGAGGCCATAGATGCTACTGGCAGTGGGAAGAGATGGGAAAAACAGCAGGTTTCATTAAAATGAAATGTAAAGATTCCCTTTTCCCATTAGTTCCTTTTTAATACTTTATACACTATGAAATCTAATGGCAGAAATATAAACCGCATCCATCAACAGAAGGGCATGACTGATGAGCATGTAAGAGAAAAGACATCTCAAGTTTAAAGAGAAATTCCCATTCTTATGAGACTGCTTCCTTTCAGCCAGTGTAGAAAATCAGACACCTCTGAACTGTCAGCCAGAAGGCAACGCGAGGCGCAGGGTAAGCTCAGGTCCCCAGCTGCCCACCGGGTGTCAAGGAGGGGTGTGTGGGTGTGTGTGGTGCAGAACACTAAAACACCTGATGATTTGGTACCATTTCTTACACAGGTTTTGACAAGAGCAGGATTGAGCTCAACACACAGTCCCCAGTCTCTACAACACTGAATAAGGTGTGTTAAGATGTGCAGAGCCAACAAAATTAATGTTAATAAGATGGTCTCCTGCTGCTTTACCAATATCTGTCAGGGAACAACCAACATTGTCTGAAATGGTGGTCATGACAACCAATGTACTCACCCTTGCCCAATTTGTAAGGCTGTGGAACTAAATGCTGTTGAGCTGATATAAAATGCCAAGACTGATGTGGCCATTTGTTCTGGTTGTCAACAAATCTTTTCTTCAAATACATCACTACAGCTGACTCATGCTTCTGCTATAGTTCATTCTCTATTACGTGCCTCCAAAAGGCCTAACAGAGCTGCAAAAAGCAGCACATATAAGAGCTCAGCAAAGGCTTCAGGAAGAATTGGAAGTGCCATGCATATAGGATGCCTACTGCACAGAATAAACTAAAGCCTTGGTTCTTTGCAAGTTCTGAAAATGAGATACATAAAAGTGCTATATGTCATTGGTGAGACACAGGGCACACTGTGCTTACCAAAACTTATTCACCACATGTTTACTGGGAACAGTGTCTACACTGGTACTTTTTAGATATCTGCCTCTAAATTTTACTGGATTAAAAAATTACTTCAAATATTTAGTACATACAGTTTCATATCTCAATAATTTCTGTCTATCCTACTTGGGAAGTAATGTGTCAATGGTAATTCCTTTTATATATTTCAGAATTTTGATGTTTGGAACCACTTCTGATTGAGGCTTAACATGTTTTTTTCAAACTCATTTTAGTCCTTTGCTCAGAGAAGAGTCATAAACAGTGAATAATCACTGGGTCAAAAGGAATGCTTACCCAACCTAAGAAAATCCGTCTTATACTGTTCTTGATAAGAAGTTAATCCAACACAAATTTCACAGGCTTTTAACCATGATTTCAGCCAGTATTGTACTATCTGCTGCATAAGGGAAATCTTCTTTCCTGTTAATATATAATCTCACAGCAAAAAAGAGTGAATGTGACTAAAATAAATCAAGTAATTTTCAGGGCCACACAGGCAACCAGATATGACTCATGTGATCCATTACATACCAATGGCATGTAAAAAATTCTTACTGGTATGGTTGCCTTTTGCTATAACAAGAGCTTTTAGGGAATTTGGGAGTGTCAGCATGCACTGATGAAGCCACAATATAGTAAATGAAATGTCTTTTCTTTATATCGTAATGCACATCCTAGAATGAAAAAGATAGCTCATTCAAATTTATTTCTACCAGAAATCTCACCAATTAACACAAATATTGGAAGAATTTTGAAAAACCTTTAAAAAGTTTTCTGTGACAGCTAATTATGGAAAAACTGTTATAAAATGATGGTGCGGAAAAGGGCTTGGTGTCATCTTCCCATGAAAACCTGTATCATTCCCAAGGCTCAGCAGCATTAGGCAATTTTTATTTGGACTTTTGCATCATGAGAATTCCTTGCAGTGATTCTCAAGTACTGCCCTGGTACATTTACAACTCTGCTTAGCAGTCCACAGCTCAAGCCCTCTCTCAATAGTAGCAGCTCCACGGGTTTCTAAAACTTTGAGATTAGTTAGACATAGCACAATTATTTTACCACTATCAGCAATCTATTGCTCTAGGTTACTGTCTGTTGCAACTTTTGAACTTTTATTCAATAATTACTGAAGTAGACTCCGGTCCTCAGGGCCTTCTCTACCTTTTTAACTTTTCAAAGTTAGTCTCACTTAAGTGGTCTAAAAAACAAGCACAAGTGTAAATTTCTGCAGTACTGGGATCTTTAAATGTCACCTCCTCTCAGTAGGAAATGCCACCCTACATAACATAGTGTAATACAACAGCCTCTTAGTCAGAATCAGGTCTCTGGAAACTACCACAGGGGAAATATAGTCATCCAGGAGGCAATGAAGCAGATAGCTTCACTAAAGTATAACTGGATAATATGTTCTAAATTCCACTTACTTCACAACAGAAAAAATATGCATGGTAAACTCTTTATCAGAGAGTGAGACAATGCAGTACATTCTGTACCAAACAGGACATTTCTAGGTGCCATAGTGCTCAGTTTTGCACAGAGGATAGAGCTATATCCACCATTAAGTACATTGAAGACATTGTGCTGCATTATAAAACACCTAACTACTGCAGTGGGTTGACTCTGGCTGGACCCAGGTGGCCACCAAGCCACTCTATCACTTCCCTTTTTCAACAGGACAAAGGGAGGAAAACATGACAAAAAGCTCATGAGTCAAGGTAAGGACAGGGAGAGATCACCCAGCAAATACCATCATGGGCAATGCAGACTTTACTTAGGGAAATTAATTTAATTTATTGTCACTGAATAAAAGTAAGGTAATAAAAAATAAAAACAAATCTAAAAATACCTTCACTCTCAACTCTTCTACCTCCTTCACCCCCTGAGCAGTGCAGGATGACAGGAATGGGGTTGTAATCAGTTCATAACACTTTGTTTTGGAGCTCATTCCTCCTCGTTCTCTTCTGCTGCTCCAGTGTGGATCCCTGCCATAGGATTCAGTCCTTCACAGACTGCTCCAGTGTGGGTCCCTCAGGGGCCACAAGTCCTGCCAGCAAACCTGCTCCAGCATGGGCTCCTCTCTCTCTGGGGACACAGTTCCTGGCAGGAGCCTGCTCTAGTGCAGCCACATTGCAGCTTCCTTCAGAGCTCACTCACCTGCTCTGGCATGGGCTTCTCCAGGCGCTGCAGGTGGATCTGTGCTCCACCATGGACCTCTCCAGTGCCTGGAGCAGCTCCTCCCCCTTCTTCTTCACTGACCTTGGTGTCTGCAGAGTTGTTTCTCTCATATGTTCTCACTCCTTTCTCCCAGCAGCTGTTGAATAGCCTTTTTTTACCTTTTTCTTAATACATTACCACAGGCACTACCAGGATCACTGATGGGCTCAGCATTTGCCAGTGGAGGGTCTGCCTTGGAGCCAGCTGGAACTGTCTGACATGAAGGCAGCTTCTGGCCCCCCCTGCAGCCTCCCTTCACCAAAACCTTGCCATGGTCCATTGTTGTCAAATCCATTCTCATCTGTCAAAATGCCCAAGCCTTAGCACTCTGTCTCTGTAAAATACCTCCTAACAACTTTTTTCTCTCAGTAGGAACTGACCATAACATTCATTATTTTTTTTTGTAACAGAAATAAACCTGATCACATAAACCTAGTATAAAAACAAAGGGAAAGTGTCACCTGAATGTTTTCTGTTACACTATGTAATCTGTGCACAGCCACTGAGTATCTAACATTATGTGAGTATGCACAGTCATCAGATGCTCAGTGGCAAAGGGATGACAGCAAAACATCCATACTACTTCCATACTGCTGTGACAGAATTAATAATTAAAATAATTTGACATGTAGGCATTTAAGTGACGTATTATTCTTTGATGCAGCACTCTTACACATTAAATACTATCAAGTCAAAAATGGTATGCTCAGCATATATATTGCAATCGCTGTGTGAGATGTGGAATACTACAAGTAAAATACTGGAGTGGAAGTGTGGGTGAAGTTATTTCAAGTTCCAGTTGTTGAAGCCTCTGTTAAATACCAATTGGTGATACTTCAAGATGTATAACCTTTAATAAGTAGAATTCTTTAAAAATTTAGGCGTCCAAAAGAATCACTTCATCCTCTTTGATACATTTTTCCCCTCAGATCTTGAAACAAAACAAAACTTAGTTTGCTAAGATCTGTAGCAGCCTTCATGATATCTTGTCTTACTTCTCTGATATTGACAAGAACTGGCAATTGCTGAATTGAAGTAATATTTCATATACATTGGGAACACTGTACCTCTGGGGTCTTTTTTGGTTTTTTGGTTTTTTTTTGGTAATTTATCATTTTTCATGGGTTTTGCTCATATCCTGTCATGCCTACAGTTGAGATGAAAAATAAACTATTTACAACATTTTGCTTGAGTAGAAGCTGGTACACAAAATACTGTCAGGAAATATAGCATAGTTGCTACCTACTGTCCACTCACATTTTTCATGGAATAAACCAAACCTGTGCAAGTTTAGCTAATCCATCTTGTCTCTGAAATAGAGAATTCCTCACACCAAGAAACACCAATTCATTTGGAGGTGTTCCAGATTGATCACACTATTTCCTACACACAAAAATTCTCCCGGTCTAACATTTAGAAATATATTACAGGTGACATTAATTTTAGGGCATGCTGTGGCACACATGAAGGTTATTGCAATAGATACAGATGGAGATTATAGTCCCCCACATTGCCTTCCATTAGTAATGCTTCTCTTCTGAAAACTGTCATGTCTTCAGAGCCCACAAGCCAGAGCAAGAGAAATAGAGGGGATGCAGAGTATATGGTAGAGGACAAAAGATGACACAATAGTTAGATACAAAAGCCTTTAGAAAAGTCTGAACAATTTATATAGTCTCATGCAGAGACCAAAACAAGTGTCTTTGTGTACCAGGATTTTTCTAGAGGCCATTCTCAGTGCTTTTTCATACGATCTTTCTGTAGAAAACAAAAAGAGTTTGTAAAAAGGTCACCTGTAATTCTGTATTTAGAGGCGATCTCGCCAAAATATAATAATTCATATAGATACATGATACTTGCACCAGACAAATCAAGCAGCATAATCAGTATTCGTATAGCCAAATCAAAAAAAAACCTTTTGTAATTAATTCTCACTGACTTTTCAGAGCAATGGCTTGTTAGCACTGTCATTTGACCATCTGTCTAGTAGCCTTGGCATTAAGTTAAAATAAGAAAAACAAATTAGCACAACCAACAACAAAACAAGGCAGCTTGCCTGGATGTCAAAGCTCTATGCAGTGAACTACAGTGCTTGTATTAATCTGCTTGAATGGCATCATAGTTGGGAGTAGGAGATGGTCACGGGTCAGAGGTTTTTTCACTTCTTTTCTGTTCTGGAGAGGTGACCTCCCTTTTTACAAAAACAGATTTTTTTTGTCAGCTACAGGGATGGTACTGAAATCTGACAAATCTACTTCTAGCGCATATGTTCTTAAATTTGTTCAAAGCCAGAACATAAATTAGCAACTCTGTGAAATATTAGCCTTATTCTGTACCACTGCCACTCTGGTGTCCTGTATCTCATACCCTGTTGAGGCAAGGTATAAGCCCCACCATGGGGAGCAGAAAGCGAAACCTCATCAAACTCAACAGATCTAATCCAGTTCTAAAATAATGCTTCATAATTATTCCAACAGCAAGGTAATTAACATACACTATAATCAGGAAAAGTTGTGTTCCTTGACATTCTCATCATCTGCCAGGTACCACTTCCTTGCTAAGTGTGTGCTTGACAATATTGTGTTACTTTGGTTCCGGACCAAGAAGACTCTTCATGTCTCACAATCAGGACATACAGGGATTGTGCAGAGCTGTCATATCTCCAGCTCTTACGGAAGTAATGAATTTATTTTGCTTTGCCTCAGCTTTTCATATACTAACTTGCATTCTCTCCCCTGCCTGAAATGGCTCTTATTTATTTCTAGACCTCCATCTCCAATGAGATTTTATTTTGAATTGTAAAACTCCAGTAGTAGTACCTGTGTGTGCCAAATCCATCTGCTATACCACATCCGACAGAGTTCTGTCTCTTATATTTCAGTAAAGTTTTACCTCTTTGTAGATGAACCAATGAAAGTAAGGAGAAATTTTTGCATTCTTTAGAGATAGCTCAGCTCACCTTTTAAGTGTTGGCCCTCAACATTCATTTCATTTTCTGCCAAAGGTTAGCTGCAGAATATCTACTTACATCTTGCCATCCAAGTTCTTCATGAGCCTGGCTTGGACAGTATTCTCAACTGCTTTTAGAGGAAAAATCATGCCAACAATTCACAATTGTTTTAACTCTGGACGAAGAAAGAGTACTTCTCATGTCAGTCACTATAAGACTGAAACAACCTGGGGAAACACAATGAAAAAATGCATGCTCTACGCACTCAGATGAAAATCCCTAAAACAGAAGTACTGAAAAGCTGAATTTCAATTCAGCAGAAGTCTACTTGTATATCCCAAATAATGGAGAAAAGAATGAATATATTGAGAGAAGAAAAAAAAAATTAGTTACCTCCTCACAGCTGGTCAGTTTCTACTACCCATAATTGTGGGTAGGTTTTTGATTTCAGTTAATTGTATCATCCTAGTACAACTGTCATCACATCAGCAACACAAGGGCATTGCTTCCACACAGAGCCCATGATGAAGCTTCTGCTTATAGACTGCTCCTGGACACTCAATTTTCTCGGTTGTTTTAACCATCCTGCAAAGGCTGTACAACAGCAATAAGGAAGGCCACAGCTTTTGCAGTTCAATAACTGCATGTGTGACAAGCACTTTCATGTGTCTCCTGAGCCCATTTTCACTCCTTTTCACCCCAAACATTTGCTGGTTTCATTTCTTTATTGATCACCCAAGATGAAATATTTTTGAAAATTTCTTTGTCCATTCAGCCATTAGGTCTACTTTTTGTATTGTTACCTCTCTTTAAGGGAGAATGGGAATGCAAGCATAAAAATACCATCATATTTAGGTCTATAAAACAAAGAGATCTGGCATTTTTGAGCACTATTCTTCCCGTCGAGGTATGAGTCTTCTTTTAGCTATCCTGGAATAGACTCTCTATTTCCTTTGAACAAAGACTTCTCCAGTAGTTTTGATAAAAGCCTAATTTGAACAGGTTTCAAAGATTTGCAGCAATTTAAAATGAGAGCTGTAACCTGTGCAAACTTTGTCCTGCTAGATTACCAAAGTTTCCTTGTCAGTCACATTTCCTGGCTATTTTGAATACTTGCTTCTAATCCTGTCTTTAAACCCAACTGTGTGTCATAGGGCTCACCATGGAAATTCTCTTCTCACAGGATCTTCTCAGTTTTCACTTAATTAAGCTAATTGTCAGCAATTTAAATTCCCTCCTTAACTGAAAGTGCACAAGTTTTGTAAGAAAAAAAAAATTCAAAATTTTAAACCAAACCATCTAGTGACAAAAAAACAAAAGTCCCAAAGAAACACTAAATAGCTGAAACAGAGATTAAAATGCAGTGCTTACAAAACATTCTTTCAAGTCAAATGTCATACAGGTGTTTATACCAACCCTGCTTCTCCTGCTTCTTCTTTTTCACTACAAGAGTTTATTTCAAAGGCGACATCTCACTCTCTCGGAGGCCTATTAATAGTCCATACTTCAGCCACCTCTGAGCTCATTTCTCCAGGTTACCCCTTGCTGTGCTCACCCCCATCACTTCTTGTTGTCACAGTTCCCTGATTTTAATGAGCTCCTGACAGCCTTGGAAGCTGCTGAACTTAAGGAGAACTGCATTTGTCTCAGGAAGTGGGGTTTCTTTTTGTCTGTGTTTATCTGGTTTTGCAGAGGGCTGTGTAACTCCGTTTTGCACTATCCTTGCCCTCACTTTATGCTCCCTTAAATCAAGAAACCTATGGATCTTGGAGATCTGCTGCTTCCAAATCCAGATGTCCCGGTCTCTGGGGTTATACACTGCAAAGCACATTGCGTGTTCAGTAGCCTGCACAGCTTAATGAACGTGCTGCTCGGGAGGTAGCAGGAGAGATGCTAAGGATGCTAGTTGACACAAAAAGATCAATGATAGGTCAGGAGAAAGCAAGAGAAGTAGGTTAAAATGCAGATACCTTGTGGGTCTTGGAGGAATCACGATGGTGAATGTTTACTGCTGACCTGGAAAAGCAGGAGAATAAAGAGGTGGAAGAAATAAAGAGAATGCAAAATTCAATGCAGAGGCAAACTCAAATGCAAAATTAGTCTAACTAGGGAAATCTAACAGGCAAAATGAAGAATATCAGAAGGATTTAACACAGCTTAATGGAAAACATTAACAAAAGAATCTATGTTAAGAAGAATGCAAAATGTCCACAAAAATGTGAACTAATCTAGTGAACCTAGAGATCACTTTTTGACCTCAAGCATTCAGAGAAGATGCTTTCAGTTAACTTGTTTGTATGTTGCAGTAAATAAATGTACACATATGCAAGATTTTGCTAAGAAAATAATTCATTGTAATGTGCTAAAAACTGCTTACAAACAAGAATACTGCACTTATTTAATTATTCTGTTTAAATGTTGCCATAATATAGAAATAAATACAAGGAAATAATCACATTGGACAACAGGTACAGGGTCTAACCAGCAGCTGTAAGAGGAGGGATGGCTGGATGCTTATGGGCAGCCATTCTTACTAACCTTACCCCAAAGATGGATTGGAAGACACAGACTGACAACTGGACAGAGGAGTGCTGAACTTCAGCAGAGCTGAAATAAGGAGCCAAGACAGTAGCAGATTTCCCAGATCTGAAAATAAGAGGCTGAGGTGTAGGTCCACAGCTTGGGTATCTACAGGCACAGTCTGCCCATATATTATAGACACATGGCTAAACACCATCCCACTAGAGACAGCAGTTTGGATCATGGGCAAAAGAGGAGCCTGGGTTTCTTAAAGGCTGATTAAAGTCCCAGTGAGGAGCAGGCTTGATTCTACCGTGAGTATCCCAGACTTTTTTCTGATTATTTCATACCATCACTCTCCCTTTTCTCGCCTAAATTTGGAATTTAGGCCTAATGGAGGAATGAAAGATCCTTTCATTCCTAATTTTACCTTACTTGAAAGTATACTTATTGTATCGTCTTATACTCATGAGTGAGTTTTGCCCTATGGAAATTTAAACAACCATTCTTTTCCAGTCATTTGTGAGTCTAGGGGAAAAAAACACCCAACATTAAGAAATAATAAAATAAAGTCTTTTAATGAGTTATCATTGTTTCTAGTTGCTTTCATTGTAAAGGGCTTTTTATGTGTCTGGGTTTTATTGCATTGCTATGTAGAAAGTTCTTTCAAGTTACCCACCTTTTAAGATACAGTACCTCACTGTGTCTCTACACAGAGATGTAAATCAATCCCAACATAGCAATAACAGCTCTTGAGTTATAGGCTGGCCTGCCTGGACTTTAAAGCCTGTATATTTTCTACAGTACAGGGAAGCGGACAAAAAGGAGAAAAGGAAAATTCCGAAACTTTTTATAATGTCTATTGGAGGACTGTTTTGTACAATGTATGCATGCTCTAGGCCAAGTTAGCACCTGTGTTTGCTTTTGCTTAGAAATATTCTGATTTTTAGCATTACTTAATTTATATTTATGTAGTAGAAAGCTTACCATAAATTGTAAGGGGTCTGATCTCCTATTTATTATTTTCTGCTGAATAGTCTTCTCTAATGAAATTTTGCAGAGCAAAGTGTGATGAATGCAACACTTGGATTTTGAAGCACATGCACTAGATATTTTAAAAAAAGGATTAGAAAGGAAAACACATGAAAGATGGGAAATAGCCATGATGGTATCAACTATTAAATGTTTACATGGTAAGAAATCACTCTTTAGTTTCTGTGAAACACTTAGATTTAGTGATGAAAAGCCCCTGACCATACTAATTTTATCTTCACAGCAGTATGCAATAAATTCCCAAGGGGTCATAAAACAAATGACTAAACATAAAACAAGTATCAACTACTATTTCATTAAATAGCTGCCATCTATCCTGTGCACTGGATAAAGCTGAAATAAATAGTGAAGCTAGAGGTAATTTAAGACTGTCATAGCTGGAGCTGGTTTAGGGTCAGACTTTAAATAAAAAAAATTATCTTCACCTTTTTAAAATACTTAAGTTTTCAAAATTCCAATGAATGAGAAAATCTAAGAGGCAAGAAAAGCATTTAATGTTAAAGCCTTAAAGACATTTGACAAAACCATGATCCCAAGAGAGATCCCAAGGCTATCCGTGGAAGTCTCCTCACTGGGAGAAGGAGCTGTTCAACTCATTTACACAGCAGAGATACTCCTACAACCCCATTTAAACTAAAGGGTTTGTGGGTGGGGCCTCAGGGTGCCCTGGAACAGAGACACAGGACCCCTGATTCTGGCATGAACAAATGGGGAAATGAAAGATGTGAGGAGACCTGGGCATGTAGGACTCAGACAAGTTGCACAGCTGGCCAGCTGCACATGCTATGCTTCAGGTATTTGATCCCAGAATCCTATGAGCCTGACAGTGAAAAGGGCAGGAAACATTTCTGACTGTATCGTAACTTATTTCCATTCAATCTGATAGAGCTCTGCAAACCATTTCAGTTTTTAATGGATCAGCAGTTAGAGAAGTTAGTTTGCTAATTATGACCTGGAAAATTACCAACCCTCTGTAACTTTATTACATTTGCACTTTGGGATCATTGTACAGATACCCCCAAATGCATTTCCTATATTCTGAGCACTTAAATTTGGTGAACTTTTATAGTGACTTTAGTATTTTTTGTGTTTATTTTTGTGCTCCTAGTTTCCTTTTAAAAAATAGGAAAAATAAACCAACAAAACAAAACAAAACCAACCAAAAATTAAAAAAAAAAAAAAAATCTCTAAAAATATGAAGCAGGTCACAGACCTTGATAGACTGGAGAATTAGGAGGAANCAAAACCAACCAAAAATTAAAAAAAAAAAAAAAAATCTCTAAAAATATGAAGCAGGTCACAGACCTTGATAGACTGGAGAATTAGGAGGAAAGAAACCTAATGGGGTTCAACAAGGGAAAGTGCAGGGTCCTGCACTGGGAGAGGCATGACCCCAAGGACCAGCACAGGTTGGGGCAGTAGCTCTACTGGCAGGGCCCTGGGGGTCTTGGGTGGATGACAAGTTGACAATGAGCCAGCAGTGTGTCCTTGTGGCCAGGAAGGCCAATGGTATCCTGGGGTGCATTGGAAAGAGTGTGGTCAGCAGGCTGGAGGAGGTGATCCTGCCCCTCTGCTCAGCCCTAGTGAGGCCACATCTGGAATGCTGTGTCTGGTTCTGGGCTCCTCAGTACAGGAAAGATAAGGAGCTACTGGAGACAGTTCAGAGGAGGCCACAAAGATGATTTGGGAACTGAACCATGTCTCTTATTAGGGAAAGGCTGAGGCAGCTGGGCTTGTTTAGTCTAGAGAAGAAAAGACTGAGAAGGGATCTCATTGATGCATATAAATACCTCAAAGGTAGGTGCCAAGAGGATGGTGCCAGACTCTTTTTACCAGTGCCCAGTGACAGGATGAGAAGCAATGGCCATAAACTAAAACACAACAAGTTTTACTTTAACATGAGGAAGAAGTTCTTCACAGTGAGGATGACAGAGCACGAACAGGCTGCGCAGGGAAGTTGTGGAGTCTCCTTGTCTGGAGACATCCAAAATCTATCTGTATAAATTCCTGTGTCACCTGCTCTAGGTGACCCTGCCTGGTCAAGGGGACTGGACTAGATGATCTCCAGAAGACCCTTCCAACCCTAACAATTCTGTGATTCTGTGAGTTTGTGCAACTACACCTCCCTCGCCAGGCTCTGGGAGACCATGTTCTTTAATGACCACAGGCTCCTCCCAGCCTGTTCCCAGCAGCAACCTCTTCTGCCATCCTTGCAACCCATTCCTGTACAACCATCTTCATGCTTTTCCCTTCCATTCATCATTCCAGTTATGGTCTCTTTGTCCAACCAGCCCCAGCCTTTAGCCCCTGAGGGGCTCGGCTCAACTACCCCTACCTGCAGCACTGCCTCTTCTTCAAACATACTCACACTCTTTTGACTCTGTTTTTATGGAAGGACTGTTTTATGTTGGAAGCAATTTACCTCTTTTTACTTTAAAACATCTTTTACTTTAAAATCATTATTTAATAATATAGCAGATCCCTAAAACAGCAGTAAGTTTTATCCTCAAACAAATCAGCAAGTCACATGAGCAGCAACATTTTGAGGAAAATGAGAGGTGAAAGACCCAGCAAGACTGTTCGGAGATTTGCACTTTGTGTTCCAGAGTTCGGTACTTTCTCAGAAGAAGTTGTCTCCAGCAGTGGAGCTTTATGCTCAGCCTTGCTGGGTATTATTTGTTCACCAGAGACACGCAGTACTGAGTGCCAGCCATCAGCTCCTGAGGAACCGCAGTTTTCTTTGGACTTCTTCCAGTCACATCACAAACCCAGCTATTCTTCACTTACAGTACATGCTGAGATTGCAGATTAGGGCTGAATCATTAGTGTACAAGCAATTTTATCAACTTGAACCTCTGTGAGCCTGGATAAAGATCCAGATGGATGTCTGGATAAAGCTAATGGTAGAATCCCCTACATAACGTGCATTTTCAGAAAATCCTGAGGAGACTGCTATTTGTACCTGTACAGTCACAGTTTATATGGCTGGATGTCTGAAGCTACAGTAATAGCTTCTTAGTGAAGGAGTGATTATTTTAGTTTTCCAATATTCTGAATAGTGCTCCTCTACCCACCACTTTTCAAATCTCAGACTGCAAGTCATGCTTTCCTGAATAAAAGCTTATTGCTGGAAGGGTTGGAAAGCCTTATATTTTTAAAATAGAAATTAGCTTACATTTTTAAAATAGCATAAATCTATTTAAAACAGAGTCTAATAACTACTTTAAAAACCTAATAATAGGGAGTTATTTTATTTTTAACCATGAAGGCAAGTTTATTTTTGTTGCTCAAAATGTTATTGAAGGACACTTTTATATTGAATTTCTACAGGTACTTAGCTTTATTTTATTTCTCTTGCATTAGTTTCTTGTCATGTCTAGGCAAGTCAAAATGCCTTTATGCACACTGAAATCTCATTCTCACTGATATGTTAAACTGTAATACAAGCTGTTACAATCTGCTAGTGATTCCAGCTGAAGACAGAATTTAGGAATCTCTGAGGCACAGCAGCTCCAGCAACTGCTAGATTCAATGTGATGACTCCCAAAACCTTTCAATGTAAGGTCAGTTATATGGCCATAAACTGTATTTAGTATGGAACAGAATTTTAACTGGAGCGCAGCAGCAGTGTCCAGCCATGGTCCTGGCTAGGCTGGAGCTGGGGTATAACCAAAGGTGGGACATGACATGCTGAAGAACTGGTGTAGCCAAAGATTCTTCCAGTACAAAGTCTGGATCATAGCTGGACTTATGAGCTAAGCAAAGAAGTGAGAAGATGAGTCACACTGAAGAATAAAGTAGGCGCATGATCAAAGCCACATTCACTACTGTGAAATTAGGGAACATTTTGAGATCCAGGTAGGAAGGGTATTGTGGAAGAACACCAGGACTAGGAATGAAAAAATAGGCATATGCAGACAGTAAAATTTTTCAGAAGAAATTGTCAAAATTCAGAAACAAGACTCTGAAAGTCTATCCAGGCAGACAGCCTTTTGCCCTTGTGTCGTCAGAGGCCATTTAATATTTGAAGCACTTTGTCACAACAAACATATTGCTTTGTGCTCCTTTAGTTACACATAACGTAGTTGGTTGTATGCACTGATCACCTGGGGGTAACTGTTAACCTACTGACTTAGCTGAAGTTGATAAAAATATAATTAGACATGAGCTGTAGCTTTCTAGCATCCAAGCAACATAAATTAGAAACTCATTACTCAGTATCTTACTTTATATTCTTACACTTAATTTTAGCATGCAAAATTTTTCAGTATCAGACTTCAGAGAGCAATAAACAGCTGAGGGGGTCACTATACCAGTGAGACCAGGAGTTAGACATGAGCTATAGCCCATGGAGAGTGACAGATACCCCTACACCAGACCTCTTGTATCTAAATAGCTGCAGGAAGTATCTGTCCCTGTGGTTGCAATACTAATTAAAATACTGAGTCTATAAATATAAATTAAAGGAATCTGAGCTTCAAACTGCTCACAAGAGTAGTGATAAATGAGGACAGGTTTAAGGAGATGTCATCTCTCACATTAGTGAGCACTGTATGGTGACTGCAAGAAGATTTGTACTGCCTGTGTCCAGAGTGTAGCCCTGGTTCAATTTTTATAGTCCAGCTGGCAGGGGTTCTGTCAACAGGTTTTTCTCTAAAATACATAGCAAATTTTCCTGTTAATTAAAATTTCTTCTATCTCCTAATAAAGGTAATGATATTTTAATTCAATTGCTTGACAAGCACTGATATAAAATAAACATGATTATTTGTAGACTGCAGATCCATGTTTTGTAAATGTGCAGCTATCGTGTAGTCTCTTAAACTGTTTTAAAACTCATGATGTCAGAATATGTGAGAACAATTGGATTTTTCTGCCTAGGAGATCATGCAGATTTTTCTTATGTTTGTTTTATTTGCATCCCAAGACATTTTGAGGTCTTTATCACAGAGGTGCTTATTTCCATTTTTCTTATATTAGTCTCAGATGCTTTTATGATGAGTGTCTTGCTCGAACTGATTAATGAAAAATGTAGATCTTCTAAAGCAATAAGCCAGTAAAAATGATAAATCATGTTGTTTTCAGAATATCAAACAGAAAGTATACAGCAGCTGGTATTGAATTTGCAGGAGTAATCCTCTGATGTGCTTAGTGCTTAAACTTTTGTTAACTATGTTGGGAATTTTTAAAAATAAACATTTGGTTGGAACTATTGAGATAGCTATACCGCTTGTACAAAAAAAGTAAAACAATAGATGGTGCAGTTTCAAAGTGCAAAACAGTATAGGACAGTGATGAAAACAACAGTTTGTCTCCTTGAGTTTGTCCTGTCTTGAGCCCCCAGTAATACTTTTTAAATCATAGAAATGTTTCGGATTGGAGGGACCTTCAAAGATGATCTAGGACAACCTCCCTGTCATGGGCAGATCCGTTTTCAACTACTTTATGTTGCCCCAAGCCCAATCCAGCCTGGCCTAGAATGTTTCCAGGGATAGAGTATCTACCCCCTCTGTGGCCAATCTGTGCCAGTGTTTCACCACCATCATTGTAAAAAATTTCTTTCTAATATCTGGTTTGAATCTACTCTGTTTTAAAATTGTTACTGCTTGTCCTGCCGCAATAAGCTCCACTAAAATATTTGTCCCCATCTTTTTTTAAGCTCCGTTTGAATATTGAAAGGCAACAGTAAGCTGTCCCCAGAGCCTTTTATTCTCCAGACTGAGCAACCCCAACTGTCTCAGCCTGTTTTCATAGGAGAGGTGCTCCAGCCCTCTAATCTTGTTTGTGGCCCTCCTCTGGAACCCTTCAAATAGGTCCTCTTCCTTCCTGTGCTGGGTTCTCCAAAGCTGCATGCAGCACTCAAGGTGGGCTGTGAGCTCGCAGAGCAGTGTAGAGGGGGAGAATCACCTCTCTCAACTCCTGGCCAAGTTTCTCTTGATGCAGCCCAGGATACGTTTGCTTTTCTGGGCTGTGAGAGTGCACTCCCAGCTCACATCCAGGTTTTCATCCACCAGCATCCCCAAGTCCTTCTCACTGACTCACAGAATATTCTGAGTTAGAAGAAACAGACTAGGATCATCAAAGCCCAACTCCAGAACTCCAACTTCCTCCTTCCTCTCCCAAGCAGTAGCTATTTGGGGTTTTTAGCTCTCCACTTTGGATCATGGCTGCATCCACCCCTGCTTTTGCTGAATAGGAATGCTCTACTCTGATCTCGTCAGTAGACACATTCAGTGTTCCTAGATGAGCACTTCTAATTGGAAAATCTTTTCAAATCATTGTTTATATGCATCTTCTGGACTTTGTCCCATTGTACAAACAATCTTGGAAACCAACAATATACACACAAAAAATTGCAGAGCAAATCTGAAGACTTAATTTCCAAGAGTCTTTCTATCTGACTTTTTGTGGCATTCAACCAACCAATATCAGCAGATATTTCTTCCACTACTGTGCTATAAAACCTGCCTAGTACTGCCTACTCTGTAGGTCAAAAAGGACTGGAATGGATCCAAAGAAACTGTGCAATTTCTAGGGAAAAGGTAATGACATATCTGAAGAAAAGTTATTAACTGATGTCCAAAAATACCTACTCTCAGTTCCAGTGTTTCAACAATAAAAAGTGCTTTTGTCAGGATTTTGTCCTTGTTATTTTTGCAGGATTAAAAAGGGTTTTATTAGGATGTTTCACTTTGAGATTTTTCCTCACTAGGATGGGATTTTTCAGGTATTGCACTGAGATATTGATCAGAATCTTATTACCTTTCCATGTTATTTTCATCATCTGGGGGAGAATTTGTGCTGAAAGGAAGGACAAAATGAAAAATGAACATGGTCCAGTGTGTGTTCTCCACTGAAATGGAAGCAGTCCCAGACTGGCTTCCAGCATGGTTCTGGTACCAGCATCAGACTGGTACCGTGTCTGGTGGTACCTAACCTAACCTAACCTATTCCTGTTGTTTCATTGGCCAGCAGGACCTACCTGCATTACAAACTAATATAGATATAAATTGCTAAAATATACACATTTAATAATAACACAATATGGCAATCTGAAAAAGAGATCCCATATGAACCTCACAAGGTTCCACGAGGCCAAGTTCAAGGTGCTCCTCCTGGGCTGGGGCAACCCCCAGTGTCAATACAGGCCAGAGGATGAATACCACAAAGAGGAGTCAGAAAGACTCTTTGAAATTAATTCTTCAGATTTGCTCTGTAATTTTTCATGCTCATGTTGTCAGTTTCCAAGGTTGTTTGTACAATGGAACAAGGTCCAGGAGATGTGTATAAATATTGATTTGCAAAGATTTTCCAATTAGAAGTGCTCTCTTAGTACCTGGTGAAATGTGCTGTTCAGGAGAGTGGTAGAGGGAGTGACATACCTATAAGGAAGTTAGAAAACACAACAATGAATATGAAACTTCAGAAAAAACAGAAGCATAAAAATTGTTGCAGAAAAGCATTAGTGAAAAGAAAGATTAATGGGAAATAAAAGTGAAACTGCTTTCTCTCTAGGAAAGTTCCTTCCACTCTCTTTATATTTGGACTTAAAGACGTTACTGCAGACATGAGTAATAGATACAAACCTTTTCTAGCCCTCCCAAATTCGTTGTTAACACAGCAGAGTATTAAACAAAACTGATAGCCTGAGAAATGTTCTTTATATAATTGCCAGCCATTCAAACTAGCTGGACAAATGATGCCATATTACTATGCACATAACCCCAAACTCACAGTGCTCAGAGAAAAACCACAAGGAGCAACTTGTGATTGCCTGATAAAGCTTTATGGGGTTTGCACATGGGATTTGCCTTCTAACTACAAGCAGGAGCACATTTATAGAAATAATAGTATGTTACAGACAATTCACACATATACACAAAGGACCAGGGTGTATTTGCTAAATAAACTCTTGCAATCCAGTTGTAGAAGTGATGAATATGAGATCTGTAAGTTTGGACTTGTTTATTCCAGGGTAGAAGGAAAGAGATAAGATGTTAAGGAAACAAGAAAGTTTCCTGTTTTGCAGGTTGACAGGCATCAGTATCAAATGTCATTGCATGAATCTATTTTTACTGATTTAATGTCTTTTTAATTACACCTGCAACAATTTGATGGTCCATTAGTTATATGTCTTCCAATCTACCAAAACCTGAATATGGGTCAAAGCCTAGCATTAAAAATGTGAGAAAAATTTGACAGAAATAATTACAGAAAGCTTTTCTCAGTAGCCTGAACATCACTTTTTGTGATTTTGAGATGTTTCTTCTTTTTCTGTCCATGCAGAAGAGTAAGAGACAAACTGGTAGTGAAGGTAGAAGTTCACAGTTCAAAAGTTCCCTCTTTGCATTCTGGGGGCTCCCTGGGAGACAATCTGAAGGCTGCCCTCCAGGCTGGCAGAGAGAGGAGTCACAGCTTCAAGGCCAATGTCTTTTAAATGGAATTGCATTTGACTGGACATAAAGGAGCCCCAGAACCCCTTTGTTACTATGGTTTCTGCAGAACTGTTCTCCTTGGAGTGGTTCCTATCGGCTGGAGGAAAGGAATATCTGCTGCAAATCCAGCTGACACAGACTCTGGCAAGAGCTCTTCAGTAGGGCTGCTGACGTGTCCTAGTGCTTTATGGAGGAAGGAATGGGGAGGAATTCATTTCACTTTTCAGGTCCTCCAATTTTACAGTGTCTGGTTGAGTAGGATGAAGTGGGAAGAAAAGAGAAGGAAAAGGTAAAATAACAAGTTGACAGATCTTTTAGGCTCTTTGATGGTGATAAAGGAGAACACAGGGCTGGGAATGAGTCTTTTTGACCAAGGCAAATTAATGAACTTAGGAGGAGAAGGCTAATGCAAGCCTCTTTGTTTCCCTCTCAGCAGGCTGCCAGCCAAAATGATAAACAACACCAGGTTCAAACGAGAATGTTCCAGAGAGTCTTGCATTTCACCCCCATCCTCTTACAGGGCGTCCTAAACCTTTCAAGCAAGCAAGAAATAATTTCTCCTTGCATTTTCAAATTCTGAACCTCCAGAACTGCAAATACCGGCATTTAGTTAAAGATGGCACTCCCTACCCTTGGAACCATGCTTATTTCAGCTGCAAATGGCAGACAGAATTACATGTTGATACATTAAGCTTTTTTCCTTGCCAGATTTGAGCTGCATGGGTTCTATGGAAAAAGCTGGCAAACAGTTCCCATGAGCTGTTCAGCAGGGTCCTTTCAAAATTCTCCACTCTATACTCCACATATATAGATACAGATACAGACATAGATATGCACACGCATACAGCATTTTCCTACCACCCCCTCACCTGCATCCCAGCAATCTGTAGTGGCTTTAAAGAAGCTTTGCAGCAGCCTGTGACTGCCGCTTTGCCACAGCAGCTGACTGAACTGACAGCATTAGAGATAGTGCATAAACAGCAGAGCTTGTCAGGACTAGCATTTAGTGCAAAGCCTCAGTATCAAGGCTGGGAGCCTGAGTTCCTGGAGCCTGTGCAGCTGTCAGCCTTCAAACAAGAAAATGCAGATTTCAGTTTTAAGACATAAGCACCCAGCTAGGAAATGTTATTCCATTACATAATAAATTCTATATTTGTTATATTTAGAAGAGTCAATGATTGTGCTGCGTGGGATAAAATGATTTCTATGTCACAGTCAACATATACTCTAACTCAGATTTTGATTTTAAAACATAAGCACCCAACCGGAAGATTATATTATTCATATGCATAATTAAATGGCCTCTGTGTTCAGGAAGGTTGATGGCATTAAGACGTGGAATGAGTGAGCTCTCCCTTGGAGAGAAGGAATTTTTATGCCCTCCTGAACACATGCTTTGATCACATATAAACTTATCAATAGAGTGGTGTTTTTTGGGGTTCATTCTGAACATTTTCTTATCTGCCTTTCTTTTCATCATCTTAGAGAGAGAATCCCATGTCCATATAGTTCTAGCTCTTTCTGTTTCTTGAGAGCACTCTTAGTAAGGGTATTATTAAGTTAATAAGGTTTAACTTTTATCCTTTTTCTGAACAAATCAATCTCTGTGCTCAATTTCCTCCCCTTTTATGCTTTCTAAAAAGCTTCAGCACTATGAATAAATTTATTACCTCTCCAATATGCCCCCCTAGCATTTATACTGTGAAATGTAGTGCCACTGACCAATGAATAAGCTTTTCTAGTTCCTTTCCTTCTAGTCTTTTTTTTTTTTTCAGGAAAGAAAAATAGGAGCACTATGATATATTATCTGTCCCCTGCAATGAGCATTTGCATGGATAATACTTCTGAATTCCAATGTGAGCTACACATTGTATAGAATGATGTCAATATTCAAAAATATATCTGACAGAGAGCCTGCTCAGAACACTGATCTCTGTTTAACTATTACAGACAAAAATGCAGTGTAAAAAGAAAGCTATTCAGTCTTAAAAACATTTTATAACAAATTTAAATACATTTTTGTTCAACAGATAAAATATCTAAATAATGTAGAACATTTAACACAAGCATTAAATAAATAAATTTCTGCTTTAAATAATAATTTCCCAGATGCTGGGAAGTGTCTTTTGCTTGAATAATATTGCTTGCTTCCAATTGTACCTATGGTTTTTTACTTGGGGACACTTTGGGGTTAAATGACTTCCTCATTTGGAAGATTTTCTCTTAAGCATAATTTCTAATATCAGCTGTCTCTATTTTGTTTATGCAAGCACTTTCTTAGGAGGGATAAAGCAAATAAGAAGGAAAAAAATAAAAGAGATAGATACTGCTGTTCAAAAGAAGTAAACATTCCAGAAGAGATTAAAAGAGACAAGGAGTGAAGAGAAAACAACAGAAAGTTAAGCTCTTAGTAAAGTCTGAAAGCTGTTCTGAATATACAGTTAACAAAGATGCACAGCTTACAATACCAAAGTTATATGTATAAATATTTTGAAGGGGGCTTAAATCCTCCTCTTTCAAGGATGACCTTACTTATAACAAAGAGGAGAGCCTAGGTAGATGCTTTTCCAGAGTATGTGCTTCTGTCACTGCATGCTGATAGTATTCTTTCAAGTTCCTCTGTGAAAAAGAGCAGTGAGAGCCAGTATACGAGACTGGCTGGGCCGCCAGCTGTCTTAGCACAATGAAAATATCTACTTGCTATGGACTTGATCTGAAGCAACACAGAGGTAATGAAAATGAAGAATACAAAATATTCTTTCACAGGGAAAGGATGGAAATATTTCAAGGGTTATTGCTGAAGGGCAGAAATCAGAAAGAAAATATTTGTAGGAAATCTAGTTTCTAACTCCCACTGGGACATCTGACATGGGAACTGATGTTTCTCTCAAAATGTCAGGATTACTGACATTTCCCACAGAGTTCCCAATTCAACAGAAGCTGTGACTTCACCCAAAGGCAAGACAGTACTCTTATGCACACCAGTACATGAAAAGAGCAGTACCATAGAGCTCAGCAGCCTTCCTCAGCTCCCCAGTGGCACTAGTTGGCGCCTAGAGAGGAATACAGGAGCACAATACAAATAAAGTAACTCCTCTTCAGAGCATTTTTCCCCTTCCAGTGATTTATGACTTAGGAAGTTTCTGAGCCAAAATGTTACCTTTGTAATTGCTCCCAATGAGCATTTTCTCTCCATGAATTTGTCTAATTGCTTTATCCACATCAACAGGAAAGTTGTTCCAGTTACCTGGCATGAAGCTGTATTGTGTTTTGTTTGTCTGAGGCCTAGAAATCTACAAGTTTTGCACACTAAATAATAGTCAATACAGCATTTTCTTATTCTCATTTGGGAGCAGTAACCACAAGACCGTACTGACCAGGTCCAGCTCTCTTGTTGCCTAAACAGCTCCCCTACCGAAAATGCCACCTTCTGGACATACTGATTTGCCATGGCTTAGGAAGAAAAGTAGCAGAAGGAAAAGGTCATATAAACACCTCAGAAGTTATGACACAAATAAACATTCATTTTGAGAACTATATGGAGTGCATCATACAGGAATGACACCATATATCCAGAACAAAGCACAAGAAGTGTCTATATGATCTGTTTTGAGCTAAGTCAAAAGATTTTTGAGGGGAATAGAACACAGACAGAAATTTTTGCAGCTTTTGTTTGGAAGATTTTCTTTTCTCCATAGAACATTCTTTTTCAAGAGCACAGAGGGTGTCATGCTGTATCCCCACACCACATTAGCTGTGTTCCTGCTTTTGGTCTCTTCCTCTAGATGAGTTCATTCCTTTGTCTGTTTATAGTCCTCAGTTACAGCTCCTTGTTGCTCATTGTCATCACCTGATCATCACCATAACTGTTTTTACTCCAAAGTTACCTCAACCTCATTCCAGCTTTAGGTGCCCAAAGACAATCACTGCTTTTTCCACTCTGAATTTTAGCTTCCTGTTAATAAGAAAAATCAAAGTAATAGTTAGGTAGACCTCCATTCAGAATGAAACTTGAAGGTTAACAGTGATATGGGAAGATTACCAAATGTCAGCTAAGAGAATTTTCTAGCTGAAGATTTTGCAAATCACTGTAAGAAGTAAACATTTGGATATTTATGAGTACTCTCTTGAACCCATTGTCTTCTGTATTTCAGAAGACAGAAAAGCTGCCAGAGAAGCAGGATATAAATGCAGGTTTTACAATTTGCATTTACTTAAGTAATAGAATTATTCTGAGTCTTTCATAACATAGGAAAGCAATAAGAGAGATAATTCTGAAATACTGTGATGTCTGAAAGGGAATCTGAGACATATGGAAAACAAAAGAAAATTAAGCCTGTTGCTATTAGGTTCTTGAATAGCCTCCTGATGTAAAAATGTTAAACATCATTAAGAATGTCTGGGGTTGGAGGAGGGAGGACTGAGAGGACTCATTCAGCAGCCTGGCAGAGCACAAGCTCATCTAAAACAAAGAAATAGAACAAGATTTGATAGCATACAAGGGAAGAAAAATATCTTCAAAAACCTATAATTTGTTTAGCTTAATAACCTCTTTGAAGCCATAATAAAAATGTCAGGACCGTGGAGATTTCACAGAAACCTGTTTCCCAAAAGCTAATGATAAATACCCACGTCACTCTAGCTCTTTCTTTGCTCTGCACTCATTGCCATATGCCAGCTGTAAGCGCCTCTCTGCAATGCATTTACTAAGGGATGGACATTTGCCAAATGTAGTTCATTTCCCCTCTCCTACCCTCGAGGACTTTCGTCTTTAGGCAGAGTTTTATTCTAAGGCTATGTGCTCTTACATGTCACTATTTGCAGCTGGAAGTCTCAGGAACAAATTCAACACAAATAGGGCAAGAAGTCTTTCTCTTCTTCTGTACATCCTATCACAGTAGTGTGCACTTTTCACTGGAAAGATCCAAGAGAAGCAGGTCTAGCTAGAGTCCATGGGACACCAGATTTCCTCCAGGACAAATCCATCACTTTTTACCAACCACAACATAAATACATGGATACATTTTTGCACCTTTCAAAACGTTCTGAACCTTCAGAAAGAGAAACTAATGTTCTTCTAGAATTGCATCAACATGACAGAGTTTGAAGTTATAGTTTGGTAGATTGGAACTGAGTAATTAAACTCTCTGGTCTTCATAATAAAGTTTCAGTGCTGAAATTCAGGAAAACAAAAACTGTGCTTGTGAAGAAAGTGATCACAGAATCACAGAATCTTAGAACATGCTGAGTTGGAAGGGATCCACAAGGATCATCCAGTCCAGCTCCTGGCCCTGCACAGGATAGCCCTACAAGTCACACCATGTGCCAGAGATTATTGTCCAAGTGCTTCTTGAACTCTGTCAGGCTGGTGCTGTGACCACTTCCCTGGGGAGCTGTTCCAGTGTCCAACCACCCTATGGGTGAAGAACCTTTTTCTAATAGCCAACCTAAACCTGGCACAACACTCCCTATGCACAGCTTGAACACCTCCACTGTTACTTCCTGTGTTGTGTTCAAATGGAGAAGTGGAACTGAAACATCTAGATCTCAAATTATGTCTGAGGTAAACTGGAGTGAATAATAACCACTGCAGTTACCATTTAGCAAGGCTGAGATTATTTGTGTCTGTAGTTTCAAAGTTCATAACAACCCAGCATTGCCTGCAAATCAGTGAGCTCTACCAAGAACAGAGGATGCATTTCCCTCATTAGCTGGTGGTAAACATAATAAACAAAATGTACACACTGGCATAAGTGTTTATTTAAATATAACAAGCCAGTGTTAATGATCATATTCTCATCTGCAGTTTTTGAGCTGGCTATGGACCTGCTTTAGAAAACATTCCTAGTAATCTATTAGGGCTTGTCTACAAGAAAAAATGTGGAGAGAAAAGGCATCAGGAAATAAAATAACAAAATACAACCTAAAGGAGTAACATACTGTCACACACTTAATTAAATATGTGTTTCTATTTCCTAGTTTCTATAGTTAGTTTATAGCACCTCTGCAATGGGATTTGGCATTCAGAATGCTTAGGAATTTTGTATCTAGCAACAACTCCAGCAGCTGCCTTGTTCTGCAAACTCCTCTTCATGTGAATCATCACACTGGATCCAAGGAGACTGCTACATAAAGACTATTCTTAAAATTACATGGTTCCACAATTTGTTGTAGCTATGTTTTAATCTGTGCAGCCAATGCACTATTCGGTGCTTTCCTTAACAACCATGTGGATTCTCTGTTACCGCTTTACTATTTATTTAGGTGTTGATTTATTCAGAATAGTAGTCATGATGACTCAGTATGGGTTTTTAGAAACTGATAATTTATTTGAAATGGACACTTCATACATTTCATTGACATGAGACATTTAGCCATTGAGTATGCTGGCGTGTGAGTTGAGTTTGAAGACTTCAAAGGAATGTGTGAAACTTCAAATGATAAAAACGTGAGTTCAGAAGGAACTTGTTTTGCTATTAGGTCTGAAACCACAGCAGTTAAGTCAAGAGTACTCCTGTATCTGGGAATTGTTTGGGTATTTTTAAGTACAGTTTTAAATTACAAAAATGCTGGGAAATAAATATCAAACACCAAGAGACAGGCAGAGAGAGTGGTCTTACACTTGAACTAGTTGTGACTTCTCAGAATTATAATCATGTATGCACTGTGTTCGAGAATACAGTGTTAGGAGACATTTTCAAAGTTCAAAAGAAAAGTAAAAGATTTGAAGGTCAGTCTGAATTTACAAAAACTGGAAAAGACAATCTGCCAGTAGTTCAATGCATGTCAAGAAGAGGAAGAAGTAGCCTTATGCACTCTTTTCTTTTGAAGGCAATTCCATCTAGTTCTGTACAGAAGTGGCCTCTGGGTTTCCCTTTCTGCCTGTGACACAGCAAAAGTAGCATTTCAAAGTGCAGGCAAAAATGCCCCTGAGTTCTCTGATTTCAAAGAAACTTTAGCAATTTCTGAGTTTTTCATTAGTTCCTGCTTTTTCCCTTTTCTTTCTGTGTCTCCACAGCAACTCGATAATGACCATTTCTAAGGCAAAATGCCTTAAACAGTCCAGCCCACAGCAACCAAAAATGTTCAAATAGCAGAGAGGACTGCTGAGGTGGGGCTTGCTTTTGCTATGCAGTACTTCACAGGGATGTTTCTGTGTGTTGTAAATGGGGCATGTGCTTTGCAGCTCTCCATTTGAGCACAACTGATGGACAGTTAACCCCCAACTAAGCAGGAGAACAGGTAGCTTTAGCAAAGCAGTTTAAAAAGTCTTTCACTATGTCCAATAATTTTCAATTCCCTTTCAAAAGCAACATTTTCTGAGCTTACGTATGCTAAATATCCCTGAAAGGTTAGAAGATCAATGTACAGCTTCTCTGTACATTCAAATACCATTCCCTTGTCCTTCAGACAATTCTATCCATATCTGAATACAAAGCATGGGTAGAGATTAGCTGCTGCGTTTTCTCAGCAATCAATCTTCAAATGCTTCCTGAGGAAGGTATTTTAGTATAGAGCAATTGAATACTCTTTTTCCCAACAATGTGTCACACTGTGTTTCAGCATGTCCCTTGGTCTACAAACCCACAACAAGCAACTGCTTTTCCATGGTTTACCTGTGACATTTCCTCTGTTGAAAATACCTCTTTCAGAGCTATTTTTCTTGAGGGCAATACCATCTGGTGCAGTGCATGCATAGAAATCAATATTTAAAAGTCCCTGCTTCATTATTTTGCCTTATTTGCTGTCCTGATTGAGTGAGAAGGGCAAAGGGCAGGGAGCCTGACGGCACACGATTATGGGCAGGCCCCAGCCAGCAGCAGTGAGGAAGCTGTTCAGAGGATGTTGCTAAGAATGAATATTTATGATTTCTTATCCTGTAACCTATTTCAAAGCATAAACCCCACAGCACAATAATGCTCAGGGCTTGCAAAACCCACAAAGCAGTAAAAATCATTTATTCTTTGAAGGGGGAGACTTCTGTGAAGGTAATTGAAGGGAGATTTTGACCATGTCTTTGAAACTCACTCTGACTTAACTCTAAATCTGAGGGCTAAACTATGTCTGCAGCTGTCCTTGTTGTTAGGAACCAACAGATCTGGGTGGGTGTAGATAAGAATAAAATCTGTCTCATGATGGGAAGTTTGGAAAGTAGATTCATTTCCTGGGAGAAAAACATATAGAAAATCACCTTTATGTTTCTGTCAACACCTTACTGAATTTTAGTTAAGAATAGTTTAATTTAGAATAAAATCTTCTTTAAAATTGAAAATACACGTTATCTGAAGCATTTCCTTTTTTTTTAAGTCATGAGTGCTTAGATTACAGGGATGTCTTTGTGGCAAAATGTTCTGTTTCATCCCTAGAGTCACAAGTCGTCAAAATGCAGCAGAGCAAAATTGGTTGTACTTTTCTTCAGGCATCTCCAGTCTCAGTTCTCAAGAACACCATCCAGAATGATATTCAAGGAGTTCTCTTCAGAAAAAAAAACAAGTGCTTCACATGGGAATTTTGTGTCTAAAGGAGATGTACAAAATCATCATGGATGAGCTCCTGTCTGTAAATTGCTCCTTCCTGCACCTCTGAAGGGAGCCCATGGTGACTTGAGAGACACTTCAGATTTTAGCAGTGTTCAGCTCTGCAGAATTACAAGTGTGTCAGTATGGGCACATCTGTGCAGCCAAGCACCTGCTTCAGGCTGGGAAGGCAAAATCCAAATGTCCTTCGACTGACTGCCCTCCATGGCTTACTCCACTCCAATTTTCAAAGGACTTGCAGGGAGGTATATGTGGATCATCCTCTCCAACATCAAGATCTCTCCTTCAACTCTAAGGTCAGAACCACAATACCTATGGCCTTTTTTGGACTACTTGCTTAGGTGCTTTACAGCATTCCTCTTTCCTAGGTACAAAAATTATGGAGTTGCTCCTTGTCACCTCAGTGATAGCCCTGCAATAAAGGTCAATAAGCCAGTCAGGCTTTGTTCACACAACTCATCTCTCTATCTTTCTCTGTTTAAATTGTTAATGCACTTTAGGTCCCCTAGAGTCTTTGACATAAATCTTGCCCCTGGGGTCAGCTACTTTGTGGAGCTGAAATATCAAACACCAAGAGACTGGAGCTGAATTCTTGAAATTTAACAGAGAAGACTTGGGGGATATGCCTTCTCTGAGCATCTATATATACACTCAGGATGGCACCACACATTTGAGTCTTGGCAGCCCAGAGTTTTGCACCTTCCATTGTGCCTGGAAAATATCTTTCACCTGACCTTCAATCCAGAAAGAAGGGGTAATGCAGTGACTAGCAAATCTAAAACTGGTAGCAGTTTGGTTTTCACCCCTTTTTCAAATGAATCAGCTTTTAAATCTGCAGTTTTTGCATGTATGTGTGTGTGTTGGTGTTTGTGTGAATGTGTGTGTGTATTTGAACACAGTGCTTCCAAAAGCACAGACAAATACAGAGCTAGACAGGGAAGAGAGCAACATGGTAACATGCCTTATAAAATTATTTTAACCCATCCAAACTGAGTTTGTGCATTTGCTTCTGCCAGATGGGACTTAATAACATAACCTATCCTCTCAGCCTGTCTGTACACTCATAAGATGTAAACACTGGGGGGGGACACAAAACAAAACAAAAACCCACCAAAACCAAACAGTCTATTTTCAGAAACAAAAACAGCTGCCAGATTAATATTCCTTCTTTTCCTCCTTCTCTTGCCACATTGTGTGCCATTGCATGCTGTCCTGGCTCTGTTCCTCACCACTCACAAACCAAGAGATTAAATTCATTAGCTTTGGTCTCCCTATGAATCTGTATGAGTTATCAGGCAGCTCCAGCTACCCTTTCTGCATTATTTTTCACTGGAGTTTTGACTTGCTAGAGCAACAGTAAATCTTTAGTTCATTTCTTTCCACATCCCCTTGTAGCCTGCAGGGTCAGACAGAGGGAACCTCCAGCCCCACCAAACAGAAACTACTCTCAAAATGAGAAATGCTCAAGGCATGAACATCCCCACCACTCAGGTGTTATATTATACTGGTGACTGGATCAGCCAGGGTACCAATAAGACAATGCAGACTTCTGGCTCATTCATTCAGGTGAAAAAAGAAACCCCATGTTTCTAACAAAAAGACATCTTTATTGATGTTGGCACATTCTTGACAGTAATTAACTGTGAAATGCCTCAGATTCCTATAATAAAGTCTGTTAATTTTTTTCAGTAACAGGAAGGCACTCCCTCCCTGCATTTCAAGCACCAGAACAACAAGGATGTATTTATGTTTGTGTAAAAGATCTCCCAGTGTATTATAGGGAATGACATTTCCAAATGCTGATATCTAAACTGCTTATATCCAAAGCAGAATGAAAATTACTCAAAACTAGACTGTCCTTTCAGATCTGCCCCACTTCTCACAGCACTGGGGCCATCCTACCCAAGGCAGGGCATCTCCACTCATTTTCATTTCTGTTCTGCACTGTCCCAAGGCATTCATGAAAATGACATTTACTCACAGATATACTTCTCTAAACCACATTTCTATGATACCTCCATTCAATATTCTAGTCAAAAAGAAATTATCCGTGCCAGCTACACTCACCTAAAGAAATGTGGAGAGCAAGAAGAAAAAGTTCATTTTCCAGCTGTGGTGGCTGTTTATGAAAGGAGCCATGGGCAACGTGTTGTAGTGGCCACACACCTTTACTGCACAAATCCCAGGTAACAACTGCCTGCACATTTTTAGCACAGCTGCGTAATTCTGCTGCTTGACGGAGAATTTTTAAAGCTTCTTAGGGAGTGAAAATGCTTCACCAGGACATTTAAAGTAAAGATACACAAGAAGTCAATCAAGCACTACTGCTGGTCATAGAACTTTGCATATAAGTGCATTGGAGGAAAGTCCTTGCATATAGGTGCCTCATTTGTTCTGAGCACTGGGTGTGACATCCTTTGGTGGTTGCAAGAGCTTTCCCTTCAATTTAGAGAGCAAACACCTCCAGCAGAGTATTGCTGTACTTCAAGGTAGCAGAACTATGGTGAGCAGCAAACTATCCTAGATGTGAAATATTTCAGCACCGAAAAAGAAAAAAAAATTATATCATATAAGATTTAGACTTATCCTGTTCTTTATACTGCAAAGTCTGGCTCCTAAATCTCTTCTTTTCTCTGCCAAAGAAAAATGTCTCCAAACAGAAACAGTCAAGAAAGAAAACTGTCCCTGTCTCTGGAGACATCCTTCTCTCTGGCATCTAACAGACAGAGAAAACAACTAATATGAAAAGACCTGAAGAGTTCAAGGAAAAGAGTAACCTCTTGTAGCAGCTGATAGCAGTACCAGAAACATATTCCAAATTTGCGATGCTCTCTAAAAGAGCCAGATAAGAAATTTTTGCCTGCAATCTCCTTCTTTGGCAACAAAAGTCAAAGAAAGTCTTACCTAGTATTGTCCATATATTTTTCTTGATTTCATTCCTGATGCAGAGGGTATACATCTTGCAAAATATATATTTTAGCAGGAAATTATGTTTATACACCTTGGATTATTTTGTTTTATGAACCTGCATTAAGATGGCATAAGATGGCATGAAGACCAGAGAAACCCAGAGTGTCTTTTCTAAATAGTTCAATTATGGTTTGGTTTAGTTTTGTTTTTGTTTTATTTGTTTGGTTGGTTGGGTTTTTGGGGGGTTTTTTTTGGGGTGGTTTTTGTTTGTTTGTTTGTTTGTTTGTTTGTTTGTTTGTTTTGATGGTTTTTTGTTGGGTTTTTTGTTGTTGTTGTTGTTGTTGGTTTTGTTTTGGGTTTTTTTGTTTGGTTTGGTTTATTTTATAACTAATGCCTAGAAATATCTTCATACATTTCAGATGTTATGGTGTGCAAACTATCCGTGCGCCCACAAATTTGGGTGATAGAGAATCTCCCTTTAAAGCAGCATAATCACACTTAAGGAAATGCACGTGCTTTTATTTATACATTTATAGCACATTAGACTAGACCTAATATCTAGGCAGAGGACTATTGGAGGGGTGCACTTATTTTCTGAAAGTCATTTGCAATATCAGATTAAGCTAATCTACACCTTTTCCCAGGTGCCAGCTGAGAGTTGCTGGCTCTAGTATGCAAGTGGGTACTCAGTCAGGGACTTGAGAATTAATCACAACTTACTGAGTGAATGATATTTCAGTTGGATAAGGTCCTCCCAGAATTCATGGCACTAATGTGCCATAAGATAAGAGATGACAGCATCTGGTTGGGCTTTAGCAGGAATGAGCAGAGATCAGCCCTGTAAGAGTAGTGTGAACTTAGATCAACTTAAACTTCTGGTATAACATCACCATAACAAAAAAAAGGGCAAAACTCCACTCCAAATGAGATTAATTTGGTGCAAAATGAGTGGGTTTGAATGACTAAGAAAATGGGTTTTTTGTTTTGATTCATCTTTAATTAGGCAAGAGACAAATTTTGCATCCCATGCTGTTAAGGCTTAACACCAGGCAATCAGCAATATAAAGTTCAATGTTATTTACATTTGTTTTCTCTTCCTCTCACTCCAAAGTACATTGTGGTCTTCACACTCATTAAATAGTCACATACAGAATTGGTTTTGGTTTATTAAAATGAAATTTTTTCCCTCTGTTCTTTACACAAACAACTACTAAAATTTTAGATTTGCCCAACTCTATTAATGGGTATCCCTCAATGTCATCAACATCACCCCTGCATTGACTCTCAACTTGGCTTATTGCTCCAGTAACATGAGGGAAAACAGGTATCTGCCACTGTTATTCATGAGATGCAGGATGCATTCTCTGCTCCCACTGTAGCAATCTGTTTCAGACATGAAATACTTTAGATGCAGGTGAAATTAATCATTTTGCCCCGGGATGCAGAGCCCAGACTTAGTCAAAGCTCTGTATGGTGTCCCAAAACCAAATGATAAATTCCATTTAGGCAAAATTCCATAAGTGGGAATGAATTTCTTTCACTTTTATCTCCTAAGGCATATATTTTACAAGGAAATAAGACAAAGATAGTAAAACAGCTTCCCCTGGACTGACGCCAGCTCTCTGGCAGAGAATCTCTTGGTGTGTTTTGGATCTGGATAGGAAATCTTTAATGTTATTAGAGAGAAAATTATTACCCAGAAATGTTCCAAAGACAAGGTTAGTAGAAACAGCTTGGAAAACATTTTCTTAGGTGTGATAGATTTCTTCATTATAGTCACTGAAATAAGAAAAAGGATGCTGTTTAGACTTGATTTTATTAAGAAATAAGACATTTCAGAAGTTTGTTGTAGAAAACAATCTGGGATTATGAAGTCATAGGTTATTTCTGTTCAAGTAAAATCAAAAAATAAAAACATAAGTCTACAGCTAAGACTGTTTTGAATAACCAAGTGTTGACAAGTTAAAGAAACTTCATACTAAAATCAAACAGATGAAGGCACAGAAAAAGCCCTGTAACTGATCTTTCTTCATATCAAAGGACCTAACATGATCCAGAGTCTGTATTCCTCAAGGAAAGGAAACCTTGGACAAAGAGCTGCCTGATCCACTGAAATATTTAGGAAAAAGAAATCGGAGAATAAGAAGGATACTAAAAATAAGAAGAGAATCGAAAAAGAACACAGACATCTATATATTGGACGTCAAGTCAGGCAAAGTCTGCTATGGTAATAACCACAAATAATCAAGCTGAATTCAGCTTTCTGATGGAGGGCAAGGAGAAATTTGTCCGGCTGTATAAATAAATTATTATAGAATAGGGACACGATAATACTAAAAAGTTAATAATGATACAATGTTGGTGTAGTCCAAAGCTAAATATACTTTGGTTAGCTTCCAAGACTGATGATGTAGAAAACTAATGCAAAAAGAAACTAGATAATGAGAATGCATATTTAAGACTAGAAATTACCACAACTGCAGAGGAGAAAAAGCATACAGAACATAGGGCAGGTAGTAAGAGAATTTGTTCAGAATTGGTACTGAATTTGTACATCCCACAGCAAGTATTCTAGCAAATCCTTCTGCATAATTGAAGGTAGCAAATGAGTTATCTATATTTAGGAAAGTGATGTGAGCAATTTCAGTCTAAACTCCAACGTAGCAGACTGGAGAACAGATTTGGAAGGAAGGAACAACTGAAAACTTAGAAGTAGCCGAGATGAAATGTAACACGTTTTGCTAAGGAGACTTCTTAAGAGATTAACTTGGAAGTCTTCTTTGATGGTTTTTGGCCAAACTAAGTGAAGTATATCTCATTTTTCTGCATTTTAGTAAATGTTCAATGTAAATATGTAATTCAGTAAATATGTAAACATTAGTTAAACTGGGAAATGTCGAGATTAATAAAGGAACCATAAGGAATACATTCTAAGCATAACAGAATGGGATTTTAATTGCTTGTTCTTCATTTATGTTATAGTCTGTTAAAAGAGTGAGTAAGTGAGGTATAACACCTGGGAAAAGCTTGTCCCTTCTCTTGGAGGCAAATAGATGCACCTGAAGGTCAGCAGCTTTGAGAGATTGCTGTGAGTGGCAGCCAAGGAATGAGACAGAAAATAGACAGGGCTGGGATTTGGAGCTCAGGTTAAGAAACTCGAATGTTCCTGTAAGGACAGGAGAGGACAGGCAGGACTCAGAGGGCGCAGAGAGAGTTTCCAGTCAGCCAGAGATGACTGGGCAATTTGCTGCAACTGAGAAGTCATTGAGCAAACTGAGAATAAAAACAAAAGGAAAGAGCTTTCCACAAGGGCCAAGCAGGCACCAGGTAAATATCAGGTGGCACACTTATGTTCCTTGCCTGGGTATGTTGCATCTTCTCTGTTTTGGAAGCTAATTATTCATATTCTAATTAAAGCTGGGTTTTGAGTTCAGAATTTTGGGGCAGTTTGCAACAAGTAGGTCTTGCCTATCTGATTTTAAAGCTGTAGCTGACACAGGGTCCTGTCATGCCAGGGAAGAGAATGGCATAAACAGTATATGAAAATGAGGAGGGCTGAAGGGAGGGGTATTTGGCAGAAAAGAGGTAACCAGTGCAGTTCACGAGGAGTCATTGTTTACATTAGCGACTATAAAACACTACAGTCCATGCTCATGGATACATCCCTGGCACAATACTGAAAGTAGCATCAAGACAGGGAAGGTTGAAGTATCATACACAGAGAAAGACATAATTAAAGGAGTAGGAAATATAAAGTAATGAAATAGTATAAAATTAACTATCAATATCAGTTCTGAACATGTAGGGAAAACCACATTAAGTTACAAGCTCTTCATGTTGAAATAGCAGAAAGATAATGTGTTTTTGAACTCAAGGTTAACTCAGCAGCCCGTGTGATGTGACCAGAGTAACGTTAAAGTGACTCTATGATGTTTTAAAAGAGTGGTTTCTAGTAAAACAGTAAAACTGCTGACATTTGTCTCATTCTACAAGGCATTGCTAACCCTTGCCAACAATACACAGAACTTGTCTGATCCTCTCTATTAAACAGTCACAGATTCACAGAGTGGCTTGGGTTGGAACAGACCTAAAAGATCATCAAGTTCCAACTCCCCTGCCATGGGCAGGAATATCCCCTGCTAGACCATGTTGCTCAATGCCCCATCCAACCTGACCTTGCAAAGGAAAGATGAGGTCAAACAAGAGAAAAGGAAAAAGAATAAAAGGCTGAGTTTCTATACTTTGTGAGAAGAATCAAAGTGAGCATGGCAAATTGAAGCCTGAGAGGGCAATTTATTCCTTACTATAAATACATGAGTCAAGTAAATGATAAGCATTCCAAAAAAAATTCAGCAAAGGGATAAGCACAAGTCAGAAGTGAGGGTTACATTCAGAGTGTTCCCACTAACACATTTACGGAAATTAGAAGGTTTTTAACAGAGCAAAGAATGTAACTTGTCTTCTCTTAAATTGTTTCAACATCTTCCCTGTCTTACTGTAGGAGATAACGTGGAATTGTGCAGCAGGTGCTGCAAAATTATATCTACATTAAAGTCTGAGGAGAGCAAAAGTGTCTTGGCTTGGTAGTATAATTTTCCAAAATATCTGCAATACTGAAGAAAAATGGTAAACAAAAAGACTCCATAATAGCAATGAAAATGACTATTTGGAAAAGAAATACAATAAAATTTTCATACCTCTCTTTTCTTAGGTGTTTTCCCAAGTGGTTTTGCTTTAATGAGAACATTATCCCTGACCGAGTCTATTAGGTATCAGATCTAATATCAAGTGCAGTTATAAAGTTCTGTAGTTTGCCACTTATTTCATTCTCAGGTTCTTGATCAGCAGAACATTCCCATATTCATGTCCTCCAAAGGCAAGACACAATCCTCAGCTGAGTTTTGGCTGGCAGTTGGAAGTATACTTGAAAAAAACCTTTTTTCAAAAATCAGTGCTTTTACTGCATGCATGAGAGGATGAGGAAGAGAATTTACCACATGAAACATATGGTTGTCAAGCTGCTTAATCAACTACTACAAAGTCCTGGGATATTATGAAGATGGAACTATAAAAAAAAATTATCCCAAATGGCCTAGACTGCTATGTAATGCTGAAATAAGAGATTAGTTACTATCTCGGGCATGTCTACATTTCATTGCACTTTAAAATATGCCTTGTAAGTTCTACATACAGCATCATGGCCTAACAATATTCAGTAAAAAAATTGCGGTGTTATCATCTTTGGACTGTCAAACCTGAATCTGCAGCATCAAACAGTACCACAAGCTTCACCTAAATTATGAATTGTAAAACAAACCATGACTGATTCCCTAACTTCCATTTTAATGGCACTACAAATGGTAATATTTACACCCTTTTTGGCATTATACCTCATTTTGGCACCACAGAGACTGATAAATAGCATTTTATGTCCATTACCAAGGACATAGATTGTTTACAATTTACTTATTCTCAACAGTTTAGATATACATGTACTGAATAGAGAATAAATTTATCTCAAAACCTAATATTTGTTTTCTACAGGAGTTCCATCTCCAGAGTTGTACTTGGATCACAAAAGTAAATAACAAAGGAAGAAAAAGTAGGTGACATCTTTAGGGGAGCAATCCTGTTGTTTGCTTCAGCAGAAACAGCACTGATTTCTACAAGAGGAGATTAATACCCAAAATAGAAGAGAACAACAGTCGTCTGTTGTTAATGTTTACTTCTGAATGCCTATTTTTACTACCTTGTGGAGACAGAGGATCCAAAAGGGTTATGGGGACACAGGACAAAAGGCCAACACTTCTCAATTTTTTAATTAGTGATATTGACTTTGATCTAAGTTTTCAAGACAGCTCTTTTACAAAGTCAGTGAGTAAATTAAATATTACATAAGCCAGAGATTGTGATGGTGAAAAAAGGAGGATTCAATGGCAAGGATTCTTCCAAGGGTGTTCCTTGTCAGAGAACTCAACCTAGCACAACTAACTATGCAATTCCAGTAGTTGCTTTGATGTCCTTTCTGCTCTAGGTATTAAAGGTTCTTAGATCCATAGAATATAGTGAGCTGGAAGGGACCCATCAGGACGATTGAGTCCAACTGTAATCTCTAGTGAGCTCTTCTATGAGTTGTAGTGTTTATTTCTGATCACCCCCATTGCTATAGATCCAATAGCTTAAGGGCTAATCAAATGGAAGTGAAAGCCTTCTAGGCTAATGTTTTTGTTTCTTCATCCATTGTGCTTTTCTAAATTAGCCTCCTTAAAAACCATTCTTATATTGGCCATGTCTCACTGAAAGATATTTCTCTGTGTGACATGATCTTCATGGTTAATGCCTTTTCCTTTTTCTTTATTTTCTTAGGGAAGATGACCACAAATGGTCCTAAGGGCAGTCATTTCCCAGTATTTCTCCATAGGAATTATTAGTTTCATTTTATACTTTAAAATATCCTTGATTTAGAATTATAATGGAGAAAAGACATTCAAGCATATGGTTCTTCATGTAAAGTTTTAATAAGAATTTATTAAGAGTCCCTGAACCCATTAGGAAATAAATAAAGACAATTCTAGCTACGGTATGAAAATCCCTTGCATACCTTTGACAACTGAACAAAGAAACACCTTCAGGTTTATTGAACAGGTTTTCTATATTGCTGCATGATAGAAATTTCAGAACATCTGGAAGGGAGAAAATAACATGATAGATAAAGATTAAAATGTGCCTGTTACCTAGAACCAGTATACTATACATAAGGTATTAAAAATGCAGAACAATAACAACTCCTGGCAGGTTTGTATGTTGCGCAGACACCTGTTAATGTTCATAACACCCAGCAGGCAAGAGGGAAAATACATCTACCACTATTTGATGGAAAACATGAGAAAAATTGAGTCCCAGCTTGCTGAAGACTGTGTGATGAGCAAGTGATAGAGTGGGTGTAGACTAAGGACCAGAAGACCTTTGTGCCCTGTAGTGCCCCATAGCAAGCCCACAAAATAGATAATTGGCAGTGAGGCTGTACTAGCACTGACAGTGAGTGTTCTGCCTGTGCTGTAACTGGACTTCCTCACATTATTTAGCTTCCATAGCAACCCCTGCATGATCTTTCAAAATGGGCTTTGTTGAGGAAAGTGTTTGGGAGTACCTGTAGGCTGACCTGAAATTCTTTAGAGCAAACACTGCTTGAAGTCTGCTTACAGCTAATCTATCAAATCTCTTATTTTCTCATGCAAAACAAACATGTGCTCTACCAGTAGGGTTGGTCAAACCTAGGCAAGGGTGAGATCCAATTTTTACCTGTCTGCTCAAACCATGGTATGTTAAAGCTGACACAACTGCATTAGCGGGCTGCCAAAGAGCACAGCCTGCCCACACTTGGGCAGCTGAACTCAGCTGCATGTTTTCACCTATTTGGCTTAAGCAATATTGCTTTCACTCTCTTGGCTACCACCAGCCTGAGACTTGCAGAGCTTTGTGTGAAAGACAGCGTTGTGCTATGGTCCTGGTGTCGCTACCGAGGCATGGCTTCAGAGACTTCACCCCACTGAATTGTACGAAGAGTAAATTTATTTAAGAAAACAAAACCAAACCCAAACCCAGAAATATTCCCTCAAAACTCCCCAAAACGAACAAGTTATTTTCTCCTCTGTAAAGGTAATCAGACGGGAAAAATCCCAGTTTTCTGAAACAAAGTAAAATTAGGATCTCTCTCAAGGTCACCGAAGTAGGAACCCTCATCAGGGGTTGTATTGGATGATCTCCAGAAGTTGCTTCCAAACCTAAATATTATCGGATCCTGTGAAATAAACAAGTGTGCAGATTTACAGCAGATTGCCTAGCTCAATTCCTTGTGAAGAGCACTTTGTCTTGCAGGCCTGACTGCCCTGCTGATAGTAGAGAGAAGTAAATCAAATGAGAATAAAACAACAATGACAAAAATCAGAATAGCCTGTTAATTTAGTAAAACTATAAAAGTTGACATCTTTTCTGAATCATTTTACAGATAGGATTTGGTTAAGTTCTTATTTTTATGATTGTTTTCAAAGCATCACTTGCATCTCGTGTAGGCTACCCAACACTTGCTTTGTCTAAATTCATTACTATGGGTGAGATGTTGTTCTGTGTGCATTGTCATAAATGCATATAAAGCCTGAAGTATCAGTATGGAGCATTTGACTTTATTGCTTTGGCTTTGCTCAGTGTTATCTAACTACTCTGAAGTGCTGGACCATGGCAGGTTTGCCACAATTGTTTATCACTTAAGTATATAGCAATACTTTAAACTTCTCTGCTTTCAGCATATTCACATTTATGGCATTTGTAAAATACTATAATTCAATTGAAAATGGGATTTTTTTGTTCAGAACAGACTGAATTTACCTCACATGAAACACAATAATTTATACAAATCTGTGAGTGTCTGATTTTTTGTGCTTTTATTTCTTTTTTTTTTTTTTTTT
>VZRN01004072.1:2263602-2307488 GCA_013397935.1 Dasyornis broadbenti | reverse complement strand
TTTTTTTTTTTTTTTCCTTTTAACATTGTAACATTGCTATTGTTAGGGAGTGGAAGCTATGTACTGGGCAACATACTTCTCTTGTGTTACATCAGAAATAGTTGTGGTTTTGTTTGAAATCATTGTTTATCTATCTGTTCCTGTCTTTAAAAACTAGCAGCAAGTATTAGCACCATGGACTGGCTGGTTTTTGTAATATATGATAGCTCCAGAGCAGAACAGCTGATTTTTCTTGGTTTTGTTTCTTGCCAGCTTTGAGCCTCTATTGGATGGGTCTGCACTGGTGTACGATCCATGTCCATCCCTTATCTCCTCTTGTTTTCATTTCATTTTCATTTGAGACATTGACCTGAGCCATTTAACACATCTTTGCACCAAATAGGTAGTCTAAAGTCAATTCCTTTGGGGACCAATTTTATGTACTGGAGCCCACCACATATTTTCTTTCTGCATGCAGCTCCCTGCTGAGGGCAGCTGTCCTGCCCACCTCAGGGCACTTTGGGGTGCAGCCTCCCCCACTGCAGTGCTGGTGGGACAGACAGATGGATGACATCTGCAGGCATTCAGCGCAGGGACCGTGAGAGAGGGTGGTAGCATTCCTTTCTGTTGCCCTGTGGATCAAGTAGCTGCACAGAATTCTAGAAAAAACAGGATGCAATCCAGATTTAAAAAGAAGCAGTAACATCCAGAATATCTTACCTGCCAGCTCTGAGACTGAAAAGTGCGAAGGAGGAACATACATCCCCCAGGATATAATCAGTATAAGTGTACATGTCAAAAGGTGGTTAAAATCAGCAAAAACATGTTCTCCTTTTCCATTTCTTATATTGACACTTGTTCTGTCGTCAATGATAATTTCCATTTTCTACAGTTTGAGGAAATGCATTGCAAAAATTGACCTACCCATGGGAGAAACTTTCTGTCATTAATGGTTTTTTAAAATTTGATTGTTAGTAACTACAGTTCATTAAAAGTATCAAAAATAAAAAGTTTTCATGATAACTTTAGCAAAAACATATGGAACATATAGTGCTGTATGTTGGACAGACACCCAAGACATTGCTCATTCCATCATTGTTATTCAGTGAATGTGATTCAGAAAGTCAGTGGAAAGCTTTTCCCTTTTCCAGAGTAATTTCTGTCTTGGAAGCTAGCTTTTCTGCTTCTTCATCCAATAGTAAAACTCCCAAAAATAACCAGATAATTCACTTTCTATCACACCTCAGAACACAGTGAGAGTTCCCATTGGGCATACCATGTTTGAATCTGAAATGGAAAAGCTCTCTCTCATTTACCCATAATTTACATTGTAACGTGTGACAAAGCTAGAAATCCCAGGGGGCAATGCCATATCTCCTGTCAGTTTGGATACATTCTCACAGATCTTGTGAGTCTCTGGGATTTTACACTGCATGCCTGAAGGCAAATAGAAGGGGTAAAAAAAAAAAAAGTAAAAAGAAAACAGGGAAATCTCATTGTGTCTGTAATGAAACAGCGATGTCTCTGGTATAGGATTTTTGGATTTTCACTGACACCATGCAGACACATCAGACTTTGGATAAGCTTTCCTCTGCCCAGCCCCAGAAAAGTCCCTTTACAGGAAATTTGAGTAAGGTTAGAGAGGCATTGCATGTGTACCAGAACAAAGAATTTAAATGGTCTCTACTGTCTCACTTCTGCACTTTAGAAGATCAACAACAATAGAATTAACTCCTTAAAATAACAAGTGGGTGGAGTTTTAGATCTTCATTTTCCCCATTTTCCACATAATTTTATGCTAAGTGAAGCCAAAATGACAATAATGGAGATGGAAGAGAAAAGCTGTCATGCCATGGTTAACAACAGCACAGCTTCTCCCCTAAAGCTTCATCCACGGGCTTCAGTGGTGAAATGCAGTAACAGCTTTTCTAACATAGTTGAGTCTATTCCATCTTTTTCCTCTGTTTAGAAATCTCAAAAGCCCTGCTGATCAGGTCCTGCTGAGAAAGGCTTGTCTTACAGGAATCCATCAACTTGGAAGACAGTTTTCAGGATACCAAAAGATTTTAAATAGTATTCAGGAGCAGGAATCTACAGGATGTTGAGGTGAGAAGTTCACAGGACTTTTTGTCAGAGAAGTATGTATCTCAAGAGTTCTGCACAGGAGAGTAATTGGTCCTACATAATTCAATATTTTCATTGCTGGTCTGGAGTCATACAGGAAATAATTGCTGATGCAGAGTACAGATGCTACACAGCACTGGGGAAGTGATCTTTAATGATGAAGAAAGGAAGACTCATATGCAGTGATGTGAATCATTTAGCAAGATATAGCCCTGAAACTAAACAATTTTGACACAGAAAAAAAATTGAGATCCTGTATGCAACCGTTTCATGTTTGCTTTTAATTTTTATGTGACTATTTTTGCAGTGAAAAAATTGCTTCATTCAATAGAAAATCATCATGAACTTGGTCCAGTTTCTCCAAATATTTGTAACCAAACAAATGCATTTGAGGGAATGGTGTTATTACCATTTCTTTTTATCCACAAGCTTAGATACTTGTTCACTGCTTGAGACACCAGGGTTCAAGCTTTCCTGCCTGAAGGGATCTGAACTCACATCTGCCACACATCAATAAAGTACTAGCAGTCTGTTAGTGCTGCTGTGCTCAGTGTAAACTGTTTAAAATTCATTGAACCATCATATGAAGGAGTGAATTATTTCACTACCTAGCTTGATCTGCTGGGCACTCTCATAGGATGGTGGACATTTTCATTCCAGTCCCTGCTCCAGTGAGTTTTTTAATATTAATATGAAACAACATATGACCAACAAGACCAAGGAAGGACACCTCAGTGCACAATGATGCTATTTATACCAGCATGGTGTGTATCCAGAGAAGTTCCCTGAGATATACTGGTTCAAATCTGCTCAAGTATAACAGAGAAATGAACATGAGCCTTTGGTCTTCCTGAGGATTTTGCTAACCCTTAGAAATTGGATAAAAGAAATCAATGACTAAATTATCATTAATTCTAGCTCCTCATTTTATTATTTGTCCTTAATTGTCTGGAAATCAAATAGTCTGTTCATGTCCTATCTAACGCTTCAGTAAACACATGACTATTTTTCACTTGTTTTCTGATTTGGCAAAGACAAAACAAACCAAAGCAGAAAAATTGTTTGAACTAAATGAATTTTCATTGATTACTTTGTTCAGCTGGTGAAGAGAAAATAAATGTTCAGTGATCTTTAATTGGATCCATTTTAGGGTGTAAGATTCTTAGCACTGGATTCAATTGTCACCTAAAAACTTTATCAAGCCTTTAATGTGCACTTACTGAAGCTTGAATAATTGCTTTGGTGGTGACTGAAAACTTATTATGTGATTTTAATTACTGAGACGACAATCAATCTATGCTCCCTGCAGCTACAACGGTGCAAATTTCTATTTAGTGCCTGTTTCCCTCGTTTTCTTTTTTTGAGTAAAGGAAAATTGACTGGCATGAGTTTTTCCTCTACTGGTAAAAACATATATGTTTCATTTTGGAGTTACTCTCATTTGCCTTACATAAGCAAGAAGAGTACCCAAGAGCAGTGCATTACCCAAAATAAGCTTAGGGAATAACATCTGGCAACAGCTCTATATTTGCTTGTTCAAAGCTTTGTTTTGAGCAAGCAGGTTCACTGGCTGGGTGACTTGTTGCATAGCTGATTTTTGCAACTAAATAGTCTAATATCAAAAGGAAGTTGCTCACTGTGGCCTATCTGGGCAAGAGAAGATGGCAAGATAAATGTTTTTTCAGTTTTAGATTCTGAAAAGTTTATCCCCTTTACCAATTTGTCACCTGCAGCTGAGGATGTCAACGGGACGGAAAGGATGGGAAGGCTGGAAGTCATCAAAAAATGTGTGATGTATGATTGCAAAGCAAATGTAAGCTGAAAACAGTCTTTGGTTTTTTTCAGTTCTACTTCAAGTCATTCTGCTGTAAATTAAATCAGAACCCTAGATAACCCAACTCTTTCCCTGCATCCTACCCTTGTTGCTACTTATTCTTTCATCCCCCTGTTCTGCAACCACTTTCACAAGTACCTTGGTGAATTCAGTGTGACCACTCTTGCTTAAATTCCCTGCTGTTGTAATCCTCAGCTAAATTAGGATCGAAAGATCATATAACTAACTCCCTTTGCAGTACTATCTCACTGCCTTGTAATAACATATCCAAATCTTCTGTCTAAGCTGATTTCTGGTAGTTATTTGACATGTTCATTTTTCTTAAGATCATGTAGCATTTAGACCTACCAACCAATTCATTTAATCTGAGCAAGTTTCACTGTTCCCACTGTAGTTAATGAGGGAGAGTAGCAGTATAAAAGAAAGTTTTTCCACTTGGACACTTTCTCTGGGCTGTGATCATAAAGAGGTTCTAGATGATTTGCTTAGACCTTTAAATAACTAATACTAGTTGAGCTGAACTCCATATGACATTTGAATTAATTAAGCCTATTTCTAATCAGCATTATGGTTTGGAAATTTTTGCAGTTCTTCAGGCATCATGATCTGGCCATGTTTATATTCCTATGTATTCATGAAAATATTTCATTAACACTGGCATGTCTGCATTTGAATTAATGATATGCTGCACAAAACATTTGATTTTATGGATAACAATATTTTAAACAATTCTAAATGTCATAACTTGTTCTTTCTATCCAGTGGATTACTTGCGCAGTAATGAATGAATAAATTTATAGACTGAACACAAGGATGTTTAATTTTTCCGTACTGGAAAATCTCTATTGCTGATTTTATATGTTCTGCACCTTTATTTTTATCAAATAAACATATAAAATCTGTTGAAAGGCAAAAATAGACCAAAGGCCCCTTTGGCTTAGGAGTCTTATCAATATATTTTTGGCTTCATTTCATTATACAGAATACTTTGACAAGCAGGACAATGCAAAGTCCTATTAAAAGTTTTGCAGAATTTTGAAGTGTTACAAAAGTCAGTCCTGGAATCACTACGATTCATTCCTTGTTACCATTTCTTATATATAGTACATTCATTTTATATACATATACACACACATATGTATACATATATATGTATACACATTATATTTATTACTTGATACTATTTTCCCTTTCCAACAAATGGCTACTTAAAAACCCTTCCATAGTAAAAGTTGCAGTTACTGAGGTTTCTTTCTTGTGAGCAGCAGAAGGGAAAAAAATTATGAAGAATTAAGGAAAATAAGCAGAAAACTATTCTGCGGATGCTGATCTTTCTGTATTAATGGGCAACTTTTTAGAGGACATTTTATATATTGTACTGGCATATAGTTTTTCATTTGTGCTTTTACTGGCTGTAACTTCACAGTTTTTCCAGTTGCATCTCACTGACTTTTCATTTCCAGCTCTTGCAGTTGTGCTTATTTGAGAGTGAGAGAGGAGGAAAGAGAAAATACAGTGTAGAAAGAAATCAGCCTGTGAGAAAGTGCAGGAACATAATCTGAAAATATGATCCAAACTGTCATCATGATTAATATTTCTGGCCTTCCTCTCATCTTCTACTCATCAAGGCTCCTTTTGCCTGTGGTCTTGAAACCAGCAATATGACTTACTGTTCTTTACCTTCACGCCTTTTACCCTTTTGCTCCATCCTTCCAAAACCTTGCCTTGTTCTTTTTTCGCTCTTATGCGCTCCCCCTCTCCCTTGCCATTACCCACAGGCTATCTTGGTAAGTTTGTTCTTCAACACCGTCCACCTGAGAGAGGAAGGTGGATTGAGATAACCTCTCACTATCACCAGAGACTCTCTGCTCAGCCAGGTGATCATTTCCCTGCTTATGCACAAACCCCACACCACTTTCCCAGACACCATTTCTGCAGAAAGCTGACCCTGAAAGTCTCACCCTACTCTGAGTAAATGTACTCTCATCAACCAAAATACACTCAAGACTAAACGCAAAGCTGAACAGAGGGTGGTGGGGGTTAAATCTAATTTCCCTGATTTTTATCTAATTAATTCTACTTTGGTAAATAAGGAAGATGATAGAGAAAAAAGGATTCTGATCAAATGTAAGTAATTTGCAGATCTGCTCTACAGATAAAACCCAAATCAGTTTTAGGGAAAAACAATAACAAAGTTCAGACCTGCTCTAAGCACAGTACAAGAATATAGAATAGCTTGACTGAAGGAATATTTCCTAATGCAAATTTTTAATTTTGGTCAGTTGTAGCATTTACATTAGAATGACATGTTAGAGCTTGGACATCAAGGAACGTTAGCTGATTATTGCATTCCAAACAGCAGAGTGGAGAAATGCCATCTGAAGGATTTAAGTTTTAAATTTACTACTTTTCATTTTCTTAAGTTATTTCAACATTTAAAGCATGAAACTCAGCAATATGCCAGTCTCTCCTCCCTAAGCTGTTGTACCATAATATAATTTCTGATTAAGCATGCTACAACACAGCTAAAACTGTGGATGATCAAAAAATTTAATCTACTTGCGTCCATAATTAGTAGGTTAGGAATTAGGCTCTTAAAATAATTAAACCTATAGCTAGATATAAATACTTATCACAATTCAGTATTGGTATCAATCACTACACAGGACTAGGAAAATAAAAAGTGGAACAACATACCTAAAGGACAGAAATTATGATAAAAATAAACTTTTATTGGTACTATGTGCTTCACACAATCAATTTTTGCTTTGTCTCAGAGGGATTTTCTTCTTGAAAAATCTGAAGTGCAGCAAGCTGAATCAGCTGTGTCCCCAATTCATCACATCTGGAAGACTGTTATACAGTTCATATCACTTATTTGCTTGCTACAGTAGCTAAACTCCAAGTTTTTACTTGAAGGGATTATCTACAGATGTTTGCTCTGATACAAAACCCGTATGTGTTTCCCAGGAGCCATCTCATTATTTAAACAGGCTGTATCAAGAGCCGTGCATTGAAATCTGAGTGCTCAGCAATAGACTGTCACATCATTCTGGCTGGAAAAAAATGCTACCAGCTGTGCTGAATAAGACTGCAACTGAATATTAGGTAGTAGAAGAAAACAGGAATTTCTTTTTCCCTTTTTTGTTGTTTTGGGTTTGATTTTTTTTTTTTTTTTTCTTTTTTTTTTTTCCCCCTAAAAGTCCAGCCAAAATAAATTTCTTAGATCTCCCTGTATTAGAGACCTTTCCCTGACACTAGGACAACAAATAACTGGACTGGTTCCATAATGTACAATTTTACTTGTGTTCCAGGAAGATACTTTAGTCAGTGAAATCGTGGCACAGTCCATACAGCGCATCGATCTCTCTCCATACTTTTGTGACCAAGTTGGTACAGTGAACTCAGCGCTAGCTGGCATCCTCTGATGGTGAGAGCCAGCAGATGATGCCCTATTGCCTGCAGTGCCATTTCTGTCCCAGATCTTTAAGTCAGGAAGAGAAAATTAGGGATAGGATTCTATTTGAATAGTTCACATCTTGACTTTGAATATGGCTTCATGTTAGCCTGGGTGAGGGGAAGCAGAGGAACTGTTTTCCAACCCTCCTCACATAACTGTCCAAATTCTTGCCTAGTTAATGAGAAAAAAAAATTTAGCTGCAGAAGGTCCAGTCTGCCTTGTAGACACGGTGCTTAGGGTCATAGTTTTGTGGTGGGACTAGCAGTGTTAGGTTTATAGCTGGATCTGATTGTCTTAAAGATCATTTCGAACCGAAATGGTTCTGTGATTCTATAGAAAGGATCTCTCTTCTCCAGTGAGTTACACAACAGAAGAGAACAAGTCCTTCTGCTTAGATTTGCAAACTACCATTCTCACTAAGAGTACAAGCAATTCAAATGGATATACTACATATCTTCATCTGCCCAGCATTCCATTCTAAGGGCTCTCTTACAAAGGTAACTGGAAAAGAGCAAAGGAGATGATGGTAGGACTTGAAAGACACATTGATTGAAGTCTCCCTAAGGAAAGAATATCTTTGGTCAGTGTGAGGAAAATTGTGCCCATGCGTCTCCAGTTCCACATGAGTATCTTCACCTCTGAGGCATAGGATACTCAGGGCAATCATCCCCTGCACCCCTCAAGAGGCGCCACTCAGCAGCGAGGATCCCATGCTATGACAAAAAAATTCCAGACAGGAGGGAGCCAAACTCTGTGCTAGGGATATTGTATATGGTTACAGAAACTTTCATAATTATTTTAGAAAAAAAACCCCAACTTTTTGAAAAGTAAGAATAATCTTCGTAAAGGAAGGAAAATTTTCCTTTCAGCTTCCCCATCACTCTCCAATTGAATCTTAAACTAGTATTGGTTTACCTCTGAGCTGGTCTCCCTTCGGCCTGACATTGCCATGTTTTCAATATACATAAAAAGATGAGAAAAATATCATAAAATGTAGGAGAAAGAAACTTCAGCCTATAAAATCTGCCTGGCAAAAACAGCCTTGAGACAAACTTCAGGAAAGTAGAAGAGCACCTGTGGTACATGAGGGCTAGGGCAGAGGAAAGAAGTTGTAATAGTTTGCTTCAGACTAGTGCTGACCAAGATAAATCTGAAGTGGGGCCTCTTTTTTAGCAGGTTACCCATCTTTTCACTTTGAGTATGCAGCTGCATGCACGTTTGGTTATACATGGATGCCCATGTTTTGATTCCTTTGCATTTTCCATTCTAGGCTTCTTGACTAGTTATTTGAAACCAATATCTTTATGGTTGTCATAACTCCTGGAAGCAAAATTTCCTCTGACACCTAAAATCTTTTAGAACTTATAGAGCAGGAAATGGCAGTACTTCACACTTTCTGACTAAACTACAATGAAAGAAAAAGTAACAATCCTTTAAATATGTGCAAATATTTAGTGTGTACACTACAGAAGTGGAAACTCTCTCCATCAATATGATATTCAGTTTTCTCTCTCCTTTGGTTAGCTGAAATTATCACCCACTCAGCTTTCCTGTTCTGATAAATAATAATCCTGAAACAGCTATACACCATTGCAATGTCAAGGGAGACCTGCAAGCCAATGAAAACTGGAAAAAAACTCTCTGTGGGAAGAAAAAAGAGTCTAAAAAGAAGAAAATAGTCTAAATGGCCTTCAATAGAACTAAAAAGTACTTATAAGAGAAGAAGCTTTTGAGCTTGTTTTATTCTTTTATTCTTGTCTATTTATGACAAGATAACTGGGAACCGTAAGTTTCAGCTACCCTTGAATTATAGCTCTTGGCTCTGCTGTCATGCAAGAAGGTGAGGTAGTTTTATGCCAGTAGGGTTTAAAATGTCAATTCAATCACTTGTACCTTAAAGATTTCTGATGCATAATCTATAGGCCTAAAATGCTCCATAATGCAGGTTTCCTCCCCTATCCTTTTCTTTCCCCTCAGGGGGCAATTACTGAGGGTTGGAGGGGGAAGAGGCAGAACTATACAGATATGCTGGCAGCTGAAATGGAGAAAATTTAAGGGGTACGAAAACAAATCACAGGGTCTTATGAAGCCATGTCAATTTTTTCCCCATGGAAAACATGAATCTCACATAATATGTAAATAGTAAAGTGAAGCCAATGAATTAAAATTGCACAGGATATATTAATATTCCGGTCCAAAGACAGCAAGGCACATGTGAATGCACATTGGTTTAAGGCTAAATGAAACAAAAAATCAAGGGATGAGGATGTTTCAAGAACTTTCAAGTTTGAAATGTTCATCCAAACTTTCCCAAACTTTTCAGTTCCATGTGCATTCAGCTCTTGAATGTTATGAAAAAAAGCGCCCCTTAGATGATGTCCTTTTTTCTGAAAAGGTTATAAGAACTGCTTTTCCTTCCATCTACGGGTGATGGAAATATGGGTCATTCTTATCCTGGCAAACCAAATCCAGCAGAGTGCCACCACCCTTTCTTGCTTCTTTAATATGATGATAAAGGGTCCTCATAAACATTTCTTCTGCCACTTAGATTTACAGCTTACTACCATAACCAAAATCCAGTGATTCTGTGAATCTAACATTGTGCTTCTTTCTCTTATCTGCCAATCAGCAATTCTCTTAATACATGCCCAGATGTTTTAATCATACAATTTTATTAATATCATGCAGTAAGTTTTTGTACTATATTTGAGTGACTTTTCTTCACTGCATAATATGAGCCGATAAAATATTTGAGGTATCAAGCAGCTTGTACCTATCGGGTTCTATAAGATGAACTTTTCAGTTCCTTCAAGTAATGAAGAGTTGAATTTCAGCTTATTCATTGGAAACGAGTACTCCAACCAGTAGCTGAATAAATCAATAGTTGAGCAAAACCAGTTTGCCAGTAGCCGAATAAAACACTTGTACTCCCTCAGTATTGATAATTCCAGCTTTTTCTCTATTGCCTATGTGAGAATGGCTTGGAAACAAAACATTGAGGGGGAGACCTGACTGAGCAGAGTATTTCATCCAGCATGAATTAGTACATCACTGTATTTTTTACTTTTTTGGCAAGGAAAAAAAATTTCTTTTTTCCATTTAATTAGAATTGAATTCTTCACTTTCTCTTCTCCCTTTAAATGCAAAAACTTCACATAAAAGGTATTATTTAATGGGATAATAACTTTTAAAAAAAATAGGATTTAAAAGAAAAAAATTACCAAGGGATAAGAAACACTGGTCAGGCATAAGTGGAATGAAGTCCAGTACAAACACATCTGGGGGAAGGAATGTAGTCCGTGAGGATTTGAAGAAGCAACGTGTGGCGTAAGACTGAAGTGAGATGTTGTGGGATTGTGTAAATTCCTGAGCATCATGTGAATAATCTTACAAAGGACAGAAATGGCACAAGATTCTGAAGAAGGAACAGTTACCAAAAGCACTAGAGATGTAAGGAAGAAATAAGATAAAGACAGAGGGTGTTTTCAGTGGGTTGATGACTTTATTACAGACACTAATTTGTATTTTGTTAGGATAACCTGGCTATCCATTTCAATATTTTCAATGTGTGTGAGAATATATTATAACATAACCCTGTAACATTTTAGTTATGACAAATAGCTACTTCCCTCATGTTATGCTTTACTATTTGCTAATTTAACACAAAAGGCAGGTTCTTTATTTTGTAAAAACACATTCCATATAATTAATTTGTTTTATTATTTATCACAAATGGTAAGAACCTCTTCTGAAGTAGCATTGTTTAATTGGGTACCCCAAAAGCCACACTTACCTCTTGACTCTCATAGTACTCCCATGTGAAATTTTCAGAAAGAGTAATTCCTCTGCTGAGATACTGGTATAACACAGATGATCACACAGATGACCAGAGTCGGAAAAGAATTCTCAGTTTAACTTGTATGCAATTCCTCTTCCTAAGTCTCCTAATTTTCTTTCATTCCCCAGCTTTATCTGACACTCAAGCAGTGTGATCATGTATATTCATGTACACCTTTAAAGCTCAGGAAAGTCAAGGGACTCTTCTCTAGCTGAAGTGGGCATTGGATCAGGGTTCACATGGGTCAGCGTAATATCACCACGGGATTCTTTACTTATATGCAGACTCCTACGTCATGATTTGCCAACAGAAGTGAAGAATAGCACTTATGGGGTAAAGCTTTCCCTGCAAAGGAGATTAATACTTCTATAGAACATAAGGCTAATGACACCAAGGTTGTGCATTCAGTCCCTGTATAGGCCATTTACTTAAGAGTTGGACTTGATGATTCTTGTGGGTCCCTTCCATCTCAGAATATTCTGTGAATCTGTGAACCTGTTGAGACTTTATTTTTAATAGAGAGGGCATACCTAATCCATCACAAATAACATGGAGCAAACGTCCTTGCAACACTCAGTTAACAGTCTTTCCCCTCTGTTGTAAAGGTTGGTTGCCTGTCCCTATATCAAAGCGGAAATGGAAAATACTCAAAGTTCTTAATGGTTCTGGAAAGGCTCTGGGACTGACTGACTGGTGGGCTGCACACAGTATCTGTGTGTAAAAGTGGCTGTAAGCTTACAACTATAGGAATGGCATCTGATAAGCATAAATATTTCTATTATTTCCATTTTTCATATTTTCTGTAATTGTTCTTTACTCTCAAGACAGTTATATGCTCTTGCATGATACTTTCTGTCAACTCTCAAACTGGCCTGACTTGCTGTCTTGAAAGAATGAGCAGTCCAAACAGGTAAAAGGGAGGTAAAGTGCCTGGCCAGAAATCACAGGATTCAGGTTGTCACAATCCCACACCACTGCCCGATACACTGTACTTTCAACACTAATGTTCCCAAATCTTCAACCTTTAAAAAAAAATGCTATTCTCACAAATTACCAAAGTACAGGCTGCATGATCCTGAGTGCCTTTACATACACTTCCCTCTAGTGTTAAAAGGCAGCAACTCAACATGCTCCCTGGAGGTATTACCGTGCCTTTGATTGTCACACTTAGTGTGAACATCAAATTCCTCTCTGCAGCAAAATAACATCAAAATAAATAACACCTTAAGTATCACAGGGGAAAAAAAAAAAAAATCCTATCATTTTCTGTCCTTCTGGAGATACTGCAAGTCACTAGAAGAATCACAAAGTCAAGGTAAAATATTCAGAGCCATAACATATTCATTAAATTCTGTCAGGCATTTGTGCACTACAGCTGTGTGTTAATACTGGACCTGACTTTCAATCATTACCTAAGCCAGCACTGCTGATATTAGGAGTATTACAAAATAGAATATGTTTTTGTCTGGATGTGTGAAAGGACATAATGACAAGTAATGCCCTTCAGCATAATAACTTTGGCAAGCCAAATTCAGAGGGCACATTTTGCAAGTCTCTTAGTCTAGTCATGGCCAGGGAGGTCACTGAGTTTATTAAGCCATACACTGGCTCAAAATTTGAAATACTGGAGGATAGCAATGCCAAGCTATAAATATGAAGAAAATAATTCTTGTTAACCAGACTGCACTTTTAGAGTAATTTGAGTATTGTGAATACAGCAGTTAAGCTAAAGGAGCATCTATCTGAAAGCAGACAAATCTTCTAGTGGGTTAGAAAAATTCATTCAAGAAGACCAAAACTTTCACTATATATATATATATAAAAGAAGTGTCTTTGTCCGAACAAGTAGATATGTTTTGGTTGGTCTCTTCCTGAAGCCATTTCTACTTGGGAACCATATTTCAATTGACTAACATGAGAAAGGTATCACCTTAGCTACTCTATCCTGATGCAGCTTGGGCTGTCTCTTGATGTGTTAATAAAAAAGAAAAAGAAAGTTCTAGATAAACCCTGTAAAAATTGTCCATGGGTGCATTTATAAGCAATATGAAGGCTCCTGAAATTTGCCACAGTAACATCAGTATGAATTTTCCAGTGTTCTCTTGATCGTTTCTAAATAATCTTTTCAGCTCCTATTTGGGTCCCCTATTGTCTTGCACCCCTGCAGACAAAGGTGCTGAAGAAAATGAATGCAAACTCTTTCTGTTCTGATTATCCAGTGTTTGCTCCAATTACCTCATAGAGGATGAGCATCCAAAGGAGACCAAAAGCACAAGAAATTTAGCTTTCCTATTCACAGGGCTGTGCTATGTTATATTCAGGAGCATGAACACAACAGGTGACTAACACAGTCACAGAAAAAGTTTTCTGGGATTCATTTATTGAATAAGGCTACGGCCCTGAAATTCTCCCTGCTCAGATGAGCTTGCTGCAGCTTTAACATTTTGGGAAGTCACATACATACCATTTATTTGATTTACAGTTCCAGTTGGGCAATGAAACACACAGGATTAAGTCCTAAGTTTAGATGATTCACCTCTTGAAAAGCTGAAATAGACAACAATTTAATATGGATTCTCTGAAGAAAAACTGCTGAGGTTTTGCAAAAAATTTAATTCAGAGAAACTGATTCTACCAAGATTGAATTAAGCAAATAAGTTTGGTTATAAAAATGAGAGAAGGGAGTTGAAGTATTTGTTTTTAAGAATTCCTGAGTTAAACATGTTGTCACCAACATGTGTCACAGTTGGATTCCTTTAAAAAAATAAATAAAGCTAAAAGCTGAAACCTTGTTATCTCCCTGTCACCTTTCCAGGTTTTTCCTTTGATCTCAGAACCAAAACGCAATCCAGAGCAGTAACTACACAATTCTTCCTGTTTCTTGCTTTCTTCCTTTCATATGGCACTCTAGACTTCTTTTGGTACCTCCAAACAGGTAGTCTGCAGTTTTTGCTGGTGTGAATTAAAAACTAAAAAGTTCTCTTGAATTTTGCAATAGCAGAGTGCTGCTTAGAGAAAGGTGGCAGAACTAGAAAGACTCATATGAGAGATTTATACTTTTATATGCATATTTATACATGAAAGTGGAAAGGAACTAGTTGACTAATACAGTATCAGCTAAAGGAATATGAAGATGTTCCCTTCTCAGCCACTTTTATGAATAATGTCTAAAAATGCTGTTATTATTTTATAGTTTTCTCTCTTTATGCAAATGGTGTGGAATTTTACTCTTTGAGTAATTATCTTCAGAGAGGTATCACAGAATAAAACACTCAGCAATATGACCCAAAGCAAAACTTAGTGACCCGCTGCATATACACAATAACAGTCTGCCAGGAAAAATCCCATTAGTAAATGTCCTGCAGAGTTGAACTCTCTAATTTTAAGAAATTTAGTAATTAATCAAAAATAATTTGTGTGGGATTCATCCATACTAACTGAAGTCCTCTAACAGTTGTGGACTGAAGCCTTGCTACCCTCCCTTTGCTCTGTGTAGTCAATAGAGTGAAAGAGCTTCAGAGGATGATTCCTGTGTCCTGTCTTCCTTAAGAAGGCTGGATAAAATTACATTCTAGAGGTTAATATTTCTCTACACTGAATGTAAACATATTCAAGGGTAAAAAATTCAGATATGCGAGTCTAATTGTTAGATGGCTACTAAAAGGCCAATGAATCCTTTCATTAACTCAGCAACGACAGTGGCTGTCCAAGCCAGGGGAGAGAACTCGGAAAGGCAGAGTTGCTTCCTTGAGATTTGTGCATTGTACAAGTGGTCAGTCTAGCTGGGGAGTTAAGTCACAACAGACCTCATAAATCCCAAATAGATAGATAGATAGATAGATAGATAGATAGATAGATAGATAGATAGATAGATAGATAGATAGATAGATAGATAGATGGTAAATTCAACTAACAAGGTGTTTTTGATGGCTAGGGTCTCCATCTGGTTAACTTGCTGGTTTTTCACGTGGATTTTGGGAGAAGAGATAAACTATTCGTTTTTAACAAACTATAAATGAGTTTGAATAGAAACAAGTATAGAAAAAACCTTTTCACAACACTGATTATGATGTGAGTGGGAAAGGTTATAATACAATTATCATTTCTGTTCATCCAAACTGATGAGTAGAGAGTGTTGCCCTGTTAATATAATTACTATTCAGATCTTCTTTTCCAGTTAACCATAAAAGTTTTGGCCTTCACTGTAACTGCCTGACTTTTATGTGATGTACTCTGAATGTTTAATTTGTGAACTGCTGCACATAATTGAGGTCATCAAAACTCCAAAATACATATGATGCATCTCAAAAAAGCTGGTGGGGTTTTGCTGTTTTTCTTTTTTTAATTGCATTCAGGAGAAGTTCAGAGAAGCTAGCTGTCAGTCTGTTTTTATCAAACTTGTTCAGATCATGTCTGCAGCTGCATTCTGCTTAAGACATTAGTATGCCAAAAGTAAGGGATGCATCTGTGTAACAGGGTATAAAAGTAGGTCAATATACAAAGACATCCTCTCAGTGACAGTTTTATGTCTTAAAGCTGTAGAGCATCCCAGCCTACTTGTGTTTTGAATTCTAATATTGAATTTTCAAGTAAAGATATTCAATGAATACGTGATCCTTTAGCATTTGGTAGTAAGTTTTCTTCATTTAAATCTGTCCATAGAAATTCCAGTTCTAGGTAGTATCTTTCCTCTAAGTTCAAAGTTAGCAGAGTCACTGAATTGTCTTATTCCATCTTTCCTCTTAAGTGAAGTTCTTGAACACTGGCATTGTACTGAGTGCTGCTCTGTCTACAACATCCAACAGTTGAAAAAGGCAGGTTTAAGTATCTGCAAAAACTGTGAGCAGTACAATTGTCGGGCAGTTAATGAGTAGCTTAATATTCACTACTGTAGATTCATATGATGTTGGAAAAGGAAATATAATGTTCCCAGTTGATGAATCTGTTCCTAAAGCCTGAAATAGCTTCAGCAATACAAACACTTAAAAGCTGGGGCCAAGGGACAACCAAATGGTTAATTTACTTACTAAAGAATGTTGGGTTTGATTTCACATTGTTGGGGGGTTTTTTGCTAAAAAATTTGCAATGCAATCTCTTCTCAGTGGCTATGGCTTATTTGGAAACATTACTAAGGGACTAGATTTTGAATTTGTTGACTGAAATTATTCATTTTAATTATACATTATGCTAACCAAGCCTGTTGGTATTGTTCTTGTTTTCTGCCTGTGACCAAACTTTTTTTTCATATTGAATAATGAATAATGAATGACAGGCACAAGTCCAAGATTTTAATCACTAGCAGAAAAATAGCACTGGAATGTTTGAGGGCTTCACAGATATTTGCACACAATAGACTGTAGTCACAGTGATATTTATGCACAAAGGACCAAATGACCCCACAAAAAGACACAAACTTAGGGCAGCACCACTGGAAAACTGCAGTCTCAGGTACTTCTTAGGAAAAATATGTTTCTTGACATAATTAAAGGAGTGTAAGTCTTCTGGGCCCCTGCTACCTTTTGGGTCTTTTCAGATCAGTGAATACTATGAATGAAAATATCAGTAGCAGAATTCTATTCTTCTTCCTTCAAACCTCTCATTAATAAGAGGTTTTCTTCCACAGAAGGAGAAAACGAAAACCTCAAAAAAGAGTTATTGTCATTTTCATGGTTATTTGTTACATTGCACCTGGGATATGCAAGGGTTGCATGATCTGTTTTCATTCATTATCTGTAGTACAGTAAGTTCTCGAGGCTTGGAATAAAAGCATGATGCCAGGGTGCAAGTGATAGCACAGAAACAGAGGACAATTGTTTCACTGTAGAGCTTACAATATAAAAAGGAATGTAATTGTGAAAAAAAATCCAGTACAAAGTATGATGCAGTCAGGCTTGGCAAAATGAAATAACAAGAACTGTTAGCAGCTCAGGCAGCATAAAATCATGGAGATAACCATTTTTGAGTTCTGTATTCTACTGTACAGCAATAGCTTTTATTTTCTTTTCCTATATTAGAAAAAAACTTCAGTAGTTAGAAATTTCCCTGTTAAGAACCTTAAAGCTTCAATGCCTAGAAATTTTACTTAAAATACCAAACCAAACAAACAAACAAATGCAAAAACCATGAACAAACAATACTACAGGCCATAATGTGGTCTTTTTCAAAAAAAAAAAATTGTAGAAAGGTACAGCTGAGGTCTCAGAAGAAGCACTCTGACCAGTGCTGGCTCTGACTCACTATTACTGACACAATGAAGCTACAGACAACTGAGAATCCAACAACGAACAGTCAACGTGAAAAAAAAAAAGTCTAGAAAATATTTTTAGTAAGCTAATTCATTTACATTTGCACTGATAATTATTTTACTGTCGAGACACAAGATCTTTGTGAATTACACACAGGCCAACATACCATGCCTTACATAGTGACCTCCCCAGACTGAGAAAGTACATGAAATAAATGCATGCAGGAGGAGACAAGGAAGGCAGGAAGGCAGTAAGTTGTTTCTTTCCAGAAGAGAAGAAATAGACAAACATTATGTTGTGAAAGCCTGGTGGCTCAGCGTGCCTGAAAATTGCAGGAACAGGCTCTGGAGACAAAAAGCTAGAATAATCTTCATAAAAAATGCATTGAACTGTGATACTACAGGAGGTGAAAGTGGAAAAAGATTAAAAAGGAGAGGCTAATAGAAAAAAGTTTTCTTGCCTTCTGTTTATTGATGGGAACATACTCTGATAAATTGAAAGTCTGTGAATTCCAAATACATTTTTCATGCAGAACTGTGTACACCTTATGGTGAATCAGACAGTAATAACTGATCAATAGAATAAATGCAGCAAAATAATTAAGTTGTTTGGAAACTTGAGTTTCTTCTGAAAATAGAAGAAGGCAGTCAACATGAGCAGAGTCTGAACAGTCTAGAATTTGGGCAGTGCTATCTGAGGCTAAAAGATTTCTTTCCTGAATATTTTGCTGAGGATACTCTTGGGTGAAGAATCACAGAAAAAAACAGCACTGGAAGGGACCTTGGGTGGTCACTTAATTTTCCCTCTGTCATCCTCAATGGCAGGTTTCACAGTATCTTGCTCCTCAGAGAGATTGGTTTAATCTATTCTTTAAAACCCTCAAAAAACAGTGATTTTATATCCTCCTTACACATTCTATTGAGTTCTTAACTCTCCTGCCTGTTAGAAGATTTTGCTTAGTATCTGTCCCAAATTTTCTTTGCTCCAGTTCAAGTTTCTCAGACTTTATCTGCAGTATGTATGAGAACAGTTTATTTGCTTCTCCTTTGCAAAAATATTTTTTAAAAATTTGATATTATAGTTGTCTCCTGAGTTAATCGCTTCTCCATATTAAACAAATCTACCTCCTTCATTCTTTGCCCACAAATTTTGTTTTCCTGATTTTTTTCTGATGTTTGGCTCTGAAATTTGATCTATGTTGTCCATTTTTCTCTTGACTTGCAATACCCCACATGGACATGATACTTCATTTGAGGTGCTATTTACTACTGACTAAAATGAAAGAAATGTTAAATAAGATCTACCCTGCTTCCTATTTATAAATCTGGCTAAAATTCTCTTTTTTGCCTGAGAGGTCTGTGATTTTTTTCCTGTCTTGATTTTGTGCCACTGATTATTTCTATGCATAAATGATATTTTCCAGTTCTCCCTGTTTAGCAGCCTAATTTTCAAGAACATATTTTGAATTTATTGATATAATTTGGAATTCTAGACATCTTCTCTAAAGTGCCTGTGGCTCTTCCCAGCCTGAATTCATCTGCAGATTTAATAGCAAACTCCAATTCCTACATCCTACATCCAGGACTTAAATTAAAATATTGAATGGACTTATGACAAAGCTTCATGGAACTCTACTCGATGTAAAACTTGCCAGTCTGACCATTAATTATTGATAGCTGCTCTCTGATGACATAAATAATTTTATTTTAGACAAATTGTCAGAGTCTGACTATTATAGGAAGAACTATTGAGCAAATGAAGTGAGGACGATACTACCCCAAAATTTTAAAGACATAGGAAGAACATTTTAACAAGGAACACGAGATTTTACTTATAATGTTCTGTAATTCTCATTTTACCTCTCTAAGGTACATAGTTTGCATTACACTTAATAAATAGCACTTTAAAATACAATGTCTGAAATGCCATTAAATCACCTTATTTTCTATGCATTTGTGCATGGTATATATGATAACCAGATATTTTTTATTATTGACCTTTCCTTCGGCAGGTGCAAATTTGCTGAGAATGATGGTCAGTGGCTCTCCTGTTACTGTCCTCTCTCTCAGACCTGTCCCCTGCACCACAGACTGCATCTCTGATGGGCCATTTGGAAGATTGCAATAGGTTTACGCAGTAGGAACTTAATGTTTTGTAGACAGTGATTTCTACATAGCCATCATCCTTACCTGGCTCTCTAACTATATGGGAATCTCTCAGCCTTGTTACAGTCTGACAAACTGGAGGACACCAAACGAACGGACACAAAAATGGTGGACATAAAAAAGCATGAGTGAAAGTCTTTCAGTTTCAGTAGAGAGCATTCAGCCCAGAAGGCAGTACTGTCCACACGTTCCAAAGCAGAGTGCTAAGCACCCACGTCATCCCCAATGTAACAGCCCACTCAGAACTTCGAACTTCAAAGCTTTACACTCAGAAAAGGCCCACAGGAAAATGCAACTCAGAAAACTGATTTTTTTTTTTTTTTTTTTTTTTTTTTTTTTCTTTTTTTTTTTTTTTTTTTTTTTTTTTTTTTTTTTTTTTTTTTTTTTGTTGAGCATGTATTATTCTTCTGTGAGGCTTTTGTTCTCTCTAGGACAGAGTATGATTGAACAAAATTGATCAGGATTCAGGCTAATCTATTACATGTCCTACCCAACTGTTCCTTCCTTTCCTTCATATGGCTTTCTTTGCTGCAGCATCTGACAACCAGATATGCTTTTTTAACCGTCTGACGCTACTCCTCCAAGTACTGTTGTTCCCACTAACAGATGGGAACTGAAATAACTCTCTGGAAATGGCCTTAGGTGTTTTAATGCTGAAAGTTCCAAGCCTCTTGCAAGGTGCCTGGAACTCAGATGGGCTTTTGCTGCCCAGAAGCACCTGAGCATTGTGTGGGGAAGTCAAGCATCTCCTGATAGGGTTAACAAGACCCATTATACTAAATAGTGTATCTTAGGAGTTACCTAAGATAGCCATTAGGAAATGATAAAAAGAAAAGGTTAGATAAACTTCAATTTTGTTTTTCTCCAGGCTCCCACCAAGGACACAAAGTCCCTCTGAAATAAAGTATCTATGTCAGAAAAGCATTTTGCATCTGGAACTCTCAAGAGACAATCTTCTCTTGCAGATAAGAACAGGGAGATGTGGGTCTGATGTCCTCCTCAACAAAGGGACCTCAGAGGATTGGGATGAGTGCCTACTAGAGTGGGACTGGACTGCAGTAGCTTGGGAAACTTAGCAAATGAAATCTGAACTTCTGAGGGCTTACCTAAAAGTTTTGTGGCTCACATTCTTAAACAAGATTCTTTTATCCTCAATATTAGTCTAAGTGTCAGTGGCACTGATGGTGTTTCTGGGTGTATGTGACTGGCCCAGTGCCACGCAGAATAACCTCTAATGGATTGAAGTGAGTGTTTTAAGAGCAGCAAGAGTTCACCACCCTGACTGATGTCCGTGATGCCAGACAGGTTTTTCTGGGAAGATTGTAAGAGCAGTGACACACACAGCACCTGTCATGTCAGCGCTGTAACAGGCAGGGTCCTGGACTGTGTGGCACCAGCAGGCCACCAGAGATGGAGAGAATGAGGAATTTCACAGGCCTCGTTTCATACAATTGCTCTCTGTTAATGGGGTTGGTTGGCTTCCAAATGCTTTCCAGTATAAGACTAATTGACTAAATAACAAAAGGTACATACATGAGGCATAAAGGTGAATAATAACAGTTCATGCAGCACCAATTAATGTGAACACAGCATCCACAACGTATAGCTTAACACTGGCTGCAGATAGGCACACCTCTGGAAACTCATGTTGGTGATCTATCTCCAGGTAATTCCCTCCTTAATTATCAATACAAAGTACAGTAAGACATATATGAAAGTACTTCTCATGTCCAAATAAATTCCTAGTGGCTAGATAAAGGTTAAAACTCCTGTTAGCTAATTGCCTCAATTTAATACTGTTAGCAGATGTATTTATAGTTTTAAAACCCTTTTTATGATGTCTAAGTAATTGCCTCAATTTGGCAACCATCTACTTAATTTTAAACAGCTTTAACAGAATGCCTACAGTTGAAAACAATCCTTGTCAATGCTACATAAATTGGCTCATTTTAACTGCTTTTTTTTGTGTAAGGGGGCAATTTGAGCAATTACTCTGCATTGAAAACAGCTTTTGTCACTGCTAAACTGAGCCACTTGAACTGATATTTACATGTGCTATAAAATTTTATTTACTGCCAAAGGACTTTTCTTGCAATTGAATTTTCATTGTGATTCTTAGACTTTGTTTAGACTGAAATGGTTAATTTATTGCCTTTCATTATGCACTCATAGTTGGCAAAAAAAAAGGTGATCAAAACCCGTCTTTTTAAAACACAATTAGTCTCCATCCAGCATCACTCAGGTAAAAAAAACAATTACCTTTATTCACTTCCAGTAGTAAAATTACTTTTTTTTGAAAGATGGGAGAGTCACTGATGGAGTTTTCATCATCCATCTCAAAGCCCATCTTCTCTCAGCACTTTGTAGCTGTTTCTACTACACAGCATATCCTTATATGCCAAGGTAATTGTCGATGCAACAAATAATCCCAGACAAGACGCAAAATATCCACTGTTGATTAGCAACTACCTAGTCCATGAGAAAAGACAGCCCCAGAATTACTGACATCAGTTATGTCATTGATATCTCCCATTTCCATGGACCAAATCAAGTGATTGTCAAAAGAGTGAGCTTCAGTGACTATAGTCTTATTTGACCAGATAAAGATGTGACACAGGCTGTTTTTCCTGCTCTGCCCTTTCAGCCTGCTTTATGGGTCAGTGGAGAGCTCATCTCCGATGAATGGTTTGTCCTCTGACCACTTGCAAGGTCCTGTGACAGAAGGAATCAGCTTGTGTCAGTCACAGAGGGGCTGTACATATGGGCTTGCCTGCATTACGAATGGAAATCTGTGTGATGAGTAGTTATTTTTGTCTGACCTCAGGGCTGGAGGTGAATTGATAATTCACAAAGTGAAAGGTCTTAATGAAGAAAGGAACTGCAGTGGCTGTTTGACATTTTAAAATACCAACTAGTCTCCACAACAGCAGTGCAAAACAATCATACTTGGTTCAGTCCTGTCTCTTGTAACTTTTCCCCAGTCCTAGGAGTGCATTACTCACTTTTTCCTGCGTGTGGTGTAAGCCCACCCAGCACACACATTCTCCACCTCCTCTGCTCCTGGGTGGCAGCTCCTCAGTCTATTTCTTGCAGACCCGCAGGCTGTTTCATTGGTTTTCTGATCACACACACATTCTTTTCACTCATATTATAGGTGCAGCTTGTGGAGGGTATTGTCAAGGTCCTTTGTCCTCATCTTCTTGAGGCTGCTGTCTCAGGATTTCACTGCAAATTAACTACAGATCTCTGTTTGTTTTCCTCAGTGCTACGGTATGAATGATTCTCTTGTGCTAATGGCAGAACTGTCGCAGGCAGAAGAATCTGTTGTGTTTACTCAACAGCAGTGGTAGCAAATTGCTGTTATTCTGGACAGTTTTGCATTCCTTTAATGCCAGTATTTCTTTTGCTTCCAGAATCTCAAATGCTTTTTTTTATTTTGGTTCCAAGAACTTCTTTGACCTTCTTTTGACTTTTTTTTTTCCTTTTTTATCAACTGCGGCATCAGAAAAGTCAGATTCCATCTCTTCCTTGCAGTTTAAATGGCTGCACCCTTTTCCCCTGTGCCTGCTTATGCACATTCACTAGTAGGTATTCAGAGACAGGTGGCTATATATACAACAAACTAATGGCTTGCTCAGCACATCTGGGCATTTTCAAATGAGTCAGACTGATATAAGTGGGTTGTTTTTTTGTAAAATCTCTGTTTACTAACAGATGAGACCTCAGTCTTTAGCTGTATTACTAATAAAAAAGTGTTCTCTTTATAGTCATCCACTGAAGGCACCTGACACCAAACAGAGAAATTAGTTGGCATGGTAAACCAGTGCTTTAATTCTGAATCCTTAAAATGTTTGGCAGTTCTAGACTTCTTCCTGATTTGCTGAAATTCTGATGCATATTTGGGAATCCTTCCTATACATCACAAATCTGCTGTCCATCTACAGATATTGTGCAGACATCCTTTTCCAACCTCCAGCCCTTCTGCACTATTAATACCATGACGATAGCTCAGACTGGAATGAGAAAGATTAGTGGATCCGAGCATCACAGGCCATTCCCAGTGCAGCACACATGCAGATCCTCTAAAAATAGAATATGGTCATGTAATTCAGAACTGAATCATGATATCCCTGAACAACCAGGGGTGTGTGGGTACTCTTGACATTAGCCGCTTTGCAGTGCTTCGTTTGGTAGCTTAACACTATCAGAATACTTCTTTGCCTTGTATGATTAGATCTAATGTGGCTAAGACTCTTGAGGTGTTTTTATTATGGGATGCTGTGGTTATTTAAAATCTTTAAATCTCTTGTGAAGTGGTGGTTTGTATATTTGCAGCAGGTGCACCATTTTCAATCCTGGCAATTGAGCATGGAGCCCTTGTCAGAGTCAGGAGGCTGTGTTTCAAAAACTGCAGATAGCTGAGAGATGGGAAATGAAAGACTTTGATTATTGAATGGTTTCTCTGTAAGCATTTCCATTTGGAGCATCTATATTTGAAAGCCACTTTAGTTAAACAGGTAATCTAAGAATATCCTGGAAAATTCAGATAGGCACTGAAAAGCCCAAAGTACAGGGCAAAAAAGTTACAGGAATAGAAGTCCTCTCTATGTCCTTGTCATAGTCTCCTTAAATGGTAAATGTTTTTACATCTGCATGAATGGATTTTAATTAAATGTATTCATAAATAGAATACTGAGATGACACATCTTGTTGCAAATACAATCTGTCAGCAAACAGCATCTGGAAGAGATGGTGCTCTGTCAGCTAAAGCAGATAAAGGAAGCCAGAGCCCACTCCCCTGAGATGTGTGTTACCTCTGCTCTCTGAAGATTATCCACGTGGACCCTTATTTCTCAGAGTTACAATGCATGATCGAATCTCTGATCGCAGAGCCACCCTGACTGTTTCCAGGAACAAATTTGTGATATCCACCCCATGCCAAAAACTACTCCAAGAGGCTGTCCATCTATTGGCATCCATCAGCTGAGGTAGGAAGCCTATTCTTCCTTCATTGTCCACTAGAAGTATCTTCATGGTAAATAAAAGAAGATGCAGATCTATGCCAACAAAAAAAACCCCAACAATGTGGGTATCTATTATGGGCCTACTTGCATTTTAACATCATGGGCACCTGTTAACTCATAGGATAATCTTGAATTATGAATATGGACAAATGAGAGGGAGGCACAAAAGAAGGACAGGCTGTGTGCCAGTACCACCACTGACTGCCATACTGTGCACACACAGCCACCTGCCATGTATGATGGCGTTGTTTTAAGCTGTGCCGAAAGCAACTTGTTTTCAATATTTTTTTTTTTAACATTCTTTCATGCAATATTCCTTTTTTACTCACTGCTTTAAATTATCTCCAAAATGTAGAGCCAACCACTGAAGGTCATTAATTATGAAGCACAAATACTTCAGTGAGATTTTTCCTCAGTTTACATGTCTGAGATAAAGTCAGTTCACATATCATCAGGCTGTAGGTGCTCACCTTGGTGCCTGGTGTGATCAAAAGTGCACATTTTCACAGCAGGGCTTATAAACTAAGGTCTCTGAGCCCTACTGCCCTGCAATAATAGCACACCACATATGCATGAGTGTGGGAGAAGGGAAGAAAAGTGTAACCGGGAATCCAGCTGGAATCTGGCAGGGTTTCGTCACAGATACTAAGAAACCACTAGTGACACAAGGGTGTCAGAGTTTACTTTGCTAATAAAAACAACTGCAGCTTTTGGTAGGTGTATTTAATTAGCACAAGGTGACACAAGCAGTAGGTATACATTTTCCAGGAGACATCTATTTGCTAGGCACACCAACTGTTTCATGTTATACTAAATCTGAGAGGAAGTTATCTAGACTCAGCATTGCATTTTTGCATTCACTAAGACAAAACAAGGCCCTTTTGAAGCCTGACTACTTTTCAGCAGTTCCTTTCTTCCCAATTCAGTGAGTTTACTTTTTACCACTGCTCACCTCTTCTTAAAAACAGTTGCTCTCTCCTAAACCCTTGCAGACTTTACTCAACTGCCCAGCTTTTTGGAATGCCTTGCTTACCAAAACAAAGCAATAACAAAAATTAAGTTTTGTAAACTCAAATACACTATACATCCAGACCTTGAAAAGATTGCCATATATTTTTGAATGCATACACAGAGTAATAAAAGCCAAAGCCAGATACATACAGAAGGGATGGGAGATCCTGTTCTGTCGTCAGTGTTGGGAGAAATAAAACATAATCCCTGAGACTGTGATGTATTTTAATGAAGAGCAGTTCTCAACACTTATAATGCTTGACCCTTAGTCCTTTATTAGTCTTTTGTTATCCATCTGGAGTGCTAATTACTTGTAACATTACCTCATTTCTTAAATCCAGCTGCTACTTCTCAGAGCATATTCTTAAATCTTAAACAAAAAGGGCAGAAAAAACCAGAACAGGGAACACTGAGAACACTAGGAACACGAGAGTGGTTATGTGCGGTTATGTCGTGTCCATTCTTAAAATCTGGCACAGTGCAACTTAGTGCTAGAGTAAAATGCAAGAGTATATGCTATAACTTTGATATGCATCACCGCTTAGGCCCTGCATTGCAGAGCTGCTGACCACGTAAAAATGCTGAACTCAGCTACAAATTCAGTATTTACGAAAACTCAGCTACAGAGTGTGTATTCTTATTCCTAGGTATCTAGGCATAACCTCGGGTAAATGGTATTTTTTTTATATCCTTTGTCCATCTGGTGAGCTGCCAATTAAGCTTCTGGTTCCTATTAACAATTGCTAAGTGGCATATGTGATGTTTCTCTCAGAAAAGATTGCAGCGAATACAGCCTGAACAGAGCAGTTCCTTTCCACAAATTTTACATTCCGCCAGAAGCCACAGATTTGCAATCATGTATTTCTGTTGTCTTTCATTAAAGGCACAAAAAAGATGTAGTGGAACAAAACTCGCTTTGGGCATTAATATTGGGGTACAGCACAGACAGGCCGGGGGGTTTGAAGGCATCGGCACAATCAGAGACATATCAATTTCTTAATGTACACAAAACCACACAACTTCCATGCAGAGTGTTGTCATTTCCATTTCACAGATAAGAACAGCCTCACAGTGAGCCTTAGTTGGATTCCACCCTACCCTGAGCGTATGTCCAAACAGAGCTCATCTCAAAATCAGGCAACTGTCCTTTTAAATGTAGTGCAAGCTGTGCAGGAAACATGCCTAACTGCTTTAAATGCAGAACAGACAGGACAAGGCAGCTCTGAACACCTCCAGAGAGCAATTTAGAGAGCCTAAATTAGGAGTTTGCATCGCTCAACTTCTCAGTGTATGCAGAGACTCAAAGGGCCACTTGTCCCTGCACAGCTGAGCAGGCAGCCAGCTCGAGCTGATCAATAGCCAGCACTTAGCACAGGCTCTCAGCCCTGCTCTTACCATCTGAAACACAGCAGTGCTGCTGCCTGTCCTCCTGCACAGCAGCCTGCTCTCCAGGGAACCCTGCCAAGCAAGAGTGAGCCCTGAATCGGAGCTCTCCACAGCCTGGAAGGGCTTCTGTTCAAGCTCCCTGGTCCAGGGAGGGTACCCATGCATCAGAAGAGGAAGGATTCATGGTGAGAACACCCCTCCATTTCCCAGCTCAGTCCAGACCACTACAAAGCTGGGGAATGTAAGATTTGGACTGGGAGAATAGTAGCTTGAGAAAATCTGACTTTTACCTAGAGGATTATGCTCCTATTAGAAGATGGCAAAGTTACATGTCTCCAGGTTGTTTCTGCTTTTGTCACACAGACATCAGATGCATAAACAATCCTGTGGGTGGGTAGGACTGACTGTCAAGCATATGCATCAAGAACCCTTTCACATCCACTTGTTTCTGTCTCATCATTTGATAATGTTCCCCAACATGCAGTGTGACTTCATTATGTGTGCATTTGCAGTATCTGGGACTCTGTGTCTAAACAAGTTCTTTCTTTGTCTCTGCTGTGGTACAGCAAGACCAATAAAGGCGTACAAATCTGAGGGTAATACAGAAACCTTGGCTTTACAATCAACAGAAGTTGAGGTAAAGGCCCTCTCTTGCAGGACTCTATATTTTACTCTATCAGCAGCTATTACTAAACTAGTGAGTGGAGACACACTTTTCCTATTCGAAACTTTGTAGTTCTACTGCTGAAGTGAGGACCCCAATAAAAGGGCACATCAAGGAAACCAATACTTTGTTCTTTTTTTTCCAGACTTCCATAGCGTTGTGTTCTTCCCTTTACCAGAGAGCAGAAAGCAATTCAGCTTTTTCAGAGGCTATATTGGCTCTGTTTACTTTTTTACACACTGGACTGACATATTAAAACTCAAGTTTTAGCAGGAGATGCTCTCTGTTTAACTTGCAGCTATAATATTTCTCTGGAAATATTTCCTGAATGCAATAGAGCATTTGACTTGGCTTTTTAGAAGCTTGACTGAAGAGGGAATTGAAAAGAGCTACTTTGACTAAGCCAACAGTTACTTTCTTATAATTACTGCCATTAAACAGAGAAAAATCCAGCTGTGATTATCACAGAGGAGCACAGATGGATAACCAGCCATTGCTTAAAAAGTAAAGATGCAAAGTAAAAATTCCTGGGCAAACCTTCAGCATCAGGTGAAAATGAATCTGGTTGCTTTTCACAGTGAAATAAGTATATTTTAATTTCTGGAGGGTTATATCTATCTATATCTATCTATATCTATATCTATATCTATATCTATATCTATATCTATATCTATATCTATATCTATATCTATATCTATATCTATATCTATATCTATATCTATATCTATATCTATATCTATATCTATATCTACCTGTTGATTGATCGATAGACAAATAGATGTTTAGAAGTCTACAGAATGGCAAAACCTTGCCAGAGAGCCTGACTGATTTATCTAATGATATAAAAATGCATTTTTAACTCTTACAACTACTTTACTATTATAATAAGACTGGAGAATTTCACTTATTCTTGTATTTCTTTAACAGTGTTAGTTTACATACTTAATTGCAAACCTGTGAACTTTGGTGTATACATTTTTGAAATTAGATTTCTCCCTTCTTGTAAAATAAACTTAGAGTTACTAACTTCTCAAAGAAGGCAGAAAGGTTACTTACTCACTCCTAGTGATATATATATTGTATTTTCTGTATTGGAGCTTAAGTTTTTGGAAACTTAGGAAGACTTATGTCCTACATCCTAACCTTAATTGTTCTATAAAATATCTTGCCATAATATTTGATTATATGATGTAATTGTAAAGAGCAGCTTTGGTTTTGTTTCAACACATACAGACTGATGTACAGATTAAAAAAAAAAAGGGGGCATGGTGATACTCCAATAAAAGTCAAAATTCCAGCAGTATTTCTGACAATGATAGACTAGCTGATTTTATGTCATAGTCTGAGCATGGGATATACCCACCAGGAGAATTGTTTTTTCTTCCTAGTTAATTAGCTGAGGAAGGCAGGAAACATACTTTTTATATATATGGAAGACTAACCAAAGATGTTTCCCACACAAAAGCTTCTCAAATTCTCTGATGTCTCTTAGTTACTGGCAACTTGTCCATTTTCCATTTTAGAATGGAAAGACAATTTCATGTCTTCCCACTCACAGCAAAGTACTGATCTCATTTTGACACAGATTATTAAAGATGTCGTGGATGAAATCCTGGCTTTATTGAAGTCAGCAGACATTTTGCCAGTGATTTAAGCAGAGTCAGGATATTACCTGGCTGTCTATAATGCCTGGAGCTTTACAGTAAAACTAAAGTTGTTCATTTTTCCCACCAGAGGTAAATCTGCTGCCCAACTCAACAGTACAGGTCTTTGAACTGTACAGTAGCTTTTGAGATAAAGCCTCTCATGACAGGAGAGTGACATGCAGGTTTTTAAGGGCCCTCAGGCAACACACCATTAGTTTGCGGAACTTAACCTTACGAGGCTTCGCTGAACTTAAGGAAATCACTGAAAAATTAAAGAGTTAGTTAAAACATAATAACTTTAGTTACATAAGTTTGGAAGATTCTAAGCTTTCAGGTTATGGATTATAAAGAATATTGGCAAATGTTATTTGATCCCAGTATAATGCCATGATTATGATATAGTTCCTGTTATTATTCCTAATAATATATTTTCAACTTCTACCCTGATAAAAACATGAGAGACAAAAACTCTTGGCCTGTAGGGTAAATCACCAAGTAGAAGCAGTTGGAAAATGGTTGACTAAAGTAACAAAACAAATTACTCCTAAGACAGCTGGGATCTCATCACAGTCTACAACTTCTTTGTGACGGGGAGAGGAGAGGCAGGCACTGATCCCTTCTCTTTGGTGATCAGTGACAGGACCCAAGGGAAAGGCCTGAAGTTCTGTCAGATTAGGTTTAGGTTGGATATTAGAAAAAGGTTCTTCGCTCACAAGGTGGTTGGGCACTGGAACAACTCCCCAGGGAAGCGGTAACACCATCAGCCTGACAGAGCTCAAGAACCATTTGGACAATGCTCTCAGGCACATGGTGTTACTCTCAGGGATGGTGCTGTGCAGGCCAAGAGTTGACTCAGTGATGCATGTGGGTCCCTTGCAACTCAGCATGTTCTGAGATTCTGTGATTCTTCAGTCTCTTAATGAGACTGAAGTTCTTCAGCAATATCCCCAGGAGAAAACTTGCTGAGACATGAAGACCAGGCTCCCATGAGCAGGTAACTTTCAAGACTGAATATGTTAGCATTTCCTTCTATCCTGGTAACACCTGTGAACCTGGCTCAGGGTTGCTATTATGCTCAACATTATATAGGCAGATAACAGAGTGCTAATGTCATCGTTCAGTATAAGGATGAAAGCCTGCTTGGAATGGTCACAGGATGCATTAATCAGTACTGGAACAGCTGCTCATCCCAGCTAGCACTGACATGTAATTCCATGGCCATCCTGACTGTGGTGTGCCTCAGAAGCTGCTGCTGCACATGACAGATAAATCACCCCATTCACTCCATCTGTGCAGGCAGACAGTTGTTGTTGTGCCATATGTTCGAAGACTGACTGGATTTTACTGTGCATGTCATATCTCCAGCCTGTGCACATATAGGCTCTGGCATGATGGAGACCTCTCCAGAAGTATTGCTCCCATGTCCTCCAAGATCCTGGATGTAGTCCTGACAGCTATTCAGAGAATTTGCAGGTCTCTGGGGTAGAAAGCTGAATTTTTAAAAAGCAATTTAACATAATAGAAGAAATTAACCTTTGTCCAACTTCTTACGCAGTTTTATCACAATACAGTGGGCAAAGGGAAGGTTGCAGCTTGAATGCATCAGTGATTGTAGTCTGCAAAATAGCAATGAAGAAGATACCCAACACTTTCATTTGCATTTATCCAACATGTGCTAGAGGTATTCTAAATTAACAGCTTTGTCTAAAATGGCATGAGCAGAGGCTGTACTCATCCATTGTTGCACCTGAAGTTGCACCTGTAGCAGGATCTGCCTGGTACTTGCTTGATGAAGTCTGTCTCGCAATCAGTGGCATCCTACACCAAACTTTTGTGTCTCTGTCACACTGCAAACAAAGTCACTCTATTGAAAGCTATTCCCTTTCTTTGGGTACTGCATGATCCTGGTTCGTGTTGCAGGGGATGATTTCATTTTATAAAGGTATTAGGTAAAAGCCACCATTCTAAGGTTATATATTTTTTTTTAAATCTAGTGTTTTCAAGGAACAGTGAAGAACTAAGAAAGTTCCTGCTTTTGCTGCACTTATCCAATTCAGTTAAGATAGGAACAGATTTTCCATGGAGTAAACAGCATTCAACTATTTCTCAATTGCTCCCAAACTATGGAGTGATGGTTGCTGTTCTCAGTGAAGAGAAAGCATTTCAACAAACTTACAGCTCTGATCAATAATGGACATAGCACTCACACTGCCAAACTGGTTCCAGGAAAGCCTACAGAAAAAGGAAAAAAAAAGAAAAACAAAGAAAGTAGCCCCAAGTCTTACCAGTGTTTTCTTTTGGTTTAAATAGATTTATCTTGTTGCAATCCCTTGAATTCAGCTTAGGGTCTGTCACAAACACAAAGGCAATGGAAAATATCACTATTAGTCTCAGGGAAGAATGATGAAGGTACATCAGCTGGTGGCAAACAGAACATGTGAATGATTCCGGACAAGCAATTATCTTTCTGCCACTTAACCCTCCTAGCTTGCAAGTATAGAGCTGTAGTATCCATCCTGAATGCTTACTCCAGTATCAAAAGCAGTATGAAGTTTGCTTTGTGCAACTACTGTATTTTGACACCAGAGATATCTCATAATACCTCAGCTTATTTTTCCTCTCCTGAAAGGAGAATGGAGAGCACATTGCATTACTTACTACTTTTGGCGTAGTGCGTTACTGAGGAGAATTTCTTCAGATTAAGTTTTACATTATAATTGTTAAATATTCAGCTTCTAAAAGAGGTTACAAAAGAAAAACAAGCAATAAAACTAGCAGTCCATTGACTTACAAGGCAAATTTCACTTCTCTATAACTGCAAAAGAATATATGCTGAGTTTTCTTTCATTCACTGTCTCTGCATGTAACCTCAGCTAGAGCAAAGAAGTGGTAAAAAATATTTTTGGTGCATACATATTCCCCTGTAACCCCAAAGCTATCTCTTTCACCAATATCTAAGCCATCAGTTTAATAAACACAGCAGGACACAAATGGCTCCAGGTGGCAAAGAAAATAAATTTCTCCAAGAGACAGAAAGGAGTTCTTGGCTGTATCAACTCCAGGTTATATGTATGTTAAAAGGATCATCACTTGTTGCAAAAGAAATTGAATCAAGTGGACAATAGTCAAGGGACTCTCAGATACAACCCCAAAGGTATAAGTAACAGCTTACTGAGCTGCTGAAGTTTCCAAAACCAAATGATGGTTCAATTGTAAAAAGCACGTGAAATTTATGCACTTTTAAAAATTCTTTTGTAGTCTGAAGGTTCTGAAGTCTTTTGTCAAGGACTGGTATGTTGGGGGTTTTTTTCTCACCCACTCAGTATTTCACAGAAGTCTTTGCAAAAAGAGAGGACATAAGTCCATGGAAGAGTTTGGAGGTCTTTACTGTACACTGTGGCAACATTTGCTTCACAATTTCTTCATATACATTCCATAGCAGATTTTACAAGCCTCTTCAAACATCCAGTAGCGTGACTGCCGTAAGACCTTGAAAACTCCTGCACTTTACATGCATGGCCACACCCTGCCATAGGTCAGCAATCTTCCCTGCACTCTGCTGCTCACAGGAAAACCCATTGACCACACCAGTACTTTACAAGCCAATCTGTGCAGCTAATATAAAAACACGTCCATCACTCTTAAACCTGTCCCAAACAAGAGAAATGCTCTAGGGAGTCAAGGAGTTGTTAGGTTTCCCAATGTCCTGTTTCAAAAGATAACAACGCATTCAGGAAAGGGATGCCTTGATAATTGAAAGTGACCTTAAAAATAGCTTTATCTCATAAGATGAGATCTCTAAAAATAGCTTTATGTCATAATATGATCTCATATCACTTAAAGTGAAAGCAAATAAAAGTGTTTATTTGCTAAACGCAGGGCAGAAAATACATTTACAAAGTACAAAGCCATAAATGTGCAGAAATGAAACTAAATGAGCATTTATTTGTAATAGTTCTCCCATACTTGAATAAGGAATTTAGCAAGTTATCCAATGCTGATAGGTTTTTACCACAACAGTCCTTCACACTGTGCTATGAAAAGCTCAAACTTCAGGCCTAAGCTTAGTAATACATTATATCATATGTTTAATATAAAAAGTGCATCAGTTATCATACTATATAGGCATGAGTACACGTGTGTGTGTGTGTGTGTGTGTGTGTGTACTTACATATGTATCTTGTACATATGTTCTGCTATTTTAGATTGAGAGCAGATACAACAGTTAAACAACTACTTTACAACAACCTTCAGGGTGAGCTGTTCCTGGCTTTGAAGGACAAGGAGGCAATGATGTGGTTTTCCTCAGTTCTCCCTTTTGCTTCATTCTGCTCATGTACAGACCCTGCTCAATATCAATATCTTCAGAGAAATCCGCCATGCATCTCACTTCATCAAGAAGGCTACCTCTTGCCAATTGCCTCATCCTCAGGAAGTAGTTGATAGTTCTGTTCCCATAAGGAAGGAAAAAGCCCTACGATTGATTACTCCTCAGCTAAGTGCAGAAAACATATATTCTATCACATCACAACATTCCAAAAAGGCTAACATATTGCACTTTAAATGGAAAGCCAAGGACTTTGTTCTAAGAAGCCAGAATCTCTTTTCAGATGCATCAGGGCAGAGACAATAAGGAGGGACTATGAGAAGGAAGATGGAAGTAGAGAAAGGTAACTGCATTATTTCTCAGCTGAGTTTAGGTGAAATGCGGTGGGACAGACATGAGAGCTCAACTCCTGTTTTGCTCAAGTGGATTTCCTTATTCTTTGTAAAAGTCACAGGAGAATTGAGACGTGGGTAATCTAAAGCCAGTACCCTATTTGCATTAAAAGCAGTAGAAATCTTCCTGCTGATCTCCGTAGACTTGGGCTGCAACCTCAGCAGCCGAGCTCTGCCTCACTGCTTCTGTGGGGTTGAAGCCTGGCAGGCAGAGGTTAACCAAGGAGGCAATAAACCAGCTCACTCCTAGCTCAGCGGCTCACAGGCTCGAGGCAGCTCAAGGCTGTGACCTGCTGCAGCTGCAGGGCAGGAGCCCATCCCTGCACCTGTTCTGTGAGGAGATCAGGTCTGGCAGAGAAGAGGCATGAAAAGATGGACAAAAGAGCTTCCTCAGTTGCAACAGCTCGACTGCCATCAAAAACACCTCAGTGGGGTAAAGAGAGGCCAGGAAGATGCAGCCCTGTGTGCCCCAGCAGTAGTGGTGTGGCATGAGAGGAAGGGGAGGCAGCAGTAAGTGAAGCAGACAAATGAGCATCATTAGGGAGCAGCACAAAAAAAGGAAGCCAGATGAAAGGGATGAGGGAAACATAAATCTTCACCCCCTTTGTGTATCATATTAATTTGCATGGTTGTTATTTTTGTGAGATTTTTTTTTTTTCCTGAGGAGCAATCTGTCAGTTTTCATTAGCCCCTGGGCCAGCAAACCTCAGCCAGCAATGATGACCTCCAATTCTCCTCCCCAAAAGATGCCATTCCTGCACTCCAGGTTTTACACAGCATGTTTTCCTGCTTGCAATGTTTGATAGTGCAGATTGGCTGCATTTGATGCAAAATAAGGGACTTGAACCTCAGTGTATCTGGGACTGCACTGACTTCATTGATTTATATCAGCTCAGCATCAGGCATTTAATTTTATTGCACTGAAAACTAATGGCAAAAGTTTTACTGTGCCCATTAAAATCCTCTGTTTAAGACTTAAAGTATGACAATTAAAGGTCATTAAAAATATCCACTAAAATTATTAATACCTTTTGTTCTGTGCAGTGTGAAAATATCTCTTGCTGTTCCCTCATCTTTCATCTCATTTTAAAGAAATTGATTTATTAGTTTACAGCTCAAGTAAATTGAGAAATTCTGATGCTCAGATTTCTTACATGTGACTTTGGAGTCTCATTTCTCAAATATATTGCACAGTTATTTTGACAGTTATGCCAGATTTAATTAGCAATCAGTTTCCCAACAGTTTGACTACTGCAGCATTTTTTGTTTGTGATTCCCTCTTTTATGCTTCGTTCGACATAGACTGAACTACAACTTTGAACTTTGTTTTGGTACATGAAAGGCAGTGTGACAGCTTGACTTTATTCTCAATGAAAGCAAATTAATATACACCAGTCAGAAAATTAGTAGAAAAACAAAGTTCTTGTGAATTATAATCACCCCCTTCCATAAAGCCTGCCTTGTTCCTCAATTCCTTTAATTTGTCGGCTTTTGTTTATAGAAACATATAAACCCACTCGTAAAGTATTTCCAGATGATCATATAAACATACAGGAAAAGAGGGCTTCAGTGACCTTACTATAATGTGATTTCAAAGAAATAATCCAAGCAATGAAACTGCAAATGTGTATGGGATTAATTGCTAATCTCTTTAGAAATATCTTTTAAATGTAAGTCATAAATGTATTCCATTATCTTTCTCCATTCCTGTATTTCCAAAGCACAGTATTTTCAGAGAGAATGGTTGATGCTAGCACTATAGACCTGAGAAGTCTTTATTAAATATTGCTTTCTTGAAGTGCTAAAGGCATCATTCTACCCCCGCTTACAGTCCATTCAGCTCTGCTTTTTGTGTAATTGATGCAAATGAAGCATGTAATAGTGTTTTATCAAGTACATGATAAACAGCTTTAGGACTTCCTAGTTATAGGAGAAATGAGAATGAAGAGAATTTGAGAAGTGAAAGAAGGTTAAGAACACATCAGGTGATTCCATTCTTCTACTGATCAAAATGCCTTCCAACTCCTTTTCTGCCTCCAAGCCTGAATGGGTCCTGCACCTAGGGAAGAATAACCCCAGGTTACCAGTATAGGCTGGGAAAAAACCTGCTGGAAAGCAGCTCTGCAAAGAAGGATCTGGAGGTTCTGTCCATGCACCAGCGGTGCATCCTTGTAGCCAAGAGGGACAATGGAATCCTGCGGCACATTAGAAAGAGCATTGACAGGCGTCAAGGGAGGTGATCCTGCCCCTTTCCTCAGTCCTGGTGAGGCCACATCTGTGTTCAATCCTGGGCTTCTCAGGATAAGAGAAATGGAGCCCCTTGAGCAGGTCCAGCAACAAAGAAAATTAAGGGAATGGAGCATGTCTGTTATGCGGAAAGGCTGAGGGAGTTGGGCCTGTTCAGCCTCGAGAAGTGACAACTGAGAGGTGACCTCATCAATGTCTATAAATGTCCCAAAGAGAGAGTGCCAAGAGGATGGAGCCAGGCTCTTCTCAGTAGTGCTGAGCAACATGACATGAGGCAATGGGCAAAAAATTATGCGCAAAGTTCCACTTCAATATGAGGAAGAACTTTACTGTGGGGGTGACCAAGCACAGGAACAGATTGCCCTGAGAGGTTGTGGAGTCTCCCTCACTGGAGATATTCAAGAACTCTCTGGACACAATCCCATGCTATGTGCTCTGGTACTACCCTGCTTGACTTTTATGGGATATAAAAGGGTACACCCATGTACTTTACATGTGGTTGTACATGCAGATGGGTAGTTGGCTATCTGCCTACTTGATTCAGGTCAAAATTAACCAGATACTTGAAAGGAGAGGTCATTAGTCACAAGGAAGAAAGAGCCATACATGCCCTCTCTTCTCTAGAAATTAATGTGGATTATCTGTAAGCATTTTTGGTGTACTTATGCTACATGGAGGTCTGTAAGTGCTCCAGAAAGAATCGATCAAGATGGGCCATGTTAATTTTGATATTTATTATACACATAATTCAGCTTCCAGATCAGATGAATTAAGAGCCTGTAATAACACTCCACAACCACAGCCTTCATTATGTGCCATCTTGGATCATTCATCAGCACCCCAGGGTTCAGCTCCCAAACTATCACTCTGCCCATTTTCTTGGTACGCAGCAGATAGAAAATGCCTTGAGCATCCTGAGTCTGAATGCTAATCTGAAGACTTCCACATTAAGACAACTTTCATGTTTCTACAATCTCAGCTTCCGTGATGAGTGAAAGAAACCATTTTTATCATGCACCTGTTTATCAGCTGATTTATCCCCTTGTGCTATTCAGAAAAATCCACTGCTTTTCTGGACGACCTCCTGAGGAGTGGAGAAATAGGTTGGTCACAAAGTAAATCTCATTTGCCTTTCAAAATTGCATCATCTTTGAGAAAGATGAATTACTGTCACTGTAAAGCAAGTCTCCTATGAAATGAAATGGAAGAAAAGCTAAAACAGTATCTCACCACTAGACTTCATCACAGCTGCCAAAAAAAAAACCAAAAAAACCCCAATAAAACACACACAAAAAAAGAAAAAACAAAAACCAAAACCAAGTATTTGGGTGTTTTAAAATCATCAGTTCAAGTCCTGCTGCTATAAACTTGGGGAAGAAAAAAGATGAAGGAAGGTACAAGATGCTGCATAAATGGTCTTGACTCCTTTAGGATCTACTCCAGTCTCTTTTTCAGACAAGAGGACAACTTCTCCATAGCATATAAAGAAGATAATCTTTCTTAGATAATGCTATCAATATTAGAAGGAACAGGCTGTTCAAAAATATGGGAGCTCTTTTATTCTTGAATCTCTGTACCTAGACTCTTGGTCCAATAGGGCTGTACCATCTAGCCTCCAAATCAAGTGACGTGCTGCAAACTTGGATTTCTTGTCCTTTAATTTGTAAAAAACTTCAAATACTAGCAGTATATGTGCCTGGATTTACATTGAAGGATGGATTAGGGAAACGTATTGACTTGCTTTGCACTAGGGTGAAAATACTTTCCATGAAATCTATAGATAACAATGAGGAGAAAGTCAGGCAATGCTGATTAACAAACACACTTCAAGTGCACTTATCTGTAAATACCTTATCCTGACAAAGTGTACTGTCTACATAGATGCATCACAGTGCTTCCGTTTTTGAAACTCAAAGGTAGATGAGCTACCTTCCTTGGGGACCATTTTGCAAAATTATATGCACTAGGTGCAATCTGGTCTAACTCAGTCAAAAAACAAAAGCATTTTCTAAATGACTACCTTTGAGTCCCAGGGATAAATTATCTCTATTAGCAACTATTGGGTGTTCACAGATGACAGAGAAGTCACTTCCCTATTTCTTCAACTCAGTGGAGCTTTGACTTGATCACAGGATGTGCTGAACACATGAAAAGCCCATGAAATGCAGACCATTCCAGAGCACCAGCTCTCAAACTACATTATCACAAGGTCCCACACCTTGTCCACACTATCATGGCCTTGGAGAGACATTGGGAAAGTCCATCCAGAGGTGGAAAACCCTTCTGAATGTCTTTATTCTTTATTCAGTGCAAATCCAAACACTTCTGCTGGCTGACACAGACACCTCCAGAGGGACCAAGGTCATCAGTGCATCCCAGCAGCAGCTGGAAAGAGTCTGTACCATGGGATGTCACAGGACTTCCTGTCCACTCTCTTAAAAGCTGTGCTTCTTCAAAATTTCTCAGACACAAGGGAGCCCCATCCTTCATCAGAATGAGTGCATTTCCAGGTGCCTGCAAGGAGGATTACCTAACCATGTCACAAAGACTCTGGCACCCAAATCACCCTGGGGAAACTGTACAGCAGGGCAATAGCCTTCCTCATCCTGCTCCGTCCTTTCCAGGTGGAAAGCAGAGACTCACAGATGGCTGCCATGAGCTGCACATCTCCTGTCCTTTTTCATTTTCAAGCCATCAGGCCTGCAAGGCTCAGCAAACATTGAGTCTTGAGGGAGGTGCTGGCCAGCCCCCTTGGCTGCAACGTGGCTGTGGCGGCATCAATGTTCTTCCCTTCCCCAGGAACTGGTGGACACCTGCTCAGCAGCCAACCCCAGAAAAACAAGTGAGGCTGCATTGCCAGAGCCAGAAAAACACAACCATACAGGTAGAGAAAAGGTTCAGAAAAGTGAGGACATTGTGTGCAGCACACAAGTGCTGCCATTGTCTGCTGCTTGGCTTTGCCCCAGTTCTTTGCAGAACGGCAGGCTGGTGAAGGCACTGTCCCTGATGGTAACTCACCACAAACTTATGTTTTCTCACATTGCCCATACAACTTGGACTGCATTTCTACTTCAGCTTTTCTTGTTAGCCCAGTTCCAGATTCCCTTCTCCTTGTGATCTTGTATGTGATGCTGCAATGAAGACAGTGTCCTCAAGAAGTGGGATATGATGCTTTCTTTCAAGATGACTTTAGCACAAAGACTCTTTGGATTATGCCCAATCTGCCAGGAAGCAAAGTGCAGAGACAATGGAAAAAAGCAGCAACTCCTGAAAAAGGTTAAAGCCAGGATTGACAACTGTCAGGTCTCATCTGAGTTGCAGGAGAAAATGCCTATCTTGGCAAGGGGGCCAACTGAGAAAGGCAGAAAGATGGTGTTACCCTCACTGTTTTTGAGGGTAACACCATCGCCAGCATGTTACAAGTAACCTGGAAAGGCTTCTGCTGGAAGCTGAAAACACAACAGCATCCAGTCTGCAGTCTGTCATGGAGTCCTTGTGTCTGCTGAGAGAACAGTGTGAGTCCTCACAGATGTACCATGTCTTCTGCAGTGGAGGAGAAAAATTAATTCCACCCTGTCCCATGCCCTGAGGCTTTTAGATGACCATATCTTCTGAGAACCTGGAGTACTGTTTTCTTTTAGTTTACTAGTGATGGTTAGTCTATGATGACATGAATAATTTGATTTACATAATGCAACACCTTCTCTTGCCAGGGATAAAATTTGATTATATCATATTTGATGTCACATGGTGTTGTTCTTATTCATTGCCCCATGGATCTTAAAACCATCCTTCCCCATAAATAAGGAGGATGTAAGGACATCTCATATTTACTTGCTTTCAATATCTTGTCCTCCACCAGCTACTCTGTGCTGCTGACTTCTGGCTCTAGACTAGATTTGAAAGTACACCCCATATAAGAGTGTGTCTGTGTCTTAGGTCCCAAGCATAAAAATATAACGGAGAGATACTAAGACTCCTGTCAGTGTACCCTGGGATCTTTGAAGGGAAAAGTACAAATATGTCCTGCCCTTTGAAGGCATTTGAGTAAGACAAATCCACAGAAATAAGTGCTGCACAGGTGTACTGTATAGAAGGATACTTACTGACTCCAAGGCATGTACTGGCCTGGAAACTACACTGCAGAAAATAGGCAGAAGCCAGCCCTTCACTCAAACACCATTTCTTTACAAGGCTTCCAAGACATGATGTTATGACCTGAGCTAGGCAGAGTTTACTATGCTGGCCCTTGCAGGATCACAATGTGTGTGATACTGACCAGCCTGGGGCACAGCAAGAGCCAGAAGAGCCTTGGGGGAGACATCAGCCAAAAGTACAGTCTGTTCTGTTCCACAAACTTTAAAATTTTGGGGTCACTATACACAATTCTTGTGTATGTTCCATCACCTGCTCGGAAGTCTTGTGACAGCTGGTACGTACACCCTGTCCTAAAGCACAGAACAGAGGCATTCAATTTAATATGCTGCTCAGGTGACTGAAGAGCATCTTACAAAAGAGCTTATTCAGGAACAAATTATGTATGTGTCGCTGCTTTCTGCAATAAATGTAGAAGTTTTATAGTGCATTTGATAAAAAACTTGACTTTGTGGTGCTTTTTAAATATTATTTAACTAAAAGTTTATGTTCGTGATTGCTTCCTACAAAAAAAAAATGCAAATGGAAAAGAAATATGGGGGAAATTACATCGCTAGCAGGAAAAAAAATTAATAAATAAAATGTGCTGGAAGTAAAACAGATGGTTGGCACCTGGTGGTCTTTTATAGACCTGGATGACAGTTGAAGTGTTCCTATACTTGGAGAAGGAAAAAGGGGAAGTGAAACATGTCTGTATCACTGTTGCACTTGTGCTGTTTCAGGGTTCTTGACATTGTCGGGTCTGGGTTTTCCAGCTGTGCCTAAGCTGAAAGTCAGTCCTAGCTCCTCAGCAGTCCACATCCCCCAACACTGCTCTTTCCCAAAGCCTGGAGGATGTAGTGCATGTAGCCCAGACTACAACCACCACACATGCCTGGGAATCAGGACCCCCAAGCACAGCAGGGCACTCCTCCCCTCCCAAGCAAAGCAAGAGCACAGCAGCAGCCTCTGCTGCTCTGTCTTGCAGTCACTTTCTCAGGAGTGCTGAGGAGCTGAAAGCAGTGTGGTCAGTCCACGTCTCTGCACGCCCTCCCTGCTTCTGACACACCAATTGTAGATCTATGCAAGGCTCTGCATTCTGTATTGCTGCCTGAGCAAGGGGACACTCCCTGCCCAGAGACTCCCTGGCAGAGATGTTTGTGACCTCTCCAAACAATTTTGCTGCAATGTTGTCTCCAGTAGTCTTGATCTCTCTAACCTTCCTGGCAATAGAGCCTCAGAAATAACGTCGCAGTTGTCAGTCATCTACAATTCATCTTTCCCACAAAGCTATTGAATGTGACAGTAAACATTCTCCTTCAGCGAAGTCCATTCTGAAAAATTACCTGAAGGCAAATTGTTCAAAAACAGACAGGCTGTTGCAAATAGGAACAGTGAGATCAGTGCCTGTGCTCATTTGCCTAAGGTTTGGATACAAGGTCACACATAGCAGGTGTAATGAGGGGGAAAAGAATCAGCATATGCTGTATAAGGGGATGATTTTAGTAACAAAATTGCTAATGCTCACCTCTTATTCACAGATTCATTCAGCCAATCTGGAACCTGACCTCCTCCCTCCACAGGCTGTCCTTAGCTTGCACTGGTACTTGATGATGTGCATACCACACACAGGAAGTTAAGTTCTTTGGTCACCTCCCAAAGAAATACTACACTGAGCAAGGTAGGGAAGGACAGGAGCCAGCACTGCTTTTCTTACCAACTACAATGAACCGGCAAAGAGGTTGTGTCCACTCCCACAAACCTCATGCAGCAAAGGGATGAGAGAGGTCCAGATTAAGGAGTGATTCAGTGAGATTTTACATGGAGCTCTTATGCCAGAAGCCTGACTTTCCATGCCAGGATGACAGTTCTACAGGATGAGGCAATACTGCCAAAAAGCACGACGACAGGGAGGATATTGAGACCACTGGTGCACAAGTAGCTCTTCTCATGTGTTGTATGTACAGTGAGTGCAAATCCAGTACATATTGCAATGGCTCTACTCCTTCAAAAGTCCATGAGCAACAAGAGCATTTGAAATTCATCACCTTCGCCACTGAGTGTTGTTTTTTTCAGCAAACAAATTGTCGCTAGCTGAACTACATGTCAGTTTCTTGAAGGTCATTTGCAACAGCCCACTTACTTATGTACTGACCACTCAGCACTTGGTCAAAGTATTTTCATATTACCACAGAACAATAAGCCCCTGTGGCCACACTTCTGCAGGTAAGACTGCAAACATTGTGAACAAGTTCTATAACCTTTATCATGTTTGTAGTAGCATTACTATGACACTGAGGACTTTATCAAGTCTGTGCTGTATGTTTTTAACAGCTTATCAGAGCCAGTAGCCTAAAAGCATCCTCAAATAGAAGTTACAAAAAATGTTGCTATTTCTATAGTTCATGTACTTCAGAGCAAGAACTGCATAAATGACTTACAGCCCTTTCAATACTATAGCAATCAATCGATTTACCACATCTTTAGAACGTCATGCCTGAACTTCCCGCTCTTAGATCTGCAAGCATCCTTAATACACTTGGCCACTGTCTGTCTACTATTTCTTGACATGAACATTCCATATGTAACAGAATTTCAATACACATAGAAAAGCTCCCACCAGAGTGCTTAAGTGAAGCACTTGGAAGCAGGTATATGTAAGATGTTAGCAAAGCATCAAAATTTAGAAAGTGAATTGCTTCTTTAATGCATTTCAAAAACATCTAATCCTACTTCAGAGCCCAGCTATTTTATGTTGGATACTTGAAAATTCTACATGTTCAGGATGGACAGTGTAGTCCAGACACACCATGAACACCATTTCATTGACAGTAAAAATGCTTAGTAAATCCATGGATTTGGGGGTTAATAATGTCAGAGAGGATGCACATGATCTCACTTGCTCTCTATTTCACTCTCTGTTTAAGAAAGAAAAATATCCACTGCAATTCCAGACTCTTTCCTCTCCTAATAAAGAAGGACAGGATTGTCTAGAATTTATTTTTCAATTCCAGAAGAATATTCATATGAATAATTCCCATCAGTGACTGGAAAAACTAAGTAACTTTGTAAATAACTTCTCGCCAGAATATTTGAAAGTGTTCTGAATATCAGCGTTTTGTTCAAATAAGCTCTTAATTATAGTTTTAATTGATTATTAGTACTTAACTACATGTGTTCACAGGGAAAACATTCTGTATGAATAATTATATGCTACATTCAAAAAAAACCCAGTCATTTGTTTCCACTGCACAGTTTATTCAGTTTCAAATTAGAAAAAAATTACTATGTATTTGACAATTTGCATGCATAAACTCAAAACATTTCAGCTCAAAAAATTACTGATTTCTTCCAGTCTTGTATTAAGGCATTCAGGAGTTTCACCTAGGCAGACAAACATCTGGATTAAA
>VZRN01004072.1:2242547-2263583 GCA_013397935.1 Dasyornis broadbenti | reverse complement strand
AAAAAAAAAATCAAAATAGACAGACAAGTTACAACTCAGATTTACTTCCGTTAACAAGTATGACCACAGTGAGTCCTGGTAGTAGACAGTTGCATTCCTTATCTTTTCAGTGTGTATAGCTGATAGGAGACAAAGTGATTGGGGAAGAGTTATCTTCAGCAAAAGTCTTCTTCAACAGTTTCTTGATTTGGAGTGCTGAATAAGCCATTGTAATGTTATGTCTGCCAGGACAGATGAAACAAAATGAAAAACTCAACAGCCTGTTCACAGACTATAGAAGCACAGCAGAACACCAGCAGGTTAATACAAATACAAAACCCCCAACCAAACAAAACCCAGAAACCACAGGTTCTCATTCACACATAATGTTGAGAACTTAAACCTACAGGTGGCCCTTTTCTAGTTATTTTTTGTATGTCTATAAATCATGTGCATGTTTTATTCTTAAAATATAATGACAGACATCAAGTTCTCTATGCCACAGATAAGGAACTGCTGAAAAAACAAAGATTTAAGATGACCATAAAATGAAATGTAAAATCCAGACTAGAATAAAATGCTGTGTGAGAACAAAGGCAAATATACAAACAGAAGGAATGAGAAGGGCAAACATCAGACAATACATTAAGAAGCTATTTAGGTAGGTTGCAGGAGTACAAGGTCTCTGAAAGACAAGCAACATTGGACTAAAATTTGATAGCTGAAATTGGCACCCCTCCTGATGCAATCTAAGGCATTGAGCTGAAAACTGCAGCAGTTCACAAACTGATTCATGAACAGATTAGATGTTTTTGCCTCAAGGCAGTAACATCTGTCAGGAAGGATGTCAGGGGGCAGCAACAGCTCTAGCCCTCAAATTGAAATTTGTTGCCATATTTGTCCCAAGTTCAAGACAGCACTCCATGAATATCCTTGCAGACCAGCTTAGGCACTGAGACTGTAGACAAAAGCAACCCACAGCATTTACAGCAAAGGTAATAACCATATAATAATCTTCCACAGTCTCTCAGGATGCAGTAACTGGCAGCCTTACACCTATTCTTCCTGATGAGACCAGTTAGCTAGGCTGCTGTTTGCACTGAAAAATCAGTATTGTCTCATTCAACTGCACTGACATCAATCAAAAATGCAGAGGAAGAAGACAGCTTCCAGTCTGCTCCTTAACAGGCTAGTAGTTTCATCAATTTAATAAGCTAAATATATTTGCACTACAGTCTTTCATTATAAATGGTACTTTCCAGCCCTTTGATCTCCCGAGGTTCTTTCCCAATCTCTTTCTCAAGATCTTCCTCAAAATACGGCACACGGTGCTCCAACAATGCCCACACAGTTCCGAACACACGATATATGCAGTATGCTCCCATTTCATATTTGTTTTTGGCAAATATTCAAGAACCTGGCTAGCCTTTCTAGGCACAAGATTACCCTGGAAGATACTTGACCAAGTCTCAGTTAGGATTTGAGACTTTCTCATCACTACTACCAGAACTTCCACACGTAAGTGACCTACACTATTCTTCATTAGTGATCATTCTTTCATGCAAATTTTAGCTGCTTTTCTCCTCCAGGACATCCATATACATGGACTGGGATCAAAATCTATTTTCTCCAGGATTCTTGCAGAAATTAAGCTGTTTTTACCGGTTTCCAGTCACAATCCCACTTCTGGGAATATCCACTGCAGCCTTGCCAATTTAACAAGGATCAAGCACAGCATTTTGAAAACCTCGATCACATTCACTGCCCTTCAGCTATCTTGTGTTGTCTTCCACAGTCCTTATATCCTGAAGTTTAATCTTCCTCAGTGTAACAGCACCTTCGGTGCATTTCCCTCACTCAGAGATAACGGTTGCAACCCAAGCTGCAGCAAACCTGGGTCTGGTCTTCTTCAAACTAACACACCCAAGCCAGGTACACACTTCCAGGAAAAGCCCTCACTGCCTAACACGTCTCTGCACTCAGCTGAAATCTCCCCCAGCTCACTGAAGCCCAGGTGCCAAAGTATAGCCTCCTCACCATCTTCTCTACTTGGTCCTCCCTGTGTAGGATGGAAATTTCCCCCGCTGCTGAAAGAAACTGGCTTTCTTCCCATTCCCCCTCTCATAGTTTCTCACTCAGCTGAGCCCTACAGAGGTGCCCAGCTCTTCTAAAAACACTGGCTTCCTCAAGTGGCAGCTATAATATCTAGCCAGGCTGTATCCCTCCCATCCAGCACCACTTGTCTTAGCAGCATGTAGAGAAGGGTGGCACAGAGGCAACTGCTACTGCTGCGGGCTCAGCCTGTGCTTTATCCATTCCTCCTGCCCTGCGGAGGGAACAGGAACATATGACAGAGGAAAGGGACAGGGAAGTGGAAGATAGGAGAGGAAAACGCAAAAAGCAAAGGCAGATGGAAGACAAGTTCATGGGGATAGGTCTTCACTGACTACAGGATACACTCACTGCATTTCCAGTTGGAAAAATGCACCAGTTCCTCAGTTCGAGGAACAGCCACATGCATATAAAACCTGCTTACCAAATAAAATCATGTATGGAGTAAAACATCGAATTTTTTTTTAGGATAATCTAATAATTGGAAGGTCTTCATAGGCAGCTACCACTTTAGCAAAACACAGATTCCTTGTAAACAATTCAATTACTCTAGGCTTTAAACAAACTTTTCGAAGGTCCGTATCAAATTAACTTCTCATGAAACTAAGTATTTCAAAATGTTATTTTCAAATTACACATAATTCTATGTTGCAACAAATACAGTCACATACAGTATTTGCAAAATATCTTTCAATGTAAATTGAGATTTTCAATAATATAGTGGAAGTAGATGTTCAAGCCTGATCTGATCCGAAGTACAAAGCATACACTGATGACACCAGAAGAAGCTTACCTATGTTATCCTTCTCTTTACACGAAATAGAATAGCAACAGATTTCTCTGTCTTGAATAGCTGAAAGGTTTCTACAGAAACAAAAACGATAATTACTGTTATAACTCCACAAACACTGAAAACAGAAATTTCCATTAAATTATATGTTTTCTGCTTTTTACTCAGTGGGTTCAATTCTATTCTTAGATGTTAAATTCTTAAAATATGCCACTGCACACAGAAAACCACACACTCCTTAAACTGTAAGGCTTAAAAGGTTATAAAGTCATTTCACAAAAATTTGAATTTCTCATTAGGTCAGTGTAATAGTGAGAAATAAAACCACAAAAATCCATACGCCAAAAATAACATTTTGTGGTGGTAAGCAAGTATTACCCATGTCTTATCATTCCCCTTTTATTCTTTTCACTTAGAATTCCGAGGTTTTATCTCCAGTAAATCATAATAAAATAACAGTACTCAAATGATCACACCATTTATCTTCAGAATGTTTACTATATCGTATTAAATATATCAGATCTGACTCCTACTGAAAGAATGCCTCTACATTTAGGAAGAAACTGATTCTTAATCACCTTCTTTCTGGGAAGTCTCCTACTCCCCCTCAGAGTTACTGAGCACTTTGTTATTTTTTCATTTATTTATCCTCACACAAGTGACACAGACATGCACAATGCCTTGGATATATGTCAAAAATACCTGACTTGCTTAAATTTACCAACAGTAGTTTGAAATGGTTCTGTTCTGATGCCATTCAACACTACAATGTACTGTGAAAAGTCAGTGACCCTATTACTATCCATAGGAGTTGTACCTCCAGTGATGGGAAAACAGGATTATCTGAAATAATTTTATATAACCAAAACAATCAAGAGATGTTCAAATCTCCTGCAGGCAGTTATCAGCCTAGATCACTATGACAGCTGCCAGCAGAGCTTGAAGTGGAATATCTGAGAATGTAAAATAACATCTTTTATAGCCAGTTATTGCAATAGACTATCAAAGATTTTCTCTTACATATCGAATTGCACATTGTCTCAGTTTTTTACAAAAGCCAGCTACTTACAATTTCTCAATTAACTGCTTCTCATCCAGTGCACCTGGGAGGTCTCGTTTATTTCCAAGAACTAACACCTGAAAAAAGTCATTCATATGTATATTAAGTCCAGGAGCAATGAAAGTTTATTTTTGTCTTTAACATTTTGTTGCCATTATTCTGGATCTTGCAGCTATTTAGAACATAACAGAGGACATATTCAAAATGACCAACGACTGTGGAAGCATCATGGAAATCCTGCTCATTGTCAGGGCCAGATGCTGGATGTACACCCTATGAAAACTGGATCAAATTATTTCTGGGTGTATTAGCATCAGAAATCTCCTTTGGAAGTGAATCTCTCCATTCTGGATGGCCTTAAAGGATGGTGACAGAATAAATGCAAAGAAATGTGGAAGAGAGCATGCATCAGGTGCACTCAAACCACTGAAGGATATTCAATTCAGAGCACCAGACTAATGTTAAACAAAAGTTGGGTCCCAGCAGCAGAGGCTGGGTCCTAAAAACCCAGACACAATTCTCTCTACAGGGTTTTGCTCCCTTGCTTCTTAACACTGACACATTAAACAGCTCAACCTCCAAACCAAGTATCACCTAAGCACCAGCCAAATGACTGATTCCTCTTCCTCCATGTGAGCTTCCACGGTAGAAAGCTGAAAGGCAGCCATTAGCAATTAATTCCAGGAAATGCAGAAAGTTTACTGAATAGATGCTGGAACTTCAAAGTTCCTATTTAAGTCTTCAAGTATAAATGAAGGACAGATAAACAGGTTGAAGACATTCTAAGATAAAGTAAGCAATGGAAGGTTTTTCTAATTAGGATTGCATTATAGTTTTCCAGATGTGCTACAATTTTAAGTCAAGACTGTCCCATTATATCCCATGAATCTGGAACATATTAATCTCATTACTTGCAGTCCAGACTAATAAAGTTGCTCTAAAATCTATAGTGCCAAATCCTGAACACAATAAATTGAAAGAAGTTCAATACTAATTACTACATATGAAATAAAAGCAAGTAAAAAATACATCACTGCACCTTTGAAATTACCATGCTGGTCAGGCTGGGCATTTAGAATGTGATATTATAACATATAAAAGGCAAGGAACTTAATTAAATACTACTGAAGATATGAGAGACCAATCATTTCAGTAAGGAAAAGTGAGAACCAAAACAGCATGTGAAGAGATTGGAAAGCACAGGCAATGTCACTCCCCATGAACAGCATAACTATAGATTTCTGTAGGATTTGTTCGATAGATAATTAATATATAAAATCACTACAATAACAGGAAACCTTATAAAAAAAGATGAAGAATCACTTAAAAAATTCTCCTTTAAGAGTAGTGGAGGGGCAGAGGAGGCGGGGAGAGAGAGGGAGACTGACTGTCTACTGGAGGTACCACTTTTATACAGACCAGTTCCCAGGTATCCATGGCTGTAGATGCCACTCCCGTAACTTGAGATGGCATCAGTATAAACACTTGCTTCCTTTCCCACAGTCTGTAATGGTGGCAATGTCCAGATGGGTGGGATGTCCACATGCTAACTAAACCGACAGCTCCATCAGGCCTGGAATTAGCTCTGTCCTGCTGTACCATCTGTGCTTATCTCAAGTTCCTGGTGTGGTGGCTTATCTCACGAGAAGTTTCCTCTGTGGCTTTGACAGTGTTTTGACACAGTTCAACTGTGTTCTCCAAGTCCTTACACTGTCTACTCATCCTCAGATTACTTCAATTACTTGCAGCGGCCAAGTGTCCAAATACTTGCTTACAAAAAGGGGCCAAGGAAGAGCCACTAAGATGTGAGCAATTTCTTCCTCATTTGTATGTACTACTGTTTTCTTTCTTATAATCAGAGGTATGAACTCTTGCTTGGTGGTGTGGTGTCAACAAAAGACCAATGATAACCTGATGGATTCCTACATTGGCAGATTACATTTAAACAAACAACATTAGTCTCCACTGTCGTAATTCCTCATTAGAATTTCAGCTGAGTACACTATGCTTTGACACTTCCAACTGGAGAACAGATGCGTATTCGCATTTTTTCCACACAATTTAGTTTGAAATACTAAAGAAGAAGAAGGACACATAAAAAACGAAGAAGTCAGGACACATAAAAAGCCAAGCTCCTACACAATCTCTGGAGGCAGAGGACACTACTTGATGTGACTATCTGCCAACCTGCAGAAAGACAGATCTCACATGCCTTAAGATACTGCCAGAAACATACCTGGGTCACTGGTTGAAACCAAGCCAACAAGGGGCTGTCTGGAAGTAATTACTGTCTGATAATGCCACACATGAAAATACAATTTTTCCAAATCTATTCTGATCTTTAGACAGGAAAATGTACAAACACACTGCAGCACTCCTAAGTTACTGAGTACTGGGAAAAAAAATCACAGTAATTTTTCTAAGAGTTCTCAGTGTATCAAGGCTGCATCATATATAACCCAGTTTTTTCAAGAGACCACAGGAAGCAACTCATGAGAATTTAGGCTACACTGCTGACACTCAGGGAAGAATAATAATGAAAATACTTACTGGAATTCCATGCAATTGTGGCTTATCTATCAAACTGTGTAGCTCATTCTTTGAAGCTTCTACTTTTTCTAAGTCTGCTGCATCCACCATGTAACTGCAATGAGAATACAATTATTTGTGGTATTGACCATTACTTGCAGAAATTTGCAATAAAACATCTGAAATATGATACAGGTTTGACAACAGCTTTAGAAAAATCCAGAACTGTAAAAGCCCTGCATTTATTGATACAGGAAGACAGAGAGTTAAATAGAGCCTATGGGGAGAAAATGGCCTGGAATATGCAATTACCTATATGTCTGGGCTGCAGCATGTGCAAAACACACTACTTTTATTGTATTGAGTCTCCTAATGTGATGGAGGTGGACAGAAAAAAGCCCCACATCTATTTTATTTTATTCTATTTTATTTATATATTATATAATATAATGCAATATCTAATGTTATAATAACATATATTGCAAAGTAAATTTTCTATGGAAAAAGACATACAAAAGAAAACTTACACAACTGCATTGACTCCTCTGCAATAACGCTCCCACATGCTTCGAAACCTTGGCTGTCCTCCAATGTCCCATACCTGGAAAAGGTAAGAACACTCCAGCCCCAAAATCATTTTGAACTACACAGTACTAACCCAACAGAATAAATGAACTCTGATATGTAGCATGTAGGTTGTATTGCCAATTCCAAAATTTTATTGAAAGGTCTTCTTGGCCCCTTCGTCAACGGAGGTGGACAGGCACATTCACAGAGTGAGTCAGTCCTGTGACACTGAAATGTTTTTTTGCAGACTGTTAACACTTTCCCACTCACTGAAAGTCTTGCTCAGATGCTAAAGTGAATTATTGCAAATACAGTCTCAAAACAAAAAAGTATCATCGTTGTATGAAACAGCTATGCAGTTGAATTTTTAATGTGGCTAGGGAAACCTGATTTAAGAATGTATCAGGAGAGCAGACTGAAACCACATAAAGGATATATACTCCAAGGGGCTCCAATACCTCCACAGCTCTCCCATCAGTTCAATAAATGTGCTTTAAAAGACACATGGATTAACCAATCAGAACCAGAAAGAGTAGTGTAGATAAGTCCGAAGTGATTAAGCAGTGATTCTTAATGAAAGAAAGCTCAAATTCTGCTTATGATTTTATAAAAGCTCCAATACTGTAAATCCTTCCACATGCTATTAGTGCCAGGCAATCCCACAGAACTCCCATTTGTTAAAATGCTAACGCATTATTTTTCTGTACAGGAGCTACTTATTCTGCTTTACTTGCAAAAAAATTGGTATTTTTGGTGTATGACAAGATCATGTTTCAAAACTGTTTCTCAGATCAAAATACCAGGGAACATATCTACATCATGCAGCCCAGGGCTGCATGATAATGCAGCTGTTGCAGCTACGTCCAAAGACAGTTCTGTTACAAGTGACACGCAGATTAAAACAGTGATGAACACTGAAATATAAAAGTAATCGATTTGTTCCTCTGTCACAGACAAAGAGAAGTAATTATTTCCTATTTTAGCTATCAAAACAATCTATACTTTATACCAGATCTAGAAGGCATAGATATTACATAAGAAACTAAATTTGGAAGTAATATACACAGAAACAAAATTTTTTAAGAGTTGTCCTCACATTTACACTCTAAATCCAAATGTATTAAACCTGTTGTGGCAAAAAGATTTGCACAAAAGAGCAAGACTTCATAGACCCATGGGATAAGACCTTTTTCAATTAATGTCCACTGTTTTTTAAATTTCACAGCCTGTATATCATAGTTATGTATCAATTTCTGTATAATTTTCAATCTTATATTCATATTTTAGAAATATTTCACAACTCAACATTAAAATCATTCCCTGATTGATATCTTACCATTCCTTCTGACATAAAATTATGATGTCACCTAGACTGCCTTTGATCCCTGTGTAAGATCAAAAATTTTAACAATGAAAGAGCTTCTGACCATGAAGTGGGTATCAATTCTTATCTGTACTAACATCTGCACTTTATCAAAGGTCTTAATAATATAAACCTTTATACTTTAAAACCTTGATGAGTACATAGTTCAGCATTATGGTTAGGTGACAAAACTTACACCAACACTAATTATTCCAATAACCCATCAAGACCTTGAAACTATCCATAGCCATCTGGTGCACATCTGTGTGTCTGGAAAAAGAAACTAAATTATTTTCTTGGTAGACCAGAGAAAAAAAGAAAGGGAAAGATGATAGGGCAGGCTAGTAATCAGATTAAATTTTTGGAATGCTGATAGCCATGAAAATCTACAAAATTATGTAGCCTGGACTAATCACAAAATAAATAATACAAGATAAAAAAATACTGGTTTTGTCCTTGCTTGATGATATACTATATCTTACTGTATTAAACTGCACTGCAGAACAAGATTACTCTCATTAGGAGAAAAAGTCACCTTGAAACAATGGAAAGATAACTCATTTCCAGTCAGTTTCCCTAATCAGGCTTACAGCCATTCATTAAGTACAACATGAAGGACACAAGATACACTAGGTGTTTTTAACAATGCTTTGGAACGAAATTTACATCAATTTAGCAAGTTACAATTATCTAAAATATGGAAAAAAAAATTCTTAAAAGGAAAAAAAATCCTCACCTCTTTCCCTTTGAAATCAAAATAGTAACTGTCTAATACTCTTTATTATATTGAATAGCCAATGAGAGAGTTAACTACTTTATTCAAAACACAAATTGCTGCACCAAACCATTTTCACAGCATGACTGAACAGACAGAATTGTGAGAATACAAGAGGCACCCAGGAAGGAAAGGAGAGAGGTCTTGGTGTTAACAAAGTTTTCTTGCATGAGCCTTGCATGTTTTGTGTATCAACTGTTTTTGTATCCCAGTATTTATTACACGGGTAAAAAGTACATTCTGGGTATGAACAGGGAGAGGCAGGAGACTGTATCTTAACAGCTGAACAGACAGCTAGCTATAAAAAGAAGTTTACTTTGACTGGGTGTTTTAAAAAAGAGACTGGACTTCAAATTTCTCCCATGGCTTTTACTGGCCACTCAGGAATACAAGTTTCATATTTAAAAGGTAATTTTATCCCTAGAAGATCAGCTGATTTTAGGAATTAGAAACAGCTTACAGAATGACCAAACTGAGAAAAAGTTTCTTTGATACCTGGTACCTTTGCCTCACAGGAGATTTAAAATCTCAAGGAGTTGTTGCCCAGGCTCAATCTCAAAGGCACATATCTTGTTGGTACTGCATTTTATAAACCAATGTTTTACTCGTTCCTATCTACTCCTATTGTATAGTAATTATTCTATGCTTGGAGGTCTACACTCTCATTAAGTAGTGCAAAGTTTTAATCTGTAATCTAGATCACTGTGATGGAATCACTGTTTACTATACTTAGCTGTTAAATCAAATTCTTCTAAAACCAGATACTTTGCATGTATCTCTTCCCAATTTCTTCATGAGGATCTAAGGCTCCATCTTAAAACCGTATTAGCTCTGTTTAAGGAGCAGATCCTTTTGTTTTGCACAGAGCTGTTCCATTACAGTTGCGCAAAAATACACATAAATAGCGTATGAAATGTATGTGAAAACTTCTAAAGGTTTCTGAAAGCTTTCAGCTACAGAAAGGTTCATTAACACTCTAGTTGTGTTTCTTTAATTACCTCATATTGTGGGAAGGCTTGATAGTTCATGAGAAAGTTGCAGGAAGAGTATTTTCTAGATGTCATATTACATGGCTTTTTTCAGACATGCTGGGAAAGATGTTTCTTGTGGACAGAGACATGTACAGTAACACATTTGTATCTTGATGTCAATGTGTGGGTTCAGTACTTACAATCTCACAGTAGTCAGCAAAGTCTAGACAGCCATTGAGCTGATCAGATGTAACATCTTGTTTAGGATGACAGAATTACGCACTAGGCTTGACAGTACTGACTACAGCTCCTCTGACTATTACTACAAGAGCTCAAGCCTCACTGCAGACATGTAGCTTGTTTACATTCAGACATCTTAACCTGCAAGATGAATCCAACATCACAAATATTTGAACTCAGAAATTTATCTTTCTGCTTGGAAGTATTCAGAAAATATCAGCCATAAAACCTAACCTAAACAAACAGGTGAGGAAACTGTAAGCACAGAGGAGTATTTGGGATGAATAAGGCAGCACCAGTAACATCCAACGCCACCACAATATACACAGATGTGACCAATGACATGTGAGATGTGACCAATGAGTTCACCACACAGAGAAAGCAGTCAGAAGCAGAAAGCCTTGGTTCTGTATGACTGTGTGCAATCCTTTGTACCCTCTCCTTCACATGATCATGCATCAGTTTCTAGACATCATAATCCAAAAAATTCTGGTGAAGTTCTAAGCCGCAGGCAGACCTTGCATTTAGAAGACTGAGGGGAAGGAGGCCAGAGGCAACGACACTACAGCTCACATCAGCCAATCAATAACTACTGCAGTGATTATTACCGTTGCTTGTCCTTGAAGGACATAAAACCATGAAAGCAAAAATTTGCATTTGCTTAACAGCAGAGAAAATCCAGGAGGATGTGCAACAGCAGGTATGCTGGGAATAAGTAATCTAATATTGGTAGACAGGACAAGAAAAGGATATTCTTCCATGACAGATTAACTCCACAGCTACCTGGCACTCTCCTCATGTATTTTCCTAGCCTTCTCCTCTCAGGTCTGAGCAATCCTAACAGATTGACAACATTTAACAATGAGGCAAAGATGCTGAAGACAGAGCTGAGCAGCTGAAATTTAATACAAACAAGTTCAGAATGCTACATTTGGACAGAGAGAGCCAAATGCACAAAAAGAAAACTAGGTAGAGGTGTAGGACAAAAAGCTTGATTAGTTCACAAATTAAATACGCATTTCAACAGTGCTGCATATCTTAAATCAGCATGGACTATCAGAAGCATCTCATGTATGATTTTGGAAGTATGTACTGCCCTGTCCTCAGTATCTGGGAGGCTTCTATATTGGTTTTGAGCATCAGCCTATAGAACAGACACAGGCAAATTTCAGCAACTCTGATGAGATAAAAAGGGCAAGATTTTAACAATATGCCCTATAAAGAGGGGAGAGGGGAGCAAAACCATAATGATTCCTAGGAAATGGCTGCCAGATATAAAGGAATTAAAAAGCAACTCAATTTGTGATGACAGTAATTCTTGTCAGATACTAGGAAAAAAGCTTTTTAAGACGAGTGAAAGAACATTGCACCAACCAATGGATGTTGTAGAACTTTCTTCATGGAAGAATGAATTTTAAGAAACAATTACAGACGATATTTGGGTAAATATCTGATTCACTCTTGAGATCAACTCTTGGTCCTCATTTTTAGGATCCCTGACAGTTACTCTGAATGCCTAGTGAAACATTCAACATTGCCTGTTTGACTCAGGGCACTGCCTTCTGGCCTCAGGTGTTTGTCCGGACCACTGCAGGGGTTCCCAGAGCATTCCTATCTAATGCATGATCTTGCTTCACCTGCTACAGCACACAACTCCCAGGACAGAGTACCCAAGGCTTTTCTCAAACGATCAGAGGGGGAAATACTTCTATAGTTTCACTTCTTAGTTGATCCTAGAGTAATTCCAAGTATGCTCTACATTTATTCTTTGTGCCACTCTATTCCTCAGTTAACCCCTCTTCATAGAATCACACAGGCTGGCAGGGGCCTTTGGAAATTGCATAATCCAACTTTCTCTGGTCCAAAGCAAGGTCACTAAGAGCAGACTGCTCCAAGGATGGAGTCTCCAGCACCTGCTTGGTCCTAATGTTCAATCCTCCTCAAAGTGAAAACAATTTTTCTTCTGGTTTAACTGGAGTATTTCAATCTGTGCCCACTACCACTTGTACTGTCACTGAATACCGAAAGGAAAGGTTTGGTTACATCTCGCCGCTCCATTGATGAGATCTTCCTGAGCCTTCTCTTCTCTGGGCTAAACAGTCTCAGATAACAGCATCATCTCACACAAGAGATGCTCCAGTTCCTTAATCATCTTCATGATGATTAAGGAACTGGATGTGGAACTTCCACATCTCTTTGGTACTTGGAAGCCCAGAACTGGACAGCACATCAGGTATGGCCTTACCAGTGCTGAATAAAAGAGAGGGATCACCTCCTTAGACCTGCTCTCAAAATTCTTCCTAATGCAGCCCAGGATGCTGCTGATCTCTCTGCTGCAAAGGTACACAGCTTGCCAGCAACCAACCTGGTGTCCACAAAGACCCCCAGTCCCTTTCTGCACAGCTGCTTTCCAGACAGACAGCCTGGGCTGGTGGCTGGGGTTGATCCTTCTCAGGTGCAGAACCTTGTATTTAACTTCCTAAGGGTCCTATCAGTCCATTTCTCTGGCCATCAAGGTCCTTCTGGATGGCAGCACGACCCTCTGCTGTACCAGCCATTCTTCCCAGTGCTGTACTACCAGAACTTGTTGAAGGTGCACCCTGTCCCACCATCCAGGTGCCTAATGAACACTAAACAATCCCTGCGATCTAGCAGTAGTAACTGGGCTTCCTTCTGAGGATCACAGCCCTTTTGAATCCACCAGTACAGCTCTTCCTTACAGCCAACTGTCATAAATCACTGGGACATCCAGAAAAAATTCCCTTTTTTATAGACATAACCACTTTAACTTGAAATCAGCCCAGACACAGCACAGGTTTTTCAGAGTGACCTGAGCCATACAGAATAGCCAGTATGTGCTGAGACACTGCTGGAGCTATACAGGGAGTACACACAGAAACTGGTATTACTGCATGACATTTGGAATGACAATATGACAGGTAAGATAACTTGAATAGTAGGATGAAGTATTACAAAGCAGGAGGATTCTGCTTCTATGAGGATGCTTGAAGACTTGAAAACACAGTCCAGAGGAGGAGTGCTGCAACAAAGGAAGCTGGCAGAGGAATGCACAGAGCTCGTATCCTTCTCCGCCCTCTCTGCCACATCAGAGCAAAGTTCAAGCAGCAAGAAGTTCAGCTTTGGCCTCCTGCAGCCCAGCCTGCACTGGGTGCAGTGGAGGGACACCGGCATCTAGTGGTGACAGCCGGGGTGACCACAGCCAAGCCCCGCCAGCTCCAGTCCCCTGAGCACCTGCTCTCTGCTCCCTCCGGACCTCAATGGCCAGGAAGTGTGGAATCTGCCTGGTGGTGCGATTTTAAGAAAAACAAGTGCAAGGGAAATGAAGCTGTAGCATTATCTGTGCCTACACATGTCTGTGGCGCTCTATTTCCTTTTAACTGAGACTATTCTAAGACCATCACTGCAAGAACCAAGGGTTGGTTAGTTGGAGGTTCCCAATCACTTTAAACAGCAGTTCATGATTCATGTCTTCTGAGGTTCTTGAAACTTGGCTTGTTAAAGTAAATTTTATTAATTGCTGTCTAGCTTGTTGAACAGTAAATCTCACCAAAACAAAAGGACTGCTAACACTAAGCACATCCAAAAATACAGAAAATCCATCAAAATCAAATCACTCAATAAACAACAAAACTTATTTAGAATTAAAATCTCAAAGCAAATCAGTCAGACTTCTTTGTCAGGAAAGAAAAAAAGTATAGCCATCAGTTTTGTAAAGAACTTCACTAAGAGAGTTCTAGCAGATCCCTAAGTTGTAGTACATTCAATATTTTGATGCTAGAAATCATCCTGTACTTTAATACCTCAACCACAACCTCAAAATATAAAGCTTCCTGCTTATATTTCAAACAGTGTGGTAAAATCGCTCCTTTTTTTGCCTCCTTTTCTTGGAAATAACAGGTGACACGTTATTAAATATACCGACAAGCCAAAATTTGACAATTCATTATTAAAGCCGACAGCCTTACATTTTTAAACATTTCACTTCATTCAAGAACATATGAAACTGGCATCTTCCTACAAAATGTTTCGGCTTGCATAAATCAGTATTTTTGTTTTAGTGTGGTTCACATAAATATTCATACACACAGGCATGCCAGTGACCATACTTTTACATATTAAGATTAGAGATTAAAAATGAGAATAAATCTACTGGCTTCTGGAAATGACTGCTAAAATCGGAAGAAAGGAAAGAAGATCACGGGCTTCAGTTCTTTCTGACTTCTGGAATTGTATATAATCTGAAGATGAAGCTGAAGTTAAGAAACCAGGCAGTGGAACTGCACTAGCATAGTGCCTGCTTCTTAGTGGCCTACCCCAAAACACAGCCAAAAAATGATAAATTATTAGTATCACCTAATTGCTGGGTTTGCAACTTACTTTTCCAAAGGTGATCAATCTTACACTTCTAGATTCACTTGATGACTTTTTGACCCAGGTGATTTCTCACCCTCACTTTTATAGTACGTTTAATTGATTCTGTTTTGCAGTGTCCCCTGAAACCTTTGAAAAAGGTCAGACACAATGTCGGGTCTTTGCTTAACATAGAGATCATTCCTGTCATGTTTACAGAATTTCACAGGTATAGTAAAATAACACTTTATCCATGAATTCTAAGAGCTGACAGTTGAATATCATAATATTTCTATGAGAAAGATTACCTGTTTTGTTAAAAATACATAACCTTTTTTTGATAAAAATGTTAAAGAAAATTTCTCAATTCTTGTTACTGGGCTGCAAATAGTTCATAAAATGACTCTAGCAAGAGGCACTCCCTCATCATTCTTCAGTCAACAACTTATCAATTAATGATGTCATTCTTCTCAAAGTAAAATAACCTTGGAAACTTTAGCATTTAGGCTGTAGGATTTTAACCTAGATACAGCAATAGTGACATATAAGTACTTTATCCTTACAGACTTTTAAGGAAATAAGCATCTATGCATAAGAGTCATATTCCCCAACACGCCTTACTTTCACTGTATGCTGTTGTAGCAGAGACCACGAGAATGAGTCAAGGTATCTTCCTGTGCAGACTTGCTTCCAAACCAAGTATTGTTTTTGAAACTAATAAACATATTAACATTATCTCCTTATTCTTGAAAATTCTATTATAGCAATTATATATAGACCTACTTTAGACATCAGGGCAAAACAAGGCACAGCTCCACATGAACTCACACACACTCTGCAGAACTTAATCTTGCAACATTATTTGCATAGACAACTTCGGTATAAACTATTAGTCAGTTCCTTCTTGAACCATCCTGGCTCAAAAAATACTTTATTTTGAAGACTCTGCTTACTTGTAAAAGATTTTTGCCTAGTTTAATGAACCATCAGCAACTTTTTTGTTTTCTTCCACATCTGACAATTCTGCAGCAGCATTGGTACAGCTTTCCAATTATTGTTCTATTTTTTCTCTATAAATCATGGCCTCATTGTTTCTGTGCAAAAGACAGGAAACAAAGGAACTGAAATGAAATTCCTATTCCTGTGGATTATTTATGAAATATGGTTGAATGTGATAACTTTTTTATTGACCGTGGCATCTCTGGACTTTGATCAGTGGTTTAGGAGTCATACCAAACAAGACAAAAGAGTATCTGTAGAACTGAGGGAGAAAAGAACATACATTTTATGGAAAAGAAGGGAAAAGTCAAGGTAAAGACAAAAACCTAGACTCCCTTGACCTAATTTTAGCTAGAAGTTGTGAATTTGATCTAGACGAATCAACCAGGCTCCTGTCATAAACAGAGAGAGCCTTAATGCTACTGGAGTGATTTATCTCTATTTTGATGCCTATGTATCTCTATAGCTCTAAGAGATGGTTCCCTGATAACTGACTTAAGCTAGATGTTCTACTTCAGCACAGATAACATGTGAGCTAAACCACACTCTCCACTGAGATGCCTGCGTTAGGAGGCAAGTGACTCCAGATTTCACTTACATTTGGGAGAGAGGGGGAGGGTGAGAGAGAAGACAGCTACATCCCCAGGAGTCAACTCAGCTACCTTAGTATCTCCATATCTTATGACCTTTCTAAATAAAAGAAGTGCAACAAAGCTTCTGCCTGGCATGCAATATAATGAAATCAAACAGATTAATGTAACAGAGAAATATATTACTATATGACTATTTGCTTTAAAAAAAGTTACTCTGGAGCTAGAAAAACAGATAAGGGATCCTATAATCTTAGAAGAAATTTCCTGTCTTTCACATTGTTGAAATTACTCTATTATTTAGTCATTCTGTATTAATTCAAACATGCGTACCTACCTTTATGGTAACATTTCCTTTTGTTATTTTTCTCATATTGAAGCCCACTGTAGGAATCATATCTTCTGTGAACTGCCCCGACTAGAATATAAAACCAAAACAGTTGATACATCCAAGAAAGGTTCTCATTTGCAATCTAAAAAATTTTATTTTACAATACTGTAAAATCACATTAATTTTCAGCAAGAGCACTGGCCAGCACTTCAATTACTGCATTGTCACATCAAGGAAGACTGTTCATTTCAGTCCCCTTAAATGATCTTTTATTCTCTTCAGCAACAAAGGTCACTGCAGAAACCACGGGACTTCAGATAATTCTTCATCTGATCCTTAGGCAGTACGGCCAAAATATAGAATTGTAGAATGATTTGAGTTGAAAGAAACCTTCAAAGGTCACCCAGTCTTACCCTCAACACAATAAAATATTATAAAACTGACCATACCATGACTTTTTCTGGTAGTTTCTCACTACTGTTACCAATGGTTTAATTCCAAATATAAAAACAGTGAAGGTCTACTCATGTAGAGAGTACTATGTGCAGACTTGTTTCTTCTGTCTAGGTGACAGCAGAGGCATCCTGCTGCAGAGCTAAGAGAATGCCATTAAGACAGAAAAATACAAGGTACTAATTCAGCATACCATAAACCCCAAACATAAAACCAAAGTGCTGCCTCCTCCCCCAGCTCAGAGAAATATTTTCACAAGAGAGACACTTCTCATCATGCCAATGGGAATCTTATAGACTTCTATCCACTACAGAAGAGAGCTTTTGAGGATAAAGACAAAACTTAGATCTAAGAAGCTAATTCATTCATTCTTCATTTTGAAAATGTATCATTAACAAGCTATGGTGTCCCCCGGACAGGTACAATAAGATAGGCAGTTAGTTACTTAAGTTCACACAGAGGCCCAGGCGCTCTCTGCAACATACACAGCAATCCTGGTTTTCCACTCATCCAGCAAGGAAAGCAGGACCTTATGGACTTGCCACTGCCCTTCCATATCTATCTGCCAGCATTCACCTCCTCAACCTACATGCCCTGGGGTTTTTTTTGAAGAAAATACAGGTATATGGACAAGGCAACATGCAGCCATGTTCCATCAGTTCCCTCTCATCTGAGAAATGGAGAATCAGAGCTTCAGGGTGCCCTGGAACAGCAAAGTGTCTCTCAGTCTACCCCTCCAGGGCCATTCTCTTTCCTATTTGTGGTGGAGTGAGAATACACTCTGGCTTCAGTTTGCCTTTACAACCTAAGGTTAGTAATTTTTAATCTGGGGCTTTAAAAGCTGTGTAACTTTTTATAGTTACTTGTCTCACACGATTTCAGAGTTTGGAATCAGATCCTTCAGTCAAGAAACAAATTCCATCAGTTACTTGTTCAACCTTATTAATGGGAATCTTCTTGCTAAATTCTGAACTATACATCTTCACCATATTTTGTCTTTTTTCCTCTTCTTTCCTGCTTCAGTAACTTGTCAGTATCAGTAGGGAAAAAAGTGAAGACAAAAGCTCCTGCAGTTTCATACAGTTACACATACCCAGCCATGACAGAAAGTTTTAACTGGATGTAGTAAGACAAAGCCAACCAGTAATCATCTTGTGTATCAGGTACTGGTCTGCCCAGGAAAATGGTGGAGACACCATCCCTGGAAGTGTTCAAGAACTGACTGGATATGGCACTTAGTGCTATGGTTTAGTTGACAGGGTGGTGTTCAGTCAATGTTGGACTTGATGATCTTAGAGGTCTTTACCAACCTTAATGATTCTGTGATTCTATGAATTTGTTAAATAGTACATATATTTGTGGAGGACTAACATATAAACTCATATGAACACATATACACTGAAAAAATAAATCATTATTCAAGGGCAGGAATGCCTGGAAAACCAGACAGCTGACTCAGGAGGTTATAGAAAGTCAGGATTCCTCTTCTGCCAGCAAATTATACATCATATGTAATATGCTTAACTAGAAGACAAAAATAAATTAAAAAACCAAACCACCAAAACTGCTCTGGTATTGGGGATAGAATGTAAAGAATTAGCACCCCCTTCACTGGTCTTTAGTATTTTCCTCTAAAAATTCCCCATTCTGGTTGAATGGAACCAGGTACAAAGAAAGTATTATGTCTACAGTTCTTATTTTCCTGCACAGTGAACAAAAGAAAGGAACGGGTTGAATCTTTTGCCCACATTAGTCCAAGACCTCTGATTACTGTGTTTTGTTTCAAGTGTTTTAACCACCTAACTACCATAAAGTAAAAAGTCTGTACTATTGGGCTTGCTAAGGAAGTTTTGCCTATTTTTGTGATATTTAGACAGTGCGAAAAAGTTTATTGTCATATTTTAGTAAAAAACAGATTACATGCCAACACAGATGAAAAATAACTGATTCTAAGAAGTTTGTAATGTCCTCTAAAAGTTTCTGAGTATTGAACTGATGATGAACACTGTTATTACCCCCTGCCATATCAACAACCATGAACCAGACTCTACTCCGTTATATCAATGCACGTCCACAGTAAAAGGCAACAAAGGACTAAATATGGCTCAAACTCTTGAGAGCACAGATTGTCTCAAAGGGTGTTTATTCAATCTTAGCATGACAGGATCTCTGAATGCTCTTACAAAGTGAAAAAGATTAATAATTTCCAAAAATGTTTTTTCTTGATCCATTGCAGCTTGCATTTTAAGTAGCCTGTATTTTGCAACAGTTTTTTTCATCTTGTCACACTCTAGCCACATATTCACAAACATACATAGAGTTCCCAAACTGTCTGCCCTTCCCGTATCAACGGTATTCAGAGTAAACTATTATTCATTGCCTTATCCTTTTTTTTCAAAATTCCTCAACCACTTTTCTTTGGTGAGTATCATAGTGTGTCATCTCCAGACTGAGATCCAAAAACTACAAAATCTGCAGTGTGACCCTCCCTAAGTCACAAAACATGAATGCCTTGTAGAATACTCTTAAGAAGTAACAGTTGCTGGAAAAATCAGACCTGCAGTTAAAGGAGTGCTCTGGTGTTCAAGGTATTAACATCAGAGATACAAACACCTATGATGCCATTCCATGAGTAGTATAGTACAAGGGAGTGGACACACATTTACACACAAAGTCTGACACCATACACTAATGAGGTCTCTGAACCACTGTTCTTCTTTGCTCTGTTCATGAAAACAATCCAAGAAGCAATGTAATTTGTCACGCCTTTCCCCCATTTTTCAGCAAGGCCCATCCTTGGGAAATGAACATTTCCAATGGGCATGAGAAGTACTGCAGCGTCTCTTACCAAGATCACCTGAGTGCCTAACAAACCAACTAAAATACCAGCTACAGGTATATTCTGTTTACTGATTGTTGATGTCACCCAAAACACATATTCAGTGGGCACTTGTGCTACCCCATTCCTTTTTCTCCTGCTCTCTCTCCGCTTCTTCATTTACTCTGAAGCATAATCTCCTATTTTTCCTTAATCCATAATCATTTACAAAAGCAAGAAACAAATATCATATACTGATGTCTTCATTGTCTTAATCTCTCTGACTTTAGCCAACACACATCCCAGGCTGGTTGTGATTCACAATCTAGTAGCTTTTCAGGATAAGGACTGAAGAATATCTGGAAATTTCTATCTCGTAGCAGCTAAAGCTGTGATACACCTCACAAGCAATACCACCTTGCAGAAATGATATGCACTAAGCTTCATGATTAGTAGTAAGCAAATATGACATATATATACGTATTTATTTCCATCTTCTGATGAAAAGCAAAACTTTGGTATGGACCCAAATGAAGGTTGGACGGCACAGCAAACAAAGATGAGGAACGCATTTCAGCATGGTGACAAAAGACAAAATGTCATGGTAGGTGTCAGCAATACAGAGGCTGCAAGGCCATCACCAGAGGGGAAACGGAATGCTGGAATCAGACTTGAATGCTGGGAAAGAGCTATGCAGGAATTGTGGGAGGCATTAGTATTGATGCAACTGATGGGAGGAGAGAATTCAGTAATGGGCAAGTTGTGGCCTTGGGGGAAGCACAATATATTATTCTGGTATACACGGGCCATGAAAAGCCAACTCTGAATCACGGCAAGAGCCCGTGCCCAAGGATCTGCTACAAGGTGGGCACGCTCTGCAGCCAGAGCCAGGAGACATCTTTTTTCTCCCTCTGGAAACGCTTACACACTCACTGAGCCTGCTGCTGTGAAATTCTCGAGGTTGCAAACGATGCACGGGCTGCCTCATACTCTCCCCCGCCCGCGTGTCCTTCCTCCCTCCCACCGCAAACCACCGCAAGCCACCACATCGCCGCGGGACCTCATGTCAGGCGCCGGCTTGCCCGCAG
>VZRN01004072.1:2133390-2240654 GCA_013397935.1 Dasyornis broadbenti | reverse complement strand
TTTTTGTTTGGTTTGGGTTTTTTTTGTTTTTTCCCCAGTAGCATAAAGTTTTATTCTGGCAACAGGTAGTCTGTTTTTCGTAATGCTGTTGCCTAGCATTAGTAGTTTGGGTAGAGTCAGAATGTTGAATGACACTTTTAAAACTGAGGCAGTGATAGTATCTTCAGCAGTTTCAGAGCATGACATAGTGTTGCGAATGTGTGTAAACATATTGCTGCCTTGCTACAATTAGCAGCTCAGATGACATTTGTTTTCGTAGCTTAAAGCTGTCCTGTTATCCTGTGTGGCTGTAGACAGGCAAGCCACTTAATCTTTCTGGGAAATATGTAACCACTGATAGAGTATTTTATTTGTCTGTCTTTTCTATTGAGTTTTACACACTGCAGGACCAGTTCAGCAGTGTTATGGGACCTTGCAGCGCCCAGCTGCAGAATCGTTGGTAAAGACATCCAAGGTCATTGAGTTCAACCTTTGACTGAACACCACCTTGTAAACTAGACCATAGCACTAAGTGCCACATTAGTTGTTTCTTGAACACTTCCAGGGACAGTAACTCAACCACCTCCCTGGGCAGATCTTAAGGAGAAGAAGCCTTCAGCTGAATGAAATCTCCAGAGAAGAGAACATGAGAAGAGGTAATGTCTCACTGGTGTATTTAGGTTTGTCCTGATATACCAGATATTTGGGGGGGGAAAAAACCTGTAGAGTAAGTCATGCATCTTTTCTGCTAATGAGGCACTGCATTAGGGAGTGACTAGTCATCTCTTCTGTTTGTAGGCCAGAGTCAAGCAGCTGGGTTGCTGAAGGGAGCAGAAAGACTGTTAAACTTTTCAGTGAAAGCCTTGTAAGGTACTTGCCAGTGTCTGCATGTGTTGTCTGTGCCCTCTGCTGGCTGCAGCCCCAGAGGCTCTAGTGTGTACCTTAAATTCTTGTCCTGCTCTGGTGAGGGAAAAGGTGAAGAAGGATTTCTGTAAGGACAGTTGTAGTGGCAGATTAAGATTTTAACTCAAAAATGCTGTGGTTTGGATACCTAAACTTGATATATGCAGTTCATGCTGAAATAGTGCATAGGATTTACAGACAGTGTAAGTCTGTCATTAGTCCAGTGCCCTTAATTACTGGCTGTTCCAGCAGTAAGGTATTTTATGCTTTGTTATGACATTAACCATATTATCATTGTGGGACTGCAGGGTGCCCTTAGCTTCCCTTTAAATGGGTGGGTGTTTTGTCTCTGCCTCAGGAAATCGTCACTTGACACAAGCAAGCTGTCGTCTTGTCTCAACCTGCTAGTAGCCTGAGGGAGCAGTGTGCTTCATGAGACTGCCAGCATATGGTATATTTCTTCTGCAGAATCTTGAAGAGTTCTGTTGAATAAATATATTTCCTGATAGGAAAACAAAGGCAGAGACAGGTGACTGCATATTGTCTAGAGTCCACATATATATGGTGCTGAACACCACCCTCTGGAAATGCATGCACAGAGCCAAAATGTTGGTTGAATATATAAAGTAATGATCCACATTAATTTTCATACTGTCTGTGTCTGGTTACTAATCAATAAAATACTGTATCAGTTATAAAGCAAGGCTTATACAAGCATACACTGAAAAATGTCATCTAATTACTATTGACCAAGAACTATAATCAATATACCATGATGGTGGTAACACATTTGTGAACACAATTAAATCCAAAGTTATTCCCTTAAGGATGCTAATATAGATAGGTGCCCTTTAACTTCTTGCCCTTTTGTTTCTTATATCTAACAAGGGGACAACAAATGTGTGAAGCGTTTGCAGTCCTGAGTGGTAGTGACAGTGAAGAGTAGCTGCAAGAGGTTTGGAACACCTACATGAAAGAATTATTCTGTAAAGACCCTGATCCTTGACTGGTATGCACAAAAGCTTAGAATCTGGTAAACAGCATGTTTACCAGATCATCATCCTGATGAAAAATATTGTGACGCGGGATTAATTTTCAGTGGAGTATTTCCAGAAAAACAGACAAGGAGGTCTGGGATAGCCACACATTGGGAATCATTTAAAAGTGGTAAGGGATGAAGTTAGACTCGTAAGCTTTTTAAATCTATTTCCAGATACCTATACAATGGTTTTCAGTGGCACAGGAGAAAAAAATGCCAAGAAAGAGCATAAAAAAAAAAGTCTTTAGGAAAAGTGAAATCATTAAATAAAGCAGTAATATTTTAAGACACGCAATAAACATTTTTTTTAATCAATGTTATTTTTTTTTTAATGAAACTCATTACTCCAACTTGAAGTCTCATGCCCTGATTTGGCAGGCTGTTCTGCTTTGACAGAATGGCTATCTGCCAATGCAAAAGAGCTGGCACAATCACAGTGTGAAAAAAATCTTTCAAGTAAGTTTGAGGTGTGTATGCTTAAAGCATGGAATTTAGTTGTCAACTTAAAAAGGTCATCAGTTCTCCATAACGGAATGTGTTTTAAAATTATGTAACTATCTCTACTGTCTTGTTGTTTATGTTGAAAAGTGATGGATAGGCACATGTAGAAATCTAATCTGTCTGGAAGCTGTCCAGTACATACTGCACAGGTCTGAAATCTCCCGTACAATTCTTTGCTGATATGTATATATAACAGGGTGTCCCAGTGTGGTGCAGGGAATAGAGCAAATTTTGCTGAGCTCTGGGATGCTAGCCACATCCAAAGTGATCTTACTGGCCTCTCAAAATATCTCTCCGTATTGTTATTTTTAACACAGAAAAGCAAACTGTAAGGCGAGGACTAGACTATGTTTTCGTTCTGTTCAGATTCTTCAAGTGCCCATTGCCATCTCTCTTTGAATTACCAATTTCTTTGTGTGTCTCAGAATAAGCAATACAATTAACCAGATTGAGATTATTCAGATAGAGAAGCAGGATTTCAATTAAAATTTTAGCAAAATGTCAAAACATCGAAGGAGGGTATTAAACAGACTCTTTCATCAAACCCACTTTAGGATTTCCCTGTCCCTAAGTATTGCCAGCCTGATTTCTCTCTAGAAAGGAGAATTACAAAATAATGAATGGCAATCAAAGTGAACTGTTCCTCTAGTATTTAATCTTTAGAAAATACAAGAATGCAAGCAATGAAAGCTATGAGGCTAACTAGTGATTACAGGAAATACAGTGAATGGAAGAAAATCTCTTTGCAAGGGGGTCCACTTTAGGAGAATATAGGTTTGGCTTTGAACATAAGATAGTCACCAGTGATGCAAGGCATAGCACCCCTTTTCTTCTTTTTTCCTTTTGCTCCATGGAGACTCATTGACTCCATGGTGACTCTTTATCATAGAACATAGGTAAAACAGATATAATACAGAGGAAAATAATATATTTGGAAAATACTGTAATTTAACACATAGCAGACTGAAATGCTGAAGTTTGTAGGATTTAAAGCATGAATTGCAGATATACATAGGTAACATAAATAATCCTGAATGAACATTTGAAAGGTGGTTGGCAAAGCATGGTGCATCAGAGTACAAGGTTGATAGCTACTTGCAAATGCAGCTTAGGAAGGCACAGTTTATTGCAATAGACTGCTTTCCTCACATCATCGTTTTACTTTTCTGGTCCTGGCTGGTCTCAAGAAGAAAAGAGATCAGATTGGATGAAAAGGTCTAACATATCAGTTAGTGTGTTCCTTTATCTTTACAGTGAGCCTTGGGGAAAGGTTGTCTATATTAAGTACCAGGTAGATAAAAACTGTTGAATGGGAAGAGACTGGTCTGTCCACATTCCCCACTGCTTCATTCTTTCACTTCTGCAGTTCACTTCCTCTGCATCCATTGGGAGGTCCTGGGTGCTCTGTTTCAACTCTTCTGTGATTTTAAGTTCTCGTTCCTCCTTTTCCGTGTTTTCCTGCTTGAACCATCACAAATGGTCTGCTTGCTAATACCTGACTGATAGTCAAGAGTATTCATGGCAAGACTTGTAGATTTCGTGAACCTGCAAGCTGTTTTACCACAAAGTGCTACAGATCCAGTATCTTTCAGTTTAGCCATATTGAAGCGTTGTGAAAAAAAATAGAATTCCATATAAGTTATACAAGTTTTCCTAAGGCATTACCAGTGATGTTTCCAGTTTTTAGAAATCCTTAGATAGTTACCATAAATGCAGTGTGAAGGGAGTTCAGGCACAGGAGCTATGATACCATGCCTTTTCTTTACCCAAGATGAAATAACCAATATCAAAGCTGCAGTGAAAAAACATATTTTTACAAAGGTGATCGAAACCAGATGGATTCTTTTGTGCTGAACAGTCTACTATATATGTATTTTTTATTCATGATTCCACTTGGGACATTAATGGCAGAAATAGCTTTGACTCGTGGACTCATCACTGTAACTGGGATGAGACAATTGTCACTTCTGCTTGATAATTTGCAGTCCAAAAGCCATGAAACATTATTTCTCCATGTTAAGTCTAAAGGCTTCATCTACTTTTCTGCATCTCTGTTATGACCAACAACCTGAAAATTCAAAGAGAACGGATATAATGTGTGTTTTCTGCTAAATTAAGGAATGAACTTTTCATAAGTAAATGGCCACTGTATTGAAATCCTGGTTATTTTCATTAATGAGGCAGACTGTATCTGTGGGAGGTGGTGAATTATTTATGCAGATCATACCTAGCTCTAGGGAGATTTTTAATGTATCCATGCCAGTAGCCACCCTTCACCCATCAGAAGGCCAACTGTCTATTAAGCGTCTGACATAATAATTTGAAAAGGTTATTTTATCAAGTAAAGTGCAGTTAACTGCTTCTAAATGCTTAAACTGACTATATGCTAATCATAACTAGACTCCTGGTATGATATTGGGGGCAGTTTTCTTTTGAGATATCTCTGCTTCTTTCACACTGCTTTTGGCAATGGAATAGTATTAAGCAAATACTTTCAGTTCTGTCAGCAAACTGAATCAAAAAGGTGGTCCTGAGATTGAGACCATGGGAAGTGAATAAAGGGAGTCTCAGGTCCCCAGTGACACTTATCTTTCTGCCTCCATTGCTGCGTTTTCCTGAGGAGCAAACTGATTTCCACCAAAGAGACTCCTCAGGAAATAATGAGGCATAAAGTCCCATGCATGTCCCATGTCCAAATGACACATACAGCCCTATCCAGTTCCTAGGGATGGCTGGATGGAGAAACTAGGACTAGCAGCCAGTGCTGGCAGGGAATGCACAGGCAGAGCAGATGAGTTGTGAGTATTGGCAAGACAAAACAACTGGAAAACAAGAAAGGGACATCTGAATTAAGGGAGAGGGTTTGTGAGAAGAAAGGATAAACTGCTACAGCTCAGATTTTGAATAATGAAGCTGTAATATTCAAAGTCAACATTTACACTGAAGTTAAAACCTTTTGAAGAGTTACAAATATATTTAAGTAAAAGAAAAACTACAGGATCCCTAAAGGTTTTGTGAAAAGTGAAGGAACATTACATTAATCAGGTAAATTTTATGCTGCAAAGTCCCACAGATCTAAAATTAAGCCAAATATTTTTAAGAGCTAATTCCATTAATGTGAAATGAAATTAATTCTTGCATAGAGTATCAAACATGATGACTTACTTTTTATATTATATATTATATATTTAACTGTCTTAACTTGAAGTACACAAAACAGCATTGCCAACATTTTTATTTCCGAAATATAGTGGTTAAAAATGTAAACTGTAAAAAATGTTTCTTATTCTGGATTATCCTCTCATATTCTATAGTCAGTATATATAGACCAATATATCCTTGGCACAAGTAGTAGTTTATAGAACTAAACTGAAGAAATACATTCAAGCTGAAGTGTCACCTATGGATTAGAAAAGGTTACCTGGTACAGATAAGACCATAATTATTTTCAGGAATTATTTTGTTTGTTTTGTAAATAAAACCTTTAGAATTTCAAATATATCCAGGGAAAATAATATTCTCACTTTCATGGGTCATTTGTACTAAGGTTCTCAAAAGTAGAATTAAGTGAAACAGATCAAACATCCTTATCTTATAGGATGAAGAGCTACTGAAAGTACGAGTATCATTTTCTTCTAAATCATAGCTGCTGGCAGCTGTAACATTGTTATATTCTGCAGTTGTTATATTAAGTATATTATTTCCAAAGGTAGATTGAAAATCTATTTCAGGATATGTAGATAATGTCACCTTACTCTCAGAGGTAAATGAAAATGGAGTTCTGTTAGACAGGATCTTTTCTTCAGAGCCTTCTATGTTAGAAAGTGAATTTGAGGATATCTGAATGCAAATATCTTCTGCAATGCAAGTATGGAGGTAATGGATGTCGTTTATATCAGCTCTAGGTTCACAGCTGTGCCCTGCGTAACAATGGCAATCAAATTTTTCTATGAATGTTTGCAGATCCTGGTATGATGGTTGCCCTTGTAAAGTGTATTTTCCATCCTTTGTCATTTGAATTGCAATATTCTCAGGGTTCAAGTGGAGATAGTCACCGGAATTCCATTTTTTCCGTGCACAAGCACCAGAGTCTTGGCATAGCACTTGGCTACATATTCTGGCTGCCATTGTGACGTTGATGAGGTATGGAGTCAAAGTCCTCCTAAGGTAGTTGTCCAGAGTTCTACAGGTGTTCTGTGAAAAGAGCATTATACCTCCACAGTTTAGTATGGAAACTATTAAAATACTGTAATTCTAGTAACAGTACCACAGTGTATATCTATAAATGTCTCTGCTGAGGGTTTGACAATAGCTATAACTTGTTGTTGGAAGCAAGTTTATCTGAGAAGCTGTTAAAAAATTCAAGGATCACAGCAAATTTATGTTGTGTAGTTGCTGGAGATTTTAGAAAAAGCACTTAGATCAGAAAGCAGTTGTCTTTAACTTGCATTTTATCTCTATATTTCATGTAGCTTTTTGAATCAGATGCATTTAAAGAAATTTCATGAAGGATTGAAGTTCCTTTTTAATTCTTAAATAGTTTGAAGGGATCTTGGGAAAAAACCTCACTTCTTCAGCCTAAAAAAATACTTTTTCTGTCAAGTCATCTCAGTGAGACTTTTCAGCTTTCCCCTGACCTGAATAGCTTGACTACAGGGTAGGGAGCTTTCATGGCATTTTTGAATGAAAAGAATTGTGGTTGGATGGTCAAATTGAAGGTATGCTAAGAATATTGATCATGCTAATGATCATGAAATTGGCATATATTCTGTGCATTCTTGGCACTGTTTAATAACCAGATGGTTTGGGAACTCTCTTTGTTTCTGACACTATTGGCGTTTGCCAAATACCACATGTAGATACACCTAATATTTATACCCATGGAGATCACTTTGGTGAAACTGAGATATACATAGGTTTCTTAGTTTTCTTTTAGGTATATGTGAAAATACTTCCAAGAAATTTTGGTTGATGCAGAAGTGAGGCTTACAGTAATATTTAGTTGCTGAAAGGCTAGTGACTGTAAAAGCTGCAAAAAATCAGGTACAATTAGTGCACAATACATAGTCTGGGCTGTGGAGAGCTCTCTCACAAGGAATCTCAAAATTCAGACAATAAAAGTTGTTGCTCATCTATGTTCTGATATTGAGATAATGGGCAAAAAAGTTCCAGGTGCAACTGATATCCTTTCTCAAAGGCAGGCACATACAAAAAGTCAAAGTGGAATGCTTCGGGGAATAAGAACCTTACAGAGCTGTTCAGGTTTATTTGGCCATGATTTCTGTGATAGGAGATCTAGCAGGGATGAAGCATCTCAGTTCTTTGCACTCAGAAGACTTCTCAAGAGTCTTCTCATACAATTGTTTGTTATATTGAATTTACCTGGTTATGAATGAACTATTTGGAAAGAATTATGAAAACATCCTTGTAACAATGTTTCTCAAACTATGTATTTCCCCTTCCTCAAACAAACTAGAGTTTTTTCCTCTTCTGACTTAGATCTTTCATAAAATAAAACTAATCAAAGTAGTACTTAAAAAACACAGAACAGGCTAGGGCTGAACTTTTACAGACTGACTCCTCTTAGTGCTTGAAATATTATTTCCAAGACCACCACTTCAAAAAGCAGAAGGGTCTTTTAAAAATTATTCTGGGCAAGCCCAAGTAATTTTTTATTTACCTCATGACTGGAATTAAATGAAGATAAAGGAATTCTTTATTGATTAAAGAAGTGCTAACTTTCCTACATTATCATAGTATCTAGTATCATAGTATCATACCCCGAGCCAACAGTACTGATACTTTGAACTCTTGGTCTGTGTAGTGAATGATGACCTTAATAACCCTCAGATGTGTCTGGGTTTTGACTACAAAAATCTGCTGGCAATAAGGAGTCATAATTTTAAAAGTAGAAGATACGATGTAAATGATCATAATGCTTTATATCCTTTTCACTTTATTTCTCCTTGAAAATGTTATGTAATAATTGATCTGGCATACCTTATTTTGTGTTAAATTCATATCACCCCAGATCACAATTCCAGAAGCACCCAGCGCAGCAGATTCTCCAATGGTATTTACCAGGTCATCCTGAGGCAAAATGTGCAAAGAATCATACAAATGTAAGTAACCTATTACATAAGGGTAAATGATAAAATGCATGTAGTAAATGACATATCCAAAATAACTGCTTTGAAGACAGCAAGCTGTGATACACAATGCGAATGCCCTACTCTCAATTGCACAATTTTATCCTGGGATTGGATTGCACAGGTGATGCCAGAAAATGTTGCCAACAATATCCAATTTATATATGTCATCTGGTTAGAAAAACAAGGCTGTAAAACTGAGCCAGTGGTTAGGCATATGACATACACTCCTCCAACCGTGTTAAGGCGTATTTTGTTGCATTGCCTCCTGGCTGCTCAGAGTTGGTAGCAACTGGTTTCAATAGGGCTGTGGAATAAGGATGCTAGAAAGCACAGCTTTTGGTTGGTTTTTTTTTTTTTGTTTTTTTTTTTTTTTTTAAAACTTAATATATTTAATTTCTATTTCCAGAAGGTGCTAAAATAGAAAAATAGCAAGATAAAGAGCTTTCAACAATAGGAATCTCTCTTTTCCAGAGAATGTCTCTGGGCCTTTACAGAGATTGATTTGGGAAATTTGTTTCTGTTAAGTTCTCTTTTTAGAGTCAGGTATTAGCCCAATCCTAGCAAAATGTTAAGGCCTATATGGGATGGGAGAGGACTATGACAATGAAAAACCAACTTACTGTTGGGCACAACACAAAAAAAAGGATTAATGTAAAGATTATAGGATTTAAATTATTAATTAGTATCCAAGCAGGGCCCCTGGCAGTACTCCTTGAACCCTGAAAGTATCCACAGAGCTGAGGACAACAGTTGCTAATGCTCTGTCCAGAATATGGGAGGACACCAGATGCAATGCCATCACTAGGACCTTACTGAATTTCTAACCTCCCCTTCCTCATGGGCTGGAACACCAAGAAGAGATTCGCCAGACTGGTGGTATCACTGATAGGGTGGGTGTCTATAAAAATGTGGAAGGAAAAGTGTAGCCATAAGATGATTGGATTTTAATCAGAGCCTAACCTTAACTAACCCATGACATGCTGAAATACCATTTAAGAAGCTACTCAAGTGCAACTAAGGACAGAATTTTCTCTAGCTTTAAACATGTTTTAAGGAAAGAAAGACTGTTTTATTGTACTTTTTTTCTTAGAACCTAAAAAGTAGGCATTAGGTAAGACCAGAATTACAAATTCTCTTTGGAAGACTTTACTTGTATTTCTTTCCTCTGCCTAAGTGTGCTAAATATGTTTTCTAGCTTTGTGATATTTTGTTACATGTGAGGATAACTGAGAAAATAAAACACTATTTGATAAATATAATGAGCAAGGTTTGAAAATAGATCTTTTAGTGTTCTGTTTGGTCAAATTTCTTTGATGGATTAATTTAATTTTTTATACAAAATTGCACACTTTTTTCTGATACAAGTTCGTATATTTGCTAAATAAGTATCACCTGGTAATTTCTTCCCATATAAATTTGAACTATTTAAAGTCTAGCTTCACTCACCTCAGAGAGATATTCCTCATAGACATCTGTGAATACTGGACGTGTATATACAAAAACAGGAAGGGGATGACTAGAATTAGAGACATAGGAAATTCTAATGGCTTCTTGAACTCTGTTGCGAACAAAGAGTTGAGCATTTCTGGAAGATTTTAAGGCTGTCTCTAAATAGACAGATGGATAAAGTGCTGTGCTTTTCTCCCACAACCAGTTAAGCTCATTATTTCTGTCTATTTCAATATCTAAACAGGTTCCTGTATAATTGTGTGGATTTTGTTTGTAATCATAGTTATAACAGTCTGGATAAAGGTAATATCCCCACAGACGATTTGGTTTCATTTCTATGCCCAGCTTCAAAGTTTCCAACATAAGTGATTTTGCTGCAAGTTCAAATTCCATTTTAGCTATAGTTCTGGCTTCGGCTTCTGATAGACTGAGGTCTCTTTGCTGAACTAGCTCAATGGATTCCTGTCTGTAAATATCTTTTGATCCCCAGTTCCTTATCCACACAGGTCTCCAGTTTTCCCAGTCAATGACAGCCAATCCAAGCTGTTCATCTGAAGGAATGTAGAACTGAATGTCCTCTTTGGCTTTTTTTAAATGATTTTCCAGCAGTGAGAGTTGAGGGAGTCCTCCATTGAATGCCTCTCCTGTGACTTCATTTTTGTAAGGGTAGTAGCCAAGCCTGTCTGGATAGAAGAGAGTGATGTTTTGCCCAATGGATGTCTTTAGTGTGCTTCCAATTAGAGGAAAAAAATTCATGTCCAGCTGCACTCCAGTCCTTTCAGTGCAAAGTTCTGTAGGAGCATTCCAGATAGAAAGGAAAGGTGAATTAGAAACAAGTGGACGAGCTCTTATGTTCAGGGATGAGCAGCAAGAAACTAGAAGAGTGGCAAACACCACCCCAGATGCTACAGGATATGTACAGGCAACACAGATGCCAAAACTTTGCATTTGTCTTACAGTTTCCATTGTAGCATGTGCAGTGACATTAGGTGCTTCTGACCAGACAAAAATTAAATGCTCTCTGGGTGTTTAGAAGGTTGGTAGTCTGTCAAAAACTTTACCATATAATATATTTCTTCAGATTAATACCTATTAAGCAGTATTCTTTGGGTGTAAAATAGGGGTGTCCTTTTTACAAGGCTCTCTGTCATTTCAGGCTGCAGGAAACTTTTCAACAACTTCTCAGACCTAATGCAGAAAAAGAGGCAAATGTAAAGTAAAAAATGATAAATATTTAATTTCTAACCCTGAAACAAATACCATGTCTGATTTTGAATATATAATACTTGAATACAATTCACCTTTGAAGGAAAAGAGCAACACACAACCATAGAGAAACTGTGTATACATAAAACTTAGATGTCAAACTGACAGTGGTATAGTATTCAGTGGCACATGGATCAGAGTAAGTGTGTTCACAATTGTGGCTCTCTCAGCATCTCCCCACATGACAAATGCTATAATCCCTTATTCATCTTTGTAGCAATTTGCTAGACTTGCTCCAGTATGCCCATTGCTTTATTGTACTGAGGAGCTCAGGGGTGGACACAACACTCGAGATGTGGCATCATCAGAACTTAATAGAGGGAATCAAATCATTGCTTGACCTGTTGGTGGTGTATGTCTTGTTAATGCCACCCAGAAGGCTGTTGGTCTTCATTGCTGCAAAGATGCATTGCTCAGTCCAGTCAATTTTGTAGATCCTGTTCTGCAACTGCTTTCCAGCCATTCAGCTCACAAGCCCATACTGGTGCATGGGGTTATTCGTCTCCAGATATGGGGCTTGACCTTTTCTTTTGTTGAACTTCATGAGGTTCCTGTCAGCCTCTTTCTCCAGTCTGTAGAGGTCCTTCTAAATGGCAGCATGATCCTCTGGTATATCAGCAACTCCCAAGTTGGATTATCTGTAAACGTGCCAAGGGAGCACTCTGCCCCATTGTTCAGCTCATTAATCTCAATGTTAAATAGTATTGGACCTAGTATGAAGCCTTAGTGTACATTTCTAGAAACAGACTTCCAGCTGGACTTTAGCAGGGCTCCAGCTGTACTTCCTGGACTGATCACAACCCTGGACTTTGACAGGGCTCCAGCTGTACTTCTGGACTGATCACAACTCTTTGAGCCTGACAGTTTTCAGTTTCGCTGTCCAGTTACCTAGCTTGTACTTAATCAGTGAGACTGTCACAGGAGACAGTGTTGAAAGCCTTGCGAAAATTAAGACCAACAGTATCCAGTGCTCTCCCCTTGTCCACCAAGCCAGTCATCTCTTTGTACAAGGCTGCCAGGTTGGGCAGGCCTAATTTCCTCTTTGTTAATCCATGCTGACTACTTGCAATCACATTCTTGTTCCTAATGTAAGTATTTTCCAGAATTATTTACTTTCTGAACCTCCCAGGGTTTGAGGTGAGGCTGGTCTGACCAGCCTATAGTTCCTTGGATCTCTTTTTTTAAACCTTTTTAAGAAAGGAGTTACATTTCCTTTCTTCCAGTCCTTGGAACCTCCCTCAATCACTGTGATTATTCAAAGATTATCAAGGATGACCTTACAATGACATCAACAGCTTCTTCAGCACATACAGATCCTTGCAGGCACATACCATTATGTCCCATACAATTGTGTATGTCCAGTCTGTATAAATGTTCCTGATCCTGCTTGTCCTTTGATGTTGGATCTCCTGCCAGCACCACTCAGCATTAGGCTCACATTTTCCCTTGTGCTGCTGCTATACCTCTAGAAGCCCTTCAAACATCTTGCCAGATTTAACTCCAAGTGAGCTCTGGCTTTCTTAACCACATCGCATCTTGTTCACTTGTCCTTGCTAGGATCTCATGTGTGCTTCCTTTTTATGTCTGAGCTTTGCCAGCAGCTCCTCCCTCTTGATTTCCTGCATGTGGAGATTTTTGAGTTGGGAAAAGGTGATTCTTAAAAATCAATCAGGTCCTGGATGCTTCTCTCCAGGTTTGTCTCCCAAGGAATTCTTCCAAGGTGATGCCAAAATGTGCTTTCCTAAAGGCAGTGATTATGATCTTGCCATATGTTTTGTTACCTCTTTTCAAGATCCTGAACTCCACCATCTCATAATCACTACAGCCAAGACCCAGCCGTCACCTTTCCCGTTTGTAACTGTGAGGTACAACAGAGCATCTCTCTTGCTGGCTCCTGCATTATCCTAAGTGACGCTTCCTGAGAGAATATAGATGGAGACCTCCTGGATAAAGTTTAAGAATTCCATACTGAATTTCTGGAGAAATACATTTTCCACTTATACAAACACAGACTATTCAAGTTAAATAAATTTTCACACATAACCACTCGATACACACCAACCTTTGCCAGGACACTGATCTTTTATGTGATTGATTCTGTCATAAGAAAGTAGGATCGCCTCCGAAAGAAGCTGTAGGAATAGTTTGGCTTTGGTTTCTCCGGCTTTGGTTATAAGAGATTTCTTATCCCTACTGAAGTCAGAAAACTACAGAACACACATTTTATTATTTGTTCCTGAAGGCTCTTTTTTTTGTGAGTGGATTTTAGTAATAGGCTGACTTGATGTAAAGGAAAAGAGGAAAGCATTGTTTTGAATACTGCATTTATTGGTTTAGCTAGAATTCATTTATAATTGGCTAATCTTACAAAGTTTAATTTAACTAATTGTTGAGAAATGGTTTTCCTCCAAATCTTTCTGTGATGTACTCTACTGGGTATGAGTTAATGGATTATTTTATGTGATAGTTTCCAGTTAAAAGGATTGCCTTCATTCCAGCCTAACAATAACAGCTCTGATAAATGTTACTCTCTTCAGTCTCCTTGATGTCAGTCTGAGTGAGCTGAGTCATAAAGCTGGCCTTCTCCTTGTCAAAAAGTCAATTTCTTTCCAATATATTAACCCTAATTGCTCAGGGGTTACCTGACTGGAAGCACATATTGATGGAGCTAAGTGCCTTTAGTCTAGGCAAAAAGCTTCCACTTTAGATTTTCCCCAATCTGACACTTGTAAAGGTTAAGTATTAGAAGGAAATCCTATTAATTTCCTTGGTTTAATTATTGTATCATTTTTCACAGCATAAACTGGACTGCAGAAACACAGGGTTGAAAGTGCAAATGTGCTCCTGTGTTTTGGCAACTACACAGTCATAGATTTGGGCCATGCCACGTGTCCCTGAAAAGGTGGACTCTGAAAAGGTTCCACTTGACCAAAGAGAGTTTGAAAACAAAAGGGAAAGAAGTACTGTACATACCCTTCAACTTCACACAAATGGATGTTGTGTGGTGCCCCACAAGCAGATGGTGCATTGCATCAAAAAGCATTGGTTATACTGTTTGGCTTAGATTCAAAACACACCACTAAACATTAGAGGAACTCAGCTTTGAGGTTTTTATGAAAATTAGACATGAGAGTCCACGTTCAGCCTTGATACAATTAGACATTACTTAGTCGAGTCAGATCTGCTAACGTTAAACTTAACCCAATAAGCAAAATGAGTATCTGATATTCTTATGTTAATAGTGTTAGTTACACTTAGTGAATTTCCAGAAAAAAAATCTGTAAAATCTTACACTTTGCCTGTTTTAATTTGAACACATGAAAGCAGTAGTACTCTTCATGACTTCTAATGAAGGTGAGTGTTACTGAACTGTGCTATCTTGTTGAACAACAGCATGTAAGAACACTTCCAGTGGCAAGATCATCGATGTAATTATCATTTTATAGATTACATAATTCTCATGTGTTTATTAACTGTTTCTTGTATTGCAAACAATATGTGTGTTATTGCCTGTTAATTAATGGGATAATGAAAAAAATACTGATGTGAAAATTGGCTGGTCTTTTCCCTGTACCAAAGAAAATATGAATACAGAAGTCAGCATGTAGAACTGCAGTTTTTGATGGGGTGGAAGAATCTAGCTCTTTAAATCTTTACATTTATGTCTTTAAATGCTTGAGGCTATGATGTAAGGTATATGGTCAAATATGCAGATGGGACTAGAATATTAAGGATTTATTCCTTATTCTTTTATTTTCGCATAAACACTAGCTACTTTAGTGTAGAAATAACTCGATGTTACAGACAAAATAAGGTATTAGTGTAACTTAGGTTCTTGGGACAAGTTGCTTTATATTTTCCTTTATCTGAAGGTTTTGAAAAAGTAAAGTTCTACAGATGCTTAAGGACTCAACCCTAGTTTCTGTGAAGAGGTCAGCACTGATTAAATCCTAAGGAGAAACAGAGTAGACTTCCGAGGAGCAGAGGAACAGACCTAAGGATATGTTAAATTAAATGTTAACACACTTAGACTTGGAACAAACCTGAAGGAGAATCCAAAGCATTTTTTTAAAGTTACCAGCAATACTGATACAGCCTTACGCAGTTTCTCTAAATAGGATCAAATCAGCCCACATTGCTGGAGGAGAGCTGTCTGAAGTCAACACATATGTTTTTCATAGATCAATGAAAAATAGTCAATGTGTCTGACATACATCTTGCTCTGACCTCGGGTGCCCCAGGTGCTACTGTGGGAAGTGACCCCATTCCCTTCCATTGTGTTCTGGAAGGGTCTTTCTTCTGGATGAAGGGAACAGGATCACTGTTTCAACTTCATATTAAAGCCTCCTGCTCTTTTTAGATGGCATGTTCTGGCTAGGGGCTGTTTGTTGATTACAAACAGGTGTCAGAGTCATCACATTGTAGTTATATTGCATTCCCCATTTGGGTCATTTTGACACTTCTTGAAGAGAAGGCAATGACATTCAATTAACCCAAACCCACATGGATGTTGTGACAAAAACATTAACATTTGTGAGAAATAGAAAGGTCCAGAGAAAGAAGGTCCACCTCTGGAAGTATGAGCCATCTGTGCTACACAGCTGGTGGCAGGTTTAACCTGTGAAGGGTGATCTTTGCATAGAGGATGTAGCTTCATTGTTCAAATGCATTAAGCTTCATTTCTCTGTAAAGTCAGAATTTGGTAAGCACTGATCTTGACAGTGGTTTTAAAACTCCACCCTCATTTCAGTGTAATTTTCTCAGTTGGGCTAAGGCAACTGTTAATGAGGCCATGTAATGAATTGCTGAGGTTGAAAATGCCTCAGCTGAAATAGAGGAGAGGAAGGGGTTTTCATGATTAGGTACGTGAACCAGTAAAACTGGCTAGTTTAGTCAGCATGTCTGACTTAAGAGATGCTTGTCAAACTACACCCCAATGCTGTGGCTGTCCTTATCATCAAGAACTGCCAAATCATCTCTTTCATCATTGGTTACTCCCATTGCTGAGTTTAGTTTCTGAGCACAGGGCAATGAGTACATGAGGACCTGAAAAAACCTCCCAACAAATTTCTGTGCCAGCATTCCTGACTGTTGCCTGTGGAAAAAAATCAAAATATGCTAGTGATGTAAAGGTCAGGAACTGAGCGTCCAGATTTTAGACAACCCTCCTTAAAAATACACATGCAAAAGTAGTCAAACAACTTTTTAATTAATTAAATATATGGTTTTAACTTACTTAAATAAGTTAAACTAAAAGTTTTTACTATTACATCCAAATTATTTTCATAGTTTTATGATGACTGCTATGGTGTTCCATGATTACTTTCTTATATTGGGAAAATCTCTGTACTCTTCATTCCCTTTTTTTTCCTCTTGCAAGTTCTAATTCTTACTTTTATAAAATTCTTAATAACAGCCTGTTAATTGATGTTTTAATTTGGTTTTTAGCAAGTTAGCCAAATAAACTATCTGAACGCATTTCCAAGAGTACTTGGAAAATTTTCCTTTGCTGTATTATGTATAAATAGATTTGGCAGAACTCAGATTTTGTAATGATGGTTTCCATTGCAGAGGAATCAGGGACAAAAGAGAGAGTCCATCCTGTGTGACTTTGCAAAGTATTCTATCTCACTAAGATTACTCTGCAAAATGTTCACTGTCTGCTGAATCTCTAGTATTTTGTGGCAAAACAAGTCCAAACATATTCTCTATAGCAAGAAAAATGCATTACCAGTGAATATAGTATTTTAAAAATATAATTGTATATATACCATGAATATAGATTAACATATAGCTAATTAAAGGTGAGAACAACCTGGGAGCATATTTGCATCATTGTACTACACTGCTGCTATCCTAGCCTAGAATATTGGGCAAATCACAGCCCAATATTTAAAAGCAGCTAGTGGTTTTCTTTCATTTGTTTTTAGTCAAGTATGCTTTTCAGTATATTACACTGAAATGTCTTGAATAATTCTAATTAGAAGCCTTCAAAGAAAATAAACACAAATAAAAGGCCCAAATCCAATTTTCTTTATGCCTGTTTATTGAGCCTCTTCTTTGTTCTGACTACTTCTCAAAGTACTAGGTTAAATATTCATAGAGTCATAGAATGGTTTGAGTTACAGGGGACCTTTAAAGGTCACCTGGTCCAACGCCCATTAGGGATATTACTTAAGATGCTCAGTGTCAGGTTTTCTGCAGCATCATGTATTCCAGCATAATTTTAAATTCTTTTAGACAGCAGTATTTACAAAGAGCTGTAGTGTAGGTCACCGTGCACGTTGCAGCACAAGAACAGGCTTCTAAGCACTTTACTCAATCTTCTCAGTAAGTTCTTCCAAACAAGACAATGTTATACCTACAAGTGTATAGACACTATCAAAGGTGGCCCATAATATAGAAGATTATAATCTGCTATTAGTAAGTACTTAATGATCATCCTCTCCTCTGGTTTTGAAAACCAGAAGTCTGAACCAAACAGAAAAATATACATTCTTTCCTTCTAAGCCAACATGCAGCAAAGAAAGAACAGCTGTACACTTCTACACAAAGCAGGTAGCATTTCACATCTGTGTTAAAAATATATTCTGCCCCCCAAGAAACTATTACCCTAATCTAAGAATTATGAAAGGAAAAAAAGTATCTACCCTGTACAAAATTAACTGGTGCCTTTGAAAAAGGTGAGATTGCTCAGAAGAATGTCTGTGGAAGAGACCGGGACAGACTTTAGCATAATCCTTGAAAGTATTTCAGTATTAAAATTAACACAGCAGTCAATCTGTATCTGAAACTGTTTGAGTCACAAAATTGTGCCATCTTTTTTAGAAAAAAAATAGAGTCTTCAAAAAAGACGATAGTGGCATTCCCTTTCAAATGTAAGGGAGCAGAAACACCCCGGGGTAAATGAAACCCTGCATGGATGAAATTGTTCCTGGATTTTCAGTAGCCACACTCTATAGAGTGTGTTGCTAGAGCAACAGGAGGAGGGGGTAGCGGGGGGGTCCTCAAAGAGAATTATCCTTGGAAATAAATATGTATTATTGACCTCAGTACCAGTTTGTATATTAACATAAGTCTTCACAATATGCGATTTCAAGTTCTCTTCTGCAATACCTGAATGCTCTCTCTTTTTAATCTTCCTCTCCTGGGACTGTAATTCATTCCATATTCCTTTCTCCCACGAGTGTATATAAATAAATACAATCTGAGAAAAATGCGAAACTGCAGTAAAGAAATAAACCTTGCCTCAAGAGTAATTTCTCTTTCCCACTGTGTCCCTTTTCACCTGCTGTTCCTTCACAGCCCTCACATAGCCTTTTGTTATTTTGATAAACCTACTAATACCAAGGAGCTGGTCTAACTGCCATCCATCCCTGGAGATAAGTGGGAGAGATGGGTAAACAGATATCAAAGTCTCAAAACAAAAGTGAGTACAAAGCTATGCAGAAAACCAGTGATTTATGAAGGAGGCATTAGCATTATTGAGCATTGTTTTGGGAAACGGTTATGCAGAGAATTAGCAGTCCAACTGAAAAGAAAAAAGGAGTGCAGTTGGGCCTGCCTGAGCAAGAACATTAGCACGACCCTTGGAGGAAGCCTAAGGAAAAGGATTTACAGCACAGGAACTGAAAGCAGGGGCTTGTGGCCCTGAGATGAGGAAATGACTTATTTTTGTTTGGACCTGCCACTAGTTAGAGTGGCAAAGTTGGTGCTTTCCCTGCAGATTTACAGCTGGGACACCTGACCTCACCAGCACATCTGCTTCTAACTGAGACAACCTGCAAACCGCCTCCCAAACTTTGACTAAACAGCAAAGCTGAGAAACACAGATGTCTACTAGTTTTAAGGTTAAGAGACCTTAACATCTAGCACATTGAGAGAGTGAGTTTGGACCACTTGCCATGGGAACTGGGACTTGGACAGTGAGTGCCATTCAGGCCTGGCTCTTGCTGCCCACATCCTCACTCCCTCTCAGATTTTTATCGCCTGGGAGGCTTTAGTGGAGATCCATGCCAGCCCACACCTGTGTGGGATTGCCCAGCACGTGCTCCATTGTTTACATGCAACTCTGACTTAAACCTCTTACCTCAGATATTTTGTGGATTGTCTTGCCTGCCTGTGGCTTCATATAAGAAAAATAACTATTACACTGCAACATATCATTTAGCTGAGTTGAAAGGTTGAAAACGTGCAGGTGTCTTTTCTTTCACCCCTCATTAGAGGCATTCTAGCATGAAGTAACTTCACATTAAACTTTCCCAGGCATAAGTTTATACCAATAGATTCCTAAAGAAACAAAAATCCCTATTAGCCTACTCTCACCTGTAAAGGAAACTTATTCCCACCCCCTAAGAAAAATTGCATATACTAACAACTTAATGTAAAAAGCTTGAAACAAGGCTTGTTTAAAATAAGATTATTTTAGCAATTTTGTTTGTCTGGAGACATAGAGTTTACTCAATACCTCTGACAGCTATATATGTGCAGTTAATAAGTAATATTTCGTGTTTAATAGATCAATGAATCGCTGGTATCGAAAAAAAAGGTTAAAAGGCACTGAGTGAGAAACATATGATAGCATCCCACACCATTCAGTGTGTGTAACACAGGCAAGTGGTTGTTACACCTCACGACTCCTGACAATCTTTCTGGAAAGTCCTACCAAATTTTACCTTCCCTCACTGAGATTTGAATTTAAAAATAGTAAAAATTTAAACAGCATAAAAATAATCAGTAAATACTCACCTCAGTGATTCCACAGGTCAGGGCTTGCTGAAATGAATGAACAGGTGAGTCGACAAAATAATTACCCTTGTCTAGAAAGGCAGGGCTCTGGCCCAGCCAATTGGAATTCATCATTTGGTGAAAGCCTTAGCATAATTATAGGGTAGTTGATTAAAGGTCGCTCCTGACACAGCTCATTGCAGTTCAGAAGTACAACAACACATTACCCATCAGAGGCCTTGCACCAGGTTCTGTAGTTTACTGAACAAATTCTTTGAAAGAGTTCCTTTTTTCTAAAAAAAGAAATACAATTTAACTTAGTTATGCTTTTCAATGCAGCAGTGATTTGTCCAGTGGAAGTGAAAAAAAGTGGGGTGGGGAGAGCAAAACCATGTTCTGTTTTGCCAGAATCTGGAGAATGCATCACCCCAGGTGGTGCATTCGCGTGGAGTGTGAAACAAGGTCACAGGAAGAGATCCTGTGCTGGAGAACAGACACCAAAATTGCCATGTTTGGAGATCACTGAGCTGAGCACCACGTTGGACCCTCCAACTGCTCTCACAGGGCTTTGGGCAGAACCACTGGAGCTTTATAATTAAACAACCTGCCACTGTCTGTCATTAAACTCCCAGCTCTGATTATGCTCACACAGCATAATTTGGGTTGGTTGAGGGCTTCCCACACCAAAGGCATGGCAGGCGGTGCCATCCATTAGAGTTGTTTTGAGCTGTGGACCGTCTATTATAGTTTCAATATTGCAATTTAAAAACTATTTTTCGTCTTCCCTAGCATAAAAGAAATTTTGTCTTTGGAATCAATTTCGGCTTCAAGACAGTTATTTCTATATTGAAAAGTTTTTGTCATTTTAGATATCATACATCATGTTTTCTTTGTGTAATATTTTTTAAATGTTTTTGGTACTTTGTGACATGTCCTCCTTATATGTATATAATGATAAATCCTCCAGTTTAGAAAATAATCCAAATATTCAGCCATCTTTTTTTTTTTTAAGGTCAACTGTAGAACAACAATTTTAAATAATTATTTAGGAAAAAAAGGTGTTAAAAAATTAGTTTATAAGACTAATCTAAAATTATGAGAAAAGACACTTTAAAGCAGTTTGCTATGATGAAGAAAGAAGATAGAACTTTTCAAATTTTACATTTTCACATCATTCCTCAGTAACATGCTACTATATACATTACTCATATTTTGCATAAGAACTTTAAATCAATATTGTTTGGTAAAAGGTTAGAAAAAAGTGAAAATAAAGTTTTGGAGTTTTCAAATTCAGTGCTAAAATATTGTTTTGTCTGTGTTGAATTCTTCCACCTGCTATTTTTTCATGGAAAATAGGCAGCCAGCTTTATGTGTCAGAATAATAAGAAAAATAAGATAAACAGTAATTAAACTATGTAGGTCAAATTACTGCTGAGACTCATGGTAGCCATTACTGTTTCAGCCCAAGCCATGGACTACAAGGCTTTTCCACTTCACAAGTAGCAATGGTTTTCTCTCCTGTAACGTTGCATCTTTATGATGCAGGATGCACTCCACAGCATTCTTACAGTCAGAATCCCATCCAGCATCTTTACCACTCATCTTCTGGTCTAGCATTCACTTCCCTAGTCAAACAGGAATTTCCTTGCAGAATAAGCCATCTCTCGCTGCCTGCAGTTTTACATAATAAAGGGAAATAATTCTCAACATTTGACTGAAACATTACTGTACTTGGTGAAAGTGATGGTGCAGAATAGAATAAAGGCAAGGAGCCTGAGGAGTTACAAAAATGGATCTGCAGAGGTATGGGAAATAAAAAGAAAAGAGGTGCAGAGAACAATGGTCAACTTCACACCTCATTAACCTACCAGTTTGTCTTCTATGTCCAGCAACATCCCCTCTGACTTCTATCATCAAACTATTTATTTCAAAACAAGGCTTAAAGTTGCTGGTAGAGATGATTCCCATCCCCACAAGAAGCCTAACAGAGGTGGGGTCTGCAAATCACTTCAGTACTCTTGGGCTTTTCTTTGGGGATACTGCTCAGTGTAAGGACAGCCTCGCTGCCTACTGGATATGTCCCTGCTGAGGCTGCCAGCCACAGCCTTAATTTTTGTTTGGGCCTTTATGACATGGACATCTGTCCATTAGCAACTGGAGAAGAGCCACCAGAATCATGCCCCACAGCTGCCAGCCTGTCAGCAGGCATTAAAAATTTCCTATTGCTGCTGAATGAGCTGGATTCAACCCAATAACCTGGTGCTAAACATTTCTATGCTACTTCAAGTTGTAATAGTATGACTGTTGGGTAGTTCCTGATTTCACTTTGATACAACACAAATTTGGTGTTCCTGCTGGCTGTGAGGCAGCAGAAGATAAAATAATAGAAGAACCACAGCTGGCAGCTAGTAAGAGAGGAGATGTCTTCCCAGGTAGAAAGAGAAGCTGGTAAAGATCTGCAAATACCACAGTACACTATAAATAAAAAAGTAGGATGTGTAATGTGCAAAGGCAGAACTGGTGGGAAGCTTCCAAACAGTGTAAGCAAAGACTGAACTCAGCTTATCCAAGAATGAAGCATGGAGGAACGAATCCCACTTTTAATGAGCAGCAAAAATCAACATTGTGATTTTGGCAAAATGGATTGCAAGGCTGAAGGTACACAGGGTGGAGTGATGGGAGGCAGGGGACTGAGCTGAAGTTGAGGTATCTCCCTTCTCTTGCCTCTACGTATCACCTGCTCTCCTGCCAGTCTGATTCCAGTGAGATGAAGCCCACTTCCTTGGCACCAGCAACTTCATCTCTCAGCAGAGCAAGTCATTAAGGCACGTGTAAGCTGTTTCTCAGCAGCTGTCCCCTGAGCCTCAGTCACACATGTCAGATCCTACCCTGCACACACCATATCACCTTCTCCTTAGCCCACCCTTTGCTGAGATCCTCTTCTCTTTCTCTGTACCAGCACCTCCCCACCTCCAACCCTCATTTCTCCAAAGTGCCCATCCTAACCTCCACAAACCCTAGGCAGAAGGACCTGCTCTGTATCATGCTCACCCATCGTGGCTGTGGGACAGAACCCATCCTCCAATTTATATTGGTCTGAACACTTTTCCTTCAGCCCTTCACAAGATGGGGCTGACTCCCCTTACTTGCTCCCAGGATTCCTGCCATTGGTGAGCTTTGCCCTCCCATGCAGTCAGACCCAGGCTGCATTGTGTCTCTGGCAGGAAAGCTATGGGAGGTCAGGTTGCAGTGGTAATTCTGTTTAGCACCACGTGCATTTGGCATGCCCTGTGCACATCTAGGATTTGCTTTCCTCATTTAGGAATGACTTTGTTACTTGCCTTTGTCTTAATTTACCACTTATTTCCCTTTAGTCAAGATTTTCTGGATATTTTCCACAGTTCTTTGCCAGCTCCAGTCTAAAGAATTCAAACTCCTTTTTTGGAGAACTATGACTAAACTCGATCCAGCCCCACCATGGAGTACAGGGTTCAGCTACCTATAGAGGTGGGACATTATAAGCAACTATAACTTGTGTACTCTTTTGTTTGAAAGAGTCACTTTCGGTGCTAGTGAAGTTGTAAATCTTTTTCTAGCACTGAGGTCTGCAAGAGATCTGACCAATGAGCACATACTGTAGACATCCTTAAATCTTATTGTCGGAGCATCTGTGTCAGGGACCTGACCTGAATATACATGGCTTTTGTCACCAGTTTTCTGTACTCTGGAAACCAGGGCACCAGGGAAGAAACATGCAAATCAGAGCCTTCCCCCAAGATGTACATTAAGCACACAAGAAAACCAGGGAGTTTGGGAGCATGCTATTGTTTAAGCTGAGAGAGTATTTTCCTTCCTGTGTGTGCATAAACTTTCCAGGTGGAAGTATGTCCTGAATGCACCAGAGTCCTCTTCTGTATTACAGCAGTTCAAGCCACTGACAGCTCTACTGTCCACTGGGGCATTTGACACTCTGTGGGCCAGTCTGTATGGTGCAATGGAAACCAAATAAATGTTTACCTTTATTTCCAAATAAAGCAGTTTACCTGCAGGGTACAATGAGATACAGAGATACCAGCCTGGATTTTTAAATGGTAAAGCATGAAAAAATTGCAGTGTATTTGTTCAGTATAGGACATTTTTAGTTTGCTTGGCCTATTTTTAGGACCTGAGATGGTCTCAGTGTGGGATAGTTCTGCATTGCACCTTCTAAGCCCAAAACTTGCCATTGAACAAACTGGCAGCTTTCAGTCCCACACCTCGTTTGCAGAGCAGTTCTACTGTTGCTGTCTCTGCAGACCTTTTAGTTTGGACACAGCATCACATTCCTGCAGTTACAATTTTTTCGTCTTCTGGCACATTTGCATATGTAAGGCTACCTCTGACTTATGCTTCTCTGTGCAGGCTAAGAAAATAGCAAGAGAAGCAGCATAACTCTCCCCTGGGAGGCCTCCTACAATGTGGCTTGCAGTCAGTGCTTTCCAGGGCTCAGCTCTAAGCTTTTAAAGGCAACACAAAAGGCTCTTTGGCCTTTGTTTTTTTTCCCCTACAATTTTGAATAACTAACTTGTTTTCATTTTGAGAATGACAGATCTAATTTATATTTAAATTTTTCTAATCCCTTGCCAAGCTGCCCTGACAATAGGCATTAAAAAAATTAGTAAATAAGAATCTTCCTATTTACCTGATTGCCATTCATGTCTCATTGTCTTCTATGTCATTCTATGCCGATGTACTTTCAAGTTATATCTTCCAATGTGAATGTTAAAATCAATCTGAGTGAAATGGGTTTATGTCAAGAAAGATATATTCCTGTTTATCACATGTGCATATTGAAAGCAGCAGCTTTAACAGAAGAGCAAAGAAAGAGACAGCCTTCCTCACCCAGCCCAGGGGAAAAAAGATTTGGGAACCTAAACTCCAGCTTAAACCAACAGCAATAGCACAGGATGCTTCTGAAGCTTATCTCATCCCGAAGTGTCACCAGGGAAAACCCAGACAATGGAGGTAATTAACTGGTGCATCTCTGTAAATTTATACCAATGAACCCATGTGCCTTAATACAGTGGATGTTTGGAATCATGCCTTTAGCAAGAGTAAGCCCACTGGCCCATTCATGTGCACTGATGGGGTCATCTGGGAAAGGATCCTTTCCTCATGGGCAGGTTCAAAGCACACTTGGGAAGAAGAGACAGAAGCACACATCCTCACCACAACAGCAGAGAACAGGAACTTAACAAACTTTCCCATTGTAAATACTGGAGAGTACAGGAGGCACTTGCCAGCATTCCCTGGACTCCTCAATTCTTGTCATTTAGGATACCAGGACCACTGGATCTCAGCAAATCTGGATTCTTGTTCTCAGATGACAGACTTTACTTTTTTGTACCAGAATGTGTCTTACATTTCGTTTCTGTTAAGGAAATATAATCCACCTGGGTGTTACTCAAGTGGTAGACATGCAAAATCCATGTTAATGTTCTCCACCCACTTTTCTTCTAGAATACCAATGTTTTTAGTAGTCATTGTTATGGAGAATAATACTGGGTAGAGAATATGACAGATGATACTGACCAGCAAAAACTATCTTTGGTTAAAAGTCTTAGCCTTTACCCCAAACACAGAAACATATCACTGCCCCAAGCAAAGACACATGCAAGACTCATGGGGGAGGAGGCTTCGGTTCCTGGTTATTCTTTCACAATGAGTTGTGCAAAAGGAGGCAAATGAGAACAAGGAAGGAGGAAATAAACTCTGCCATCTCTGTCTGGGGTGACTGAAGGAGTTACAATCCCCTTCACATCTCCCAGCTGGAAGATCTCTACATGTGCAGCAGAGATGGGTAGCACAGGCGTAGGCAGCCAAAATCACCTTCAGCTGTCTTTCACTGGCACACAGCAATCAGGAGCAGGGAGATCGGTGCCTCTCCTACTGCTTCTACCACCATTTCCACTCTAAGAGACAGTATTTGACTAGTCAATGTGGACTAGATTAATTTCTTTAGGAGTGCTATATTCCCTACTAGTTTCTGATAGGTGCTTTGTTTTAAAATAGATTGGCGTTTTGTGTTAAAAAATAGTTTGATCAAACTGTTCCCATCCAGTAGTACTCCCCAGTATAGTTGATTTTTAGGGTTTTGGTTCTTCTCACCTTTGCATGTATCAACTTAATTCAGACTTTGATTTCAAGGATTTTATTCTGAGACCTTGGAGTTAAATCTGGTCTTTCTCATGAGCATTCAAAACTTGTCTGGTGAGTCTGCTTTTCCCCGCCACCCTGCTTGTAAAGCCAAGGAGAGTTAAAACTCATTATAGCTTTGCTATAACTATTAGTAAGCTGGAAGGAAGTTTTGAGATGTAGATACTAAAAAGTTATGACCAATATTAGTCCTGTATTACAAAAATGTCAAGGGTTCTGGAAGCCTTTTCTGTTTATTTTCTTTACCTGTTACTGGCTTACATATCACTTCTGAAGAAATCAGAACTAGATCAGTACCTATTTCCAATTACATCTATCTAGAAATGGTTTGTCCATCCTGCACAATCTACTAGAAGATATTTCTTACTTGTTTCTACCGGAGTAAGACATCAGACCCAGATTTGCTTGTGATTTCCATATTAAGAACAATAATACAAATCATTGTAAGTCCAGTCTGACAAAGCTTTATGCACTTTATGTATTATTTAAATAAATAAGAATCTCAATTTAAAGGAATGCTTGAAGCAACAGACCCTATTGTCTGTTACCTTTAAAAACTAAGAGTCCAATTTACTAAGCCTGCTGAGAAAAGTGCCAATTAAAGTAGGCCATAAATGTTCTGTGTGAAAATTACTACCTGAATTTGAATTAAAAATAAAAAAATTCAAGACTTTTCAGAGGGACTGGGGTAGGAGGTTGCTTACCTGCTAGCTCCCACAGCAGTAACTTTCCACATCTAACACAGCTGGAACACAGCCTTAAAGAAAATCTGCATTATAAACTGCCTTGGAACTGCTTCACCTGCTTGGGGAACTAATTTAAATGACTTCTGAAAACTACAGAGGTAGCAGTTCATTTGGATTGCAAAGCAGTGTAGAAAAGGTAAGTGTTTTCCCAGGCTAGCAATCTGCATGTTAAAGACATTAAAAGAACTACTTGGAGTCATAAAGGCTAGTGCCAAAATACATTCAGGAAGACCCATGGTAAGTGAAATGGTGGTTCTAGGCAGCAGTGACAGCATTCATGGGTTATTTATCTTGCATAGTCTTAAAATGTTGTTGTATGCTATAAAAATTGCGCTACGCTTCAAGACAGCAGTATCCAATATTTTTAGACCCTAAAGGAATAGCTTTAGGAAATGGCAATTTCCACAAGAATTTCATGTCTAGACTACATTTGATTTCCAATAGCTTAATTCTTTGCAATATAGAAACAGAATTTCTGGAGGGTATTTTTTATACTCTTCAACTAGTCATTTGAGAACCATTACAGTTTCTTCTAAGCTTGACTTTACTTGGAAACTGTCTCTATTAAGATGATATACCATCTTCTGGAGTGTCTCTGTAAAACAGAGTGAATTACTTATTTCCAGTTCCACTTTTCAAACCACACAGATATTTGAACTTGGAAACAAAACCACCTGTAATCAGATCATTATGAAACAAACAGAACATGAGAGTGAGATACAGATTAAAAAATTCAAAAGCTTTATGTAGGATTCTTTTAGGTGGTGGGTTTTTGCTATTTCTTGCTTCTGTATTGAGCAAACACAGAGTAAATAATCTAGGACAGAAGTTTCTCTGAACATAAAGGAAATTACCGTTTTACTGAAAGGAAAGATCTTGCCACTGGTGAAATCATGCTAATGTAGGAATCCCATTCTGAATATTGTATCAGCAAAGAAAAATTATTAAAAAGCATCTTTTTCTCTGCTGTTATATTACTTCTGAATCCACGTGCTCCCAGATAAAAGAAAAATTTAGTAATGGATTACCCAATAGTTAGAATTTTCTATTTCATAAAATGGAACTTTTGCATAATAATTTTTTAAGAAAAGCTTAGGAAAGTTATAGTTAATTTTCAAATAAGTAAATCACTTATGATTACCACTGGATACTCAACCATTTTCCAACCATATTTAGTAGATCATCTTTTATGGCATACAGGTCTGCCAAAGCTCTGGCCTAGGGTGCAAGGAAGGAAAGAAGGACAGACGGACACTTCTCTAAAGGAGATTATTAGGAAAACATGGTAATCATTTTTATTGTTATGAAATGGAAAAAGATTCAAAGGGATGAAGGAACATTTATGTTCTCCATGCCCACCAGGGTTTAGACAAGGACTGAGAAAGCAAGGGATAATCAAACCAGCTCCTGAGGACCCTTTCAGATGATCAAGGCTTGAGGACATTAAAATCTTCCTTAACCTGTAGTCTTTATCCCATACTTAAACAATAGTGGTCCTTTTCCCATCTCTTCTCTTAATGGATTCAAAGTACCTACAGTTAAATATATCTTTTCCTTTATCATGGCATCACAATTATGTTGAAATTTCTGTTCCAATCTTTCCTGTTAGTATCTAATCTACCTGTTTCATCCCATAAAATTTGTATAGTGAATGTTCAGTGCTCTGGCATAAAATCTGTGGTACAGCTGGAAGTAATTGAGTTAATGGCAATGAAGACTGAGCTATTTTCCCACTCTTTAGGCAAATTGGAGCCTAATAACTTCAAATGATACTCACATAACATTACAGTGAAGTTCTCATCCTGCTGCCTATTTCATCCTTCTGGGCAAGCTAAAAGATGGCTATTAAGTTGCCAAATTGATACTTTCCTTTATCGTTTAGGATGGGATTTCTTTCATCCATCTAAAAGTTATGTCCCTACTCTGAGGTAGTTATTCCAGACACTCTATCATGGACAGAAAAAGACAGAAACCCCTAAGGCATGACTCATCCCATCTACGTACAACATCTATCTCGTAGATTTAGCTTTGACAGGAGATACGTTCTCCCTCTAATAATGACACAGTAAATCACGGACACATAACTGGGTCCACAGACATAAATTGTTTAAGTTGTGTGACTTGGATGCCACAGAGCCCTTTCCAGGTAATTTCAGGCATTTAGCTGAGATGCTTGTCTTAGGAATGTAGTTGTCATCTCTGCAGGAACCTCTCAAGCTCATCTCAAACCCTCAACAGTGGGTGAGGGGGAAGGAATTACCCTGCAGAAGTGCCTGTGTCTCTAAGTCACCTGCAGGTGGTACCTAACGAGAGCAGGCCTCTAATTAGCACAGTAAAGGTAAGGTATGTAGATGAATTCAAGACCTAAATAGTCAGTTATTCACACAGAAAATGAAAAGTAATTTCTCTTCCTAGGAGATGGAAGCACTTTCTGCACTATATTGCACTACTCAGGACGTGATAAAGAACAATGTGAATACCGTTGCACAAAATCGCTCAATTTGAGAGTCAAGGCGCAGCCTGAAGATGTGCTGGGGACCCACTGGGGCAGCAGCTGTCTGGTTTAGTGGCTCTTTTTTTTTTCTCCAAGATACTGCATAACTGAATACTTGATGTTTAGCCTAATTTTCAGTAAACTTATATAAAGATAAATTCTAATAATCACCTACTTAAAAGGAGAAAAAGGACGGAAAGTAAAATGAAAACACATATGTTGATAACTTTTTCAAAGAGCATAGTGTGTTAGACAGTTAAGTCAAAGTATTGCCTGTACCAAGTTAGCTCCAAAAGATGCCCACTATATAAGCAATTGTTATAATCCAAAATAATTCAGGCAATGGTAATGTACATATTAATTATTTAATTTTTTAAATACAGGAATGAGGTGCCTGATTAACTTCTTTTATTGAAAAGCATCAATGATATTGAAGTTAATGACATTTCATTCCTTGGATAAGTTTGTCAAACTCTTCCAAGTGAGATAAATTTTAATATCTCACTTGGTCTCTTCTTTGAAAATGTATTATGTCCCCAAATTCACATATTCTTTTCAAACACTTCCCACAGAATAAAATAATCTTTCAGCTTTTGTTTTACTCTAATATTCACCAGACTTTCTCTCCTTTCCTAGGCTGAATCCATGTTTTCATTCATAACCTTTGACATCATACAAGATAGATCTTCTCTTTTCTGCTATCTACAGCAATTTTTATTATAGTCTATGATTTTCTCCTTTTACCAGGAATCCTTTTATAATCAGTCGTTTTTTATATATGTATATGTAATGTATATAGTGATCAGTCATTTTTATATATATATATACAATGTATATAGTGATTTCTTTAATTCCTTTTCATGTTCTTTTCCCCTAAATTGCTTATAATATTTAACATATTTTTGAGGTAGGGTTCTATTCAGATCAGTGTGAAATATTGCAAGTGCAGGGAAAATGCCTCATGCTGTCCCACTGCTACACCAAATTCTACTGTTTGAAGTGTTTTGCAGTTAGATGAAGCTATTAGTTTGTTAGCCAGTGATATTTGTTATGCTCTTTCAGCATTTCTTTTCCTAGATACAACTTTTTCACTGAACAAATGCTTTATATTCTTTTTCTCCATCTCTCTTTCCTTGAGGGAGAAAAATCTTCCCTTCTCTGATTGTTACCACTAAGTTTACCCCATGCCCACTGGCCTGTGAAACTTGAGCAATTTACTACAACTAATTCCCTGAGAACTGCTTCTAACTCAGAAAATGTACTCTGGTTCCCAGTGAATACAGTTTACTTATTCACTGCCTCTTCTTGTCTCTGAGAGAAAATCAAGCAGACACAGATCTTTTCTTGCTTTCGCTTGTGAAAAACTCTGAATTTGTTCACGCAAGGTAGAACTAAAATACTACACAATGGATATATAGGTTAAAAACACAAATTTTTTTGATAACTGGAGGAAAGAAAGAGAACTTGGCTTTGCATAGGAGCTCTAAGGAGCAATTCAGAAATAGGACGGGAGGATAAAAAAGGCAGCCAAATTCTAAAACATAGGTTGCTAATACAAAGGAACAAATAAAAGAGAATAAGTATATATTGACTGGGGGGGCGGGAAGTAAGTGTATTTATTTATTGCATCCATTACCAGTTTTTAAAAATTGCTTATGAAATGCCTTGCCTTAGGATCTGACCCTGTGCCATCAGAATCAAAGCCCTTTTGTTTTCATTTATTGTGCTATGAGTAGTACCAGCCTCTAAAGTTACCTAAAGACTTGGAAAGTGAAGAAATTAGTGGAATAAGGCTGTTATGTTTCCATGAGCTGAGGAAGAGGATTATTTAGTAAATAGAACACAGGAACTACTGCTCTGCCATAGTAGATTTTTATGTTGATACTTGGAATGAAAATATTTCCAGGAGCCACAGGAAGGCAGTGTGTAACAACTTCATTGTAGTTTTGAAGGCTTCATGTCCGATATCTGAGGAAAGGACATGGTATAAATATCAATTTTTCTACCTGAACTCAGCTTAGTAGAATATTTTTCAATGGCACATTAGTTTCAGGCAGAAAATGTTGACTTTTGACCTTTTGCTTAATTCTGACCGTATCATTTTGATTGCTATAATGTAAATGGCTGATACAATGTAAATTTGCATATAAATAATGACCAGGTTGTTTGGCATTTACAACATTCCCATCTTCAAAGGGGAGTCAGCCTTCTGTGAATGACCTGAAGGGGTTGCAAAAAAAGTGAATTTAGGTCAGTAAAAGACGAGGTGTGTCAGGCAGCAAAATGCCTAAAGCCACAAACACCCAAGCATCTCTCAAGCATGCTGGCCAGCTGGCCCTGGCTGGGCAGACAGGATGCTTCCTGAAGTTTCTTTACCACAATGAGGAGGCTATCCAGGACCCATAAATACCAATTTCAGAGACAACTAACGCAGGCAGAAGGCAAAGAGCCCCTCACTCTCTCTTTTGGGTGCCATGTTTTAAAGGCCCAGATGCTCGGGTCAGGTAGCCAGCGTATACAGTGTGAGCCAGCCTGTAGTTCACGCCTTCACATCCCTCCAAAGGAACTGGCAGGTGGAGGGGGTAAGCCCACACCTTTTCTTATGTTCACATACAAAAAGGCTGAAGACAAGGTTGCTGTTTTCCTGCTCTTCCAGGTTCCAAAGAATAAGATATTTTGAACAGAATCACTCGAAACCTGCTTGAACTCCTCTTTTCTGGTTCCTTGAGGACAATTGCAAGAATAAAAGCAAATGAACCATTAATTCAGGAGTATGGATTAATAATCCAATGTGTGATTTACATTTGTGGAGGGGAGTGATGGGACACTGGGTTATAAAATCCCCCAAACACTTGAGCTGCTGGCATGTGTCCTGGTGCAAGGGATTAATCTGGTTGTCCTGTCCCCAGTGCTTACTCCCTGCTATCCCCATCTTTGGAAATCTGGCTGTACCAGCCTGTGAGCCTGGGTAAACTGAATTCCCTGCAGAGTTGATAACCAAGTCTCTGATGTGTCTGTATGGAAAATAACAGTTTAAACATTTCTGCTCAAAGAATTCACAATCCTATTAGGTCCTATGTAAAATTTTTCCATTTGACCTACATTTTTTTTTTAGATCACCATGTTTTCTAACACAGTAATTTTCCCCCCACCTTTAGCCTGATATTCAGCCTTTTTGGCAATAAAGTGATCATATGAACTTTCCACATATTTTACTATTTTTCAAAGGGAAGAATATAATTTCTTTCAAAGGTCATTTTTTCAAGTTAATTAGTTAGCATTAATACAGATTTTTCATTATGCAAATAATCCCACAAGCCCATTAGCTCTTGCGGCTGTTGCTGGCATTCTTGACTAGCTCAGTTCTGCAGGACAGTGTGCAGCAGCCTCACACAAAGGGTTCACTACAAGAATGAAAACCTTATTATCTCGCTCACCTCACAGGGATATATTTCAGTCAAGCAGAATTTCAGAGCAGCTTTGTTTGCCAATGGATGAATGTCTGTCACCGAACTTGGCGTTTGATAGAGGAATATAGAGAATTCTTGCGGAAAGAAAGCAGAAAATTGAGGGGGAAGAATAGTTTTGCTGAAGCAATAGAAAATGCAATAGTAGTGGGGGAAAGCAATAAGCTGTTGAGTCTTGCAGTTTTTACCGGGTAGAAAGAAACAGCTGCCTTGTGACTCTTAGAGAAGTTTTTGAAGGTATTTGCTCTTTGCAATGTGGAAAACTGACAACATTCAAGCCCCAAAGGGAAGAACTTTCAATTCTGCCCAAAGTCAGTAAATTCAGCGTCCGCTTTTGTGACCTTTTTACATGCTAGGCTTTCTGTTTTGCCTAAACTGCTGGTTAAAGTATAAAAATCTGATTTGATATACAACTGTATAAACGTTAAAACCAATGTTTTCATCAATAAGAGAGAATTCAGAGACCTGAATATTCAGAAGCTTTGTTCAGCTTGCAAAAAGCTGTCCAGCTGTAACTGAAACTCATCTAAGTTTCCTGAACCAGGCAAATTTCCTAGGTGAGGTTTTCAAATGCAATTTCCAGTAACTTCTCTGTTCTTGATTTTGGTAAGACCATGAGAGTAGGGTATATATGGCATTTTTGTGCAATTTCTATTTCCAATTTAAAGAAATTATTGTGAGAAGCACGGACTGTGACAGGCTGAAAGAAAATGCTGCTTTTTTCCCAAAGAGTTCAAACTTAGTTTTCTTTAGGCTTTCGGCAAGGATTGCTGAAAAGTACAGGTGACTGTTACCGAGCCTTCTTCTCTAGTCTCAGTTTTTACTTGAATTTGAGTGGTATTTCTTGTTCCTATTTTCAGTGCTATAATCCCCGAATTACCATTATCAGTGTACATTAGACCAGAGGGAGTAAGGTTTAGGCCCACAGAGGCACTTAAGTATTTAATGCATTTCAAAGCCTGAATTCTATTTAAATCAGTTGTAGGTGGTCGGTAAATACATTCTTGAACACAGAACACAGTGTAATGTTAGGAAAAAAATTATCCCTATCACCTGTTTATTTACATTCTAAATATCTCAGGCTTTAAAATGTTAAACACCTTCTGCAGGGGTGCAGAAGCAAATGTTTTAAAGAGTATTTTGGCTCTAGTATTTAAAACACAGGAGGTAAAGCTGCTAGAAAAGCTGTTTTGCATTAAAAGGGGGCACTACTTTTTAATTAAACATATTTCTGATACAAATAAAATAGTTTCTTTTTTCTCTAACATAAAACTTCAGTGTAAAGGGGAGAGAAAGTTGCAACGATATCAAAATGTTCTGGGAAGAAAAGTTTGTTTGTTAGTTGAAACGACTTTTCATTTTCATTTTGTATTTAGTTAGAATTTTAAAAGCTGAAGGCAAAAATCATTTGTTGAAATGAAACAGCTATAAAAGGATTTTTTCATTTCCTGACTTAAAAAAAAGAGTCTTTAAAGTGATAGCCAGTGAAGCATCTGGAATGCATTATCTGTATCCCTTGGAAATAAGAGGACATAAGTGCTGGAAAATGCAGTTGAAAATAAAGATCACTGACAGTTGTTCCAAATATTTTCTTTTCTTATTTTTTCCCTGCCTGTTGCCTGCAGGTTTCTTTCAAAAGCCCTGGCATTGCCCTGGTTCTGAAGGTCAAACCTGGCCCAGGGCACCGACACCTCCCCTTCAGGAGGAGCAGGATCATCTCCTCCTCTGGGTTGCTCTTCTGCAGCTGGTGGGTGCCCTGAGCTGGGGTCCCCCCATGGATGGAGCCCTTCCCTGCAGGACGTTGATCCTGGGGGAAAGCAACAGAATTCCTAAGCCATTGCCTTCATTTCTATGCTACCTGTAACACCTTCGGCTTTTTGCTGCTCTTCAGGAGAAGGAAGAGGAAGAGGTATATTTTGACAGGTGAAACTTCAATCAGAAGAAACCTTTTGCATTCCCACTTCTAAAATCTTCCTTTGTTGATTTGTCTTACAGGCTGTTTTATGCTGCTTAGTAGGTGAACTAATGGTAAAAACAAATTTATCATAATGTATGACCCCTCAATGTGCAGATAAACAGGGATACAGCAGGCCCTGCCCAGGCTGTAAGGTGTTCTCTTACATAAAAAATGCGTGATGGAATAACAGTCCAAAAATTATTCTATTTAGTATATTGCTCGTCTGCCTAAAAGCTAAATATAGTACCTTGATAGAAATAATTCCAAGCGACAGGTCTTCCTTTATTGCGATTACCATGTGCAAACACAATGAACCGGCAAAGATTAACAAGCTCTACCATTTTGTACTGATGGAGTTTGTCCACCTGCCAGCATTACTTTTCTTCACTGAGTGGGTCTGTCTAAGAGAAGAAGGTGATTTTTGAAATCTCACTACCATTACTATTGTCATTAACCTAGTAGGATGGTATCTTCAATATGTGTTAATTCTCAGAGCTATTTTTGATATTGTAGCCCCGGGTTATGCCTGTTCAGTAGATATTTTTCTATTTTCAGTGCCAGATTGGTGGGAATTAATGTATACGCTGAAACTCAAATGCACAGTCTTCTTGACAACACTAAAAGTGTTAAGAGCAGCAACCAATGCTGTAATGTTTATAGCAGTCTGCCTGTGTACATGTAAATAAATTTGACAGATTGTGCAATATATTAATAAAATGATGCTCAGTTTCCTTGAAGAATAGCTTTTAGTAGATACTACTCACAGAGTTCAGCTATTTTGTTTTCCAAAGGAAGCAATGTGTATTTTGAGTTACTTGCTATTTCTGTGCATAAAGTTCTTGATTTTTTTGTTTTTTGGTTTTTTCTGGCTCATTAGGATATTAGAAGTTTTGTGCTAAAACTGAGGGGACTGTGCGTTTAAGATGTTAAGTGATTTGGAAGGGTTTTCAAACTTGTCCGAGAATCTGTGTGGTGGAGCTATTCTTTTGTTACTCTTAGCTTGTTACTAAAGGAGGTTCTCTCATGTCTGTCTTAATTTTTCTTGTATTTCTAGTTCTCTACATTACTGACCTGTCTCTATTCAATTCTAAGGTTAAATGAAACAGCCAATGCTTTAAAAACTATGTAAATTCCAGTCAGGAAAAAAAAATTACATTAGGACTAATTAGTGATGGTATTTCCACATCAGATCCCATGAAGCTGATGAATTAAGAAACTTTTCGAAGGTGAAAAACAATCACAGACCTTCATATGGCCACCAAATATGTTAAGGACAGAAGGCAGGGCAGTTCTGTCAGGTCTTGACTCTGCACTTTGCCTACAGCCTGCAGAGTTCTCACCTGGCAGGGAGGGATATAGTTTTAAATGTATTGTCGGCTTCCAAAAACTCTCTTGCCCTGGCTTTCTCAGAATAAACACCCAGACAGGGCACCCTGCCCACAGTTTAGGGAACTTGAGCCTTCTTCCTGCTGCACCAAGGTGTTAGGAGAGGTACCTGTGTCACAGTGTCCAAAGTTTCTCATGGATGTGGCTCATCTCATGCCTGGAGGTCACATCTTCAATGTGTTCTCGCTGACTGACAAAAGAGGATCAAACACTTCTCTGCTGTGGCCCTGAGGGCACTGATGGCCTTTCTGTCTCTCCCCCCCAGCCCACGTCCCAGGAGCCCCAGTTTGATCCAGCCTGGGGCTATTGGTCCCTGCCCCAAGGATGTTGCAGGGACGCCCAGCTCCAGCTGTGTCTCTGTGTGAGTGCCTTGGACCCGTGCTGTCAGCTGAACAAATCTACATGGCCCAGATTAACACCCTTATCCCCCCAACAACCAGGCTTCAGGGGGTCAGGGAGCAGCACAGGAGAGGAACATTTAGTAAAAATTCTACTATATAACAGTCTGGCTGCCTCAGGGAAATCAAAGGTATAGAGAAACTCAAGTCCTTCCTACCTACTCAGCATATTATTCCAGTTAGAGTCCTGAGTTCAGACCAAATATCTTCCCAACTTTATTACATCCTTTATTGGTTTCCAAACCTGAAACTACAGTACTAGGCTGTTGAATAAAAGGAGATAGAGTTGGGGTTTTTCAGAGTCATCCGGCTCTCCCTCGGATATTCAGAAGATACGTTCTAAGGACGCTTAGCAAATCACTCTCTTCGGGTCACATAGTTGAGAATTCCAGAGAATGGTGCCAAATCATAAATGTGAAATAGATCTCCAGGTATCCAGATGGCAAGAGGGGTCAAGTGGTGATGACACAATGTTAGGAAAACCTGCTGTGTTGCCGGAATGTAGTGGTCTAGAGTGCTAGAAAGTACCTCAGCAGAAGATTTTAAGGGTTTGGTAAAATCTGCAGGATAGGTGTAAGAATCTTGGTTCATTGTGGTTGCTACCATTCTGCATTTATTAGCAAGCATAGCAAAACAAACCATCTTTGTGAGTGTTCCCATGTATTAGGACACAGACATTCATTTTATAAACACAAATTTATACAGACGAAAACCACAAAACCCCAGTGCAAGTGGTTTTAAAAACACTTGGTGATGATGAGCTTGTCTCTATACAGTATAAGTACTGTGTTCTATCCCAGGTATCTCCATAGGGTTGGCAGGTATGACACAGGGTGCATAGGAGTCCCATATCCATCCGGGACAGTAGCTGAAGGCCAGGTGAGATAAACCTGGACCCCACCCTTCACTGAGGAATGACCCAGATCAAACAGCAGCCTTAAACCAAAATAAGTAAAATTCATACAGAGGTTTTTTACCTGGTTCTGATGAGATCTGCTGCTTACAAGGCTTTGCAGGAGAGAGCTACCAGAACTGTCTGTTCCCAGGCTACCTTACCTTTATACTGGCTGGCAGGCATTCAGTTCCTCCAGTCCTCCCCTAAGTGGCACAGAGTGAAGTTTGTGGCACACCACTTATGCCCACATTCACTTGTTACAGCGTGTACTCCTTGGCACAGTAAACAAAGCAATCCCAACCTCCTCCCAGCATTTGAGATCAGGAGGGGTGAGGGCCCTTGGAATGCAGACAGAAGCATTTGGTGCTTTGTAAAAACTGATCAGAGATATAAAGAGAATGAAAACCAGCCATTGGAAAATCTGCAAGCTCCTGAAACGGCGCAAGTCAGAAATGTGATAGACAGGCGGAGGCTTGAAGTGAGCGTGTTTGTACTTTTGACTGACTCCTCCTGACCTCGCGCACCAGGCCTCTTTAACCACGCTGGATTTAATCCACTGACAAGCAATGCTACACAACAGTGGCTGAGGGGATGCTCGGGCAGCCCCAACACCCTTATGGAATCTCTGGCCATATGACACTGTGCTGCTGCAGACCCAGAAATTCTGAAGGGCAGAGCTGCCAAGGAGCTGTACAAAGTCTGCTCCTCACGGGCAGGAGGAAATCAAACGGGTGCCCACCTCTGCCAGGGCACATAGGCTGCATTTCTGATTCCCACTCCCTGTGTGGCCCAGCTAATCACACGGAGGAGTTTGGTTTGTTGACCCCGTTGCTGTGCTGCTTCAGCAGCTGCCCAGGCTCCTGTCTGGAGCACCATGGCACAGGAAGGGACACGGAACTGTCCAGAAGCAGAGCCTTGGAAGCCAGTGTGGGACACAGAGTTACCAAGGCAAACTGAGCCTCAAAACATCTGCGTTTTTTTCAAGTAATCCATGAAAAAGATTTGGACTGCACTGTGTAAGAATAGATACTCAATAAAGCAGTTCGGAATAAGAAACGGCAATGTCACTCTTACATTTCAATCATCAGACAAGTTCACCTGATTTTGGAAGTGGTCCATTCCAAAGAAACATTAAATAATTTGGATTTTTGTTCATTTCTACACCATCAAATCTTCCACTGAGCAATGAGAAGATTAGAAAGGTTATCTTGTCATGTTTTTCAATGCAATGAGTTGATCAGTGCTACAAAGTCTGTATGAGAAACTAGGTAACCACATTCCTCTAGGCAGATTGCAGTAAAGATAAGACTCTGTTCATAACATTTTTCTGCTTCCAATTAATATTTTAATAAGCAAGTTTTGTTCAGCTAGCCTCTTGAGGAAACAGCAAATTTTATTTGAAAAGAGAAAAAATTTCTGTAAAAATTAATTTTACATCTTTCTCTATTAACACTTGCCTTGAAGACTAATCGAAAGAATTTGATTGATCTGGTCAGAGAGATTGAGTCCCTCATAAAACACAATCAAGTTGTAGGTAAGTAACCTATCCCTAAAAAATGACAGAACATAAAAAAATTTAAAGATTTTAATGTAAAATTCAGGTATACATTCTATTCAATAAATAGGCAATCCATGTAAATAAAGATAATCTGCTACAACCAATTGAAAGCAAATTTTTATTTCATAGATTTGGTGATAACATAAAGAAATACCTTTTTGTGCACTGTAGTTCCATTGTGTTGAATTATGTATATGCAATAATGGTTTAAGCAAGTAGACAAGACAGTTCTCACAGTGCTTGTATGTCTGTAGCTCAGGTATCAGTACTGTGAACTGAATAGACATTAACCAGGCACCACACAGGAGGTTCCTATCTCTTCTCCCAGTGGTGCCATGCTCCCAAAGGTGTCTGCCCAGGGCGGCTTTGTTCCCACCACTGCAGCGTGGGCAGTACAAGAGCAGCGCTGGTCCAGAAACAGCCTGTGACAGTGGGACAGGTCACCAGAGCTAGTCACTTCACAGAAAGTTTAGAGACACTTTCTGGTTGAGTTCTTCCTTGCATTCTAGATCTTGAATCTGAAGGCCATCTTTGGAGGCTTGCATTCGCAGGCTCAGGAGTCAGTAATTTAGGACTTTTCTATTCAGCAGCTGGAAGAGGGAGCAGACTGATAGGAGAGCTGGGAATGGTGCTGTGAACTAGCTAAACTCTTTGTGAGTTTGAAATGAGTGGGACTGAGTATTTGAAAACCCTTGTTACATTTTTATTCAAAAGTAAAGGGCCTTTGCTCAAGTTGCCTTAAGTCATTGTAGGAGTATAGGGAGGCAGGGTGAATCAATTCTACTTTTAGCAGGTAGAAAGCATTCAGGAAAGGATATGATGTAGTTTAGTGAACCAGTTAAGACAGATAAACTGCTTATAGCCTCACTCAGCAAACTCTGAAAACCTCTGCTGATTGCAATTCATGTTTTTAGTTCTTTTTATGCAAGTCTGTGGTTTCTTTATTTTTAATGAATGAATGAAAGTGCACGGTAGAGATGGACCATATGTCATCTCTAGTACTGTTCCTCCCATTTAGCTGCTTTTGCTGAGAACAGATAGGATCAGGAGTGCAGCAGTGCCATAATTGCACTTGCTTTACAAGAACTCTGTGAGTGCACAGGAGCTGAAACTAAGCATGAGAAAGGCCCCAGGGGGAACATAGCAGATTTCTGAGGTGAAGAAAGGACCATTTGTCCTGTGGACCCTCCCTGTGCTCTTCCTGGGGGTGTCTGCCTTTGCAGAATGTACACTCACAGCTGTTTGTGGTAAGGTGAGAGCCTGTTCATCCTTTGGCTTTGGGGATAGCCTGTTCATCTGGGGCCTGAGGGCTCTCACTCGGTTTGTGCCCCAGCCATCAACCATCTCCAAAACTCTCTCTCTGGACTACAGTTTAACTATCTATAAAATGGTTGTTTATGGCTTTGCAAAGCATTTCAAGATTCATGGGCTGGCCATGCTATAAAAGCGTAGGTATTTATCGAAAACATTATGTGAGTGACTTAAAAGCCACCAACTATTAAAAACAATAGGCATTAAACTCTTTTTGACATTTGGCTTTATGAGTTTTCAGTCATTTCTTCACACCATATAGGTCAAACATATTATACCTTGATCAGTGGTCCAGCACCTTTGGGAGGTGTTGGCATCTGGGGCAGAAGTTTTGTAGCTGATCTGCAGAGAACATCTCCTGCGTTCAAGACACATTGGATCTGCAGCATGCTCAGAATAGACATGCCATTTCTTGAAAAGGTCAGATCAAATGCTCAGATGTCACTTACCTGATCTCATCTGTAGCCATGAACATGAATAGAAATGCCAGACTAAATTTTCAGTCAGAAAGAAATGGATATGCTTGGAGAAATCTATCTACAAATCAATCCCAGCCAAATGCGTTCCTTCATAAATGATAATTATTATTTCTTCTGTACTCTATATTTTGCTGGACAGCACTGGAGGAAATCCTGCAGGTATTGAAAAGCAATAGTAAGTCTGTAGCAGTTAACAAAGCTGTTGCCAATACACCAGGCAAGGAGCTTTCTGATGGCAACCAGCTAGTAGCTCAGCAACCCACCTTCCAGGGATTCTGCAGAGCAGATGGGTCACATCTCCCACGGCTCACATCTCACACTCACCTTCCCCTTTCCTCCAAAGCTTGGCACTGTTCAGACACCCTGCCTGGACACAGTTCATGTGCATGTCGTGGCCATGCCTTTCCCTGCCCAGGAGCTCCCTGGCAGGGAGAGAGGTGGTGTGAGAGAGCAGGGTGCAGACAGTGCTGGGAGCACACCCAGCTTGCAGTGCTGCGCCCCAGGCCTGGCTCCGCAGTGAGATTCCCCCTGCCCTGGCTGCTCTGCCTTCACTTCCCACCACAGAGTACAGTCCTGGTGCTACAAAGCTGCCAAGTGAAATTTTTCCTCTCCAATTCTGCCAAGATTGCACAGGACCAGTCATGCTGATTGTTCATTATTAAGCCCCAATATATGTTTAATGACACCAATTTTTTTGCAATGCCAGCTGATAATTTAATAGCCTTAATAATAGCACATATTAGTAGCATTATTACTTGCTTGTGTAATGCTCTCTACCTTCACTATGCTCTACCAGCAATAACTAATGAATACGTTCTAGGAAATTGATCCACCTGAAGCAGATTTCTCTGAGTAAAGTTTTAACTTCAGGGAAATAGGATGTGAGCTTGGTGTGGGATATGAGAGAGATTTATAGCTCTTTTTAGATTTATAGAACAGCTTCCAATTCCTGCTGATGCAGAAATGAGTTTAAAAATACATAATTCCACCTGGGCCATTTGTATGCCTGCTGCTCCCGACTCAGCCAAGAACGGCAGACCTGCTGCACAAGCCAAGCTGACAAGAGGTAGGAATCCAGGGTGGGGGGATGCCAGTGTGACATCTTTCAAACAGTCTTTTGTATCCATCCTCCATGTGACTAAAAGAATTAGTAGTAAAACCAGACGAAATAAACAATATTACTGGGTTAGAAAATCAGGGGTGTCTGATTAAAGCAGCTCAATCAGCAGCCTCAGATATGCAGATATTAGGGGGAAAAAAAAAACCAAAACAGGCCTAAGACTCTTTTAGGTCTTCTGTTTGGCCTTGAATGTTCTGCTTTACTCAAAATACCATGCAGCCCTAGACTAATGTATGAAGTTGGCAAGTTAAATTGTTCAGAATACAGACAGCAGAAGCAAGAAGGAAGCTAAATTGTACAGCTTGCTGCTGAGATCAGCCCCAGCCCCTGGCTGTAAATGATGGCAATACCTATAAATGCTTTTAAACCTGTTACCCAAAAGATGGTAGTCTGCTACTCTGGCAGGAGTCTGCACTCAGGAGATTCTGCAGACTCTCAGTGGGAGCAGATGTTGGCCAGACTTGTGCTAAGCACTTGTTCATTTTGGGTATTTGACTTTTGCTGTTTGTTATACACTTGGTCCACACACTGAGCATCAATACTTCGACATCCTACATGGTTCCTCTTCAACTGGCACTGCCCTTCTCCTTGTGCCTATTTAGGAGTCTGGTTAGCATCAGAGACCTGGTGCTAATTTTAGGCACACAGTTATGCTAAGTAGGTCCTGTTTTGACTCACAGCAGCTCCCAGGATGGTTTGTGTGAGATATCATTTTGACCCAGTCCCCCAGGCTCTTCCTGTGGATCCATGTTAATAGTCAATCCTTTGCCTTTTCCTACCCATCTGACAAGAGAAATTATCCCAGCACACAAGTCCCATATGGCTGTATTTCCCTTTTTCCCCCTTTCACATGTTTCCTGGCTCCTTCCTCTACAGCCCTAAAAGCACAAGAGGCCACAGCAGCTACTTGGAGGAGAACCTGTAATTGCTGCCTGGGCAGCCACTAAAAAGATTGAGACAATTTTCTTTGCAAAAATTGCGAAAACCAGAAAAGCCAAGGACTGAACTGGCAGTTCAATGCTATTTTTCACACTCCAACTGAAAGGTTTTCTAATTGATTAGCAATTAGCCAGTTCTGAAAGACTCAGGGTTAAACCCACAGCTGGTGTAAACCAGAGACACCCCACTGAAGTCTCTGATTCATTTTACAAATGGTTAAAAACTCAGCAGGAGCTTTAAACTGCCAATGTTTTCCATCAAACAGCTGGCTAAAATTCAGAAAGATAGCACATTTTCTGTAACGCTCTTTGACATCAAGTATTCCTCGTGGACTAGATGTAATCTATACAAGTGCTAAAGTAAATCTTTTGGGGTTTAAAGAGAAACAAAACCCAAAAAATCATGGATCTGATAAGTTTTAGGAACAAGAGGCAAAATGAGGAATCAAATTTTACATCTTTACAGATGTGTGTTCGTTATCGTAATGAATCAAAACTAAGTTTTAAGAGTTCTTCTGTCTCTTGGATGGAAGTTCGACACTCCTGTCAAAGTGACTGGAAGGATTTTGCTAGCTCTTGATGGGAGTGGACTGCATCCCTTGAGAAGCCAAATTCCCCAGCAGGTGTGGATATTGCCTGTGTGCACAGCACAGTTGTTGCATTTTGTTTCCTTTCTCTTTTCAGTTCTGCTTCTCAAAACATTCAACTCATTGCTGTTCCAGACAAATGTTGTAATGAAATGAAAGGCCTGGGAGCTGAACAGCCTTGGGACAATTAGAGTGGCAAAGGAAGATGGGGAAAGCTCCAGAATCTGCCTTTTCTTCTGTAACAGACAAAGACTTTGTCTTAGGAGATAAACAAACATTGCCTGAACTTGGTTCATATCTTCTGGGAAGTCTAATATCAGGTCTGTCTCAAACATCCATATGTATTAGAAAACTTTTGTAAACTTGGTGATTCTGACTGCAATTCTTCTTGTGTTTCCTTCAGCTGCCTGGCAAAACAGAACTGCTTTTCAGAGTATGCATCTTATTTCTGGACATACATTAGGCCATACTGTTTACTCCATCTGCTTCACATTGTTGGGCAAGCACATCACTGCTACTGAAGTCTATATTATATCAAGATAAGACAATGATATTTGTGATATTGAGTGGTGAGATTTCATTTTACAGGGCAGAAACTCTAATAATCATTTAGATAAAGGCAAGACCAGACTGTAAATTCCATATTTTCTTTAATCCTCTATTTAGTTAAAATACAACCAAAACCATTTCTGACTTTAATAGAATCAGATACTTTTTTATATTTTGCATACAATAAATCACAATGCAGAATATAAATAAATATAAGAAAATGTGTATTCTTAACATAAAAGCACTATACTCAAGAAGTGGAGAAAATTATTTTACCACCTAGAGGAACACCTACTTCTTCCCTCTCAGGAATTACTAGTAAACATTTTGTGCTTATGTGTCCTTAAGTGAATGATATTAAAGTCTGTGCTCTGTTCTAATAACGAGTGATTTTCTTGGTAGCAGAGGCATGTATTCATCTTTATTTCAGAAATGCAGTTTTTAAACTAAGGACTTTATCCTTAAATGCTCAGCTGCCTTTCTTCCTCCCACTTTCTGGGAGTAAACAGCCATTGTCCCATTTGTTTAACACAGATGGCTCTGACAGATACAGCGAAAAGCTAGGAAAGCCTTCACCTTCAGTATTGAGGCCACTTCAATAACCTGTGCCTGAAGATTTGGAAAAAGGCTGGGCTTTACTTCTCAAATTCCATGTGCAGCAGGAAACTGCAGAGCTGCTGCAGCTCTAAACAAATCTTCAGGGAATCAGTGCTCAAGCCTTCACCAACCACATGCAGTGAGGGTTAAAAACAGAGCCACATTTTCCACATTTCTAAATACCAGGAAAGCCCCATTTAGTTTAGATTTCATTCTTCTGCATGCAGTTTATAGGTCTGTAGGAAGAGTGTGGAAAGTGATCTGAGTAAGCAGCCTCATTGGCAAAGTTAGAAAATCCTGCATTAAATTTGGAGCCCAGTAGAAAATTCAGGTGCTAATTCAGCGGAGTAGGGTTCAAGATATATTAAGATTCAGATGTAATTCTGTAATTTTCAGAAAGTGGCATTCCTCAGTGTTCCACCAGTGGAGCACAAAGTGGAGGCATGTTTAAAAAGATACAAGAGATTCTTAATTTGTTCCGCTACTCTCAATACAATGACACTGGTTATTAAATTGTTCAATAGAAGCATAAAATAATCTGTCACAGTTTAGAGTATGAGAATTTAGATAGGTACTTTTTAATCCCCTCTACATAAAAATGGGAATAATAGAAACAAACTCCAAACTATTAATCTGATTCATTAAGAGTTCTTAGGAGCCCTATTCCCATCAATTTCAATGCAGAACACAATTAAAAATGAATGTGAGATGCAATCTGTACAGTGTTTAAAGTGCGGTATTTAATAGTGTTATTGCTGAGTTTAAGCGTCATTTCAGAGAGTTAAGCACCTGAATTATGCCAAGGCAAATCTTTTTTGCACTGTTTGACTATCAAAATGATTTGCAGCAAAGCCCCAGCCTGGGATTAAGATCAACATCCAGACATCTGGAACTGTTTGAGTGATAAAGAAAAGTTCTGACTCTAATATCAAGCAGCAGAAATGGGCAAGAAGGTGCAGCATCACCCTTCAGCTGCCTTGAGGCCTATGGGAGAAAAATAATTTAATACTGAATAAGGGAGAATGACTGGGATGAGGGCTGCCTCCACTGGATGAGAATTGCTGATTTAATTTGAAACACTAACTGAACCTTGCTGTCAGATGGATCTGTACCTCCTAAATGGCTGAAAATACAGATGGGATTTGCCTGATTGGATCTAGATGAAGAAACAAGGCCATGAATTTTACAGCCACTTCACAGTATAACAGCAAGCAGGTGCCAGCTTCAAATATCTGTCTTTTTCCAGGATGAGAGGAAATAGAAGAGAAATAAGAAGATATCTTTGTCAACAAAAGCCAGTGTAAATGTTGTACACAATGCCCTTGAATTAGTAAAAATTAATGTTTCTAATAACCTGAAATTCAGAATGAGTATCAGATTTCCCATTTCAAAGTGACTCATAGAAAAGCCTGGGAGGGTGATCAGCAGGTAACTATGGCAGATCAGCTTTCCTTCTGTCCTGTTCTCATTCCCAGCTACAAAATTGTTTCAATAACCTTGGTTGTCTCTGCTAAAAGACTAGATGTGCTGAAAATGGTACATGGTTTCAATTATTAGTGAGATACTTGCAGATTTGTAACTGTTTGTTAATTTTTTTGTTAGGCAAAAGAACATTTAAGTTTATTCTCATACATTATACCAAAAAAATATTGTTGAAAACCAAATCACATCAGATTTATTTGTTATACAAATGCTTAGTAGCTTATCAAAATTTTTAACAATTTGGATAACAAGCACTTTTCAGTATTGCTTTGTTTAGGTGTCTATCCATACTTCTTTAAAACGTTTTTGCTTGCAATTCATGCCTTCTGATTTATTTTAGGAGCGTTCTAACATAGAAGAGACACTTATCAAGATCTTAAGACCCTTGTGGTGTAACTCCCTGGGAGGCACCCCAGCTTGACGTTGGGCTTACTGAAACCAAGGAAGTTTACCACTGAGATCATATGGCTTTGGGTCAGACCATTGAAAGCACTAAGAAAGTCCTGTGCTTATCACCTGCCCCTGATTTTTAGTTTCATGTATTATTTCCACGTGATATTGCTAAGAAATGTTTAGTCTCATACAACATGAAAGGGAGAATGACAATTTGTACTATCATAGGAGAAAGTATGTTTATTATATTTAAAAGCATCCATTCTTGTGGATGTACAGAGATTACTTAATTTTATCACTACCACTCAGTAGGTATAATAACACAAATCGAGCTTTAATTCACTGCAGGAAAAAAGCCTACAGCTAGAATAATTTTTTTCCACTGTCAATTTTATGATGACACATTGCATTATGTTCCACATCCCATATTGCAACAGTTTTAACCATGAAGCTGCTAAGGACCCAAGTACAGCTTTTCAGGCCTGTTTATGTGTCTAACTCTTGCTGTAAAATAATTTAGTCACTGTAATGGTTGTGTTTGGTATGTCTAAATCTTAAGGATAAAGACATTGAGAGGAACCCATGATCTGAAGTTAAAGGCATCTGATTCTACGCACGATGCTCTATGATGGGTAGATCCCAGGAAAGGAATGTGCAAATGCCAGCACATCAGTTGAAGACAGCAAAACATAGCCAACAGGAAACACAGAGGAGAAAACAGAAGTCCAAAAAGTTATAAAATTAGAAATCAGAAATGCTTCACACAGAAGAACAGGAGATAGAGGAGCTGATCTTAAAAGTGCAGCTGATACAAATGTATGCTACAGCTCACACAGCCTGAGGGTCCGGCCTCAAAAGGAGAGGGATGCTAGAAGAACACCTAGAAAGAGCACCTGGGTCAGCTTTCCCCATGAGAACAGACTCTGTATGTGGGGTTTGGGAAGCATCTCTTCACTGTGCCATCCTGCACATCCTCTCACACTGCAGATCTCAGGTACCTGATCCTCACAAAATCATCGGGTCTGCCATGACTGTTGAGATAGAAACCAGCTAAACCCCACTGCACCTGAAGTGGCCCTCAAGAGGTGCCCTCCCCCCTAAAAGGTGCACTTCTAATTTAGTTGTCCCACTTCAGTGGATATATTGAGTAAGAGAAATCTGGGCCTGCACACCTGGATACCTGGCTAGACATTTATACAGGATGCACTAACGTATTGCAGACAACTGCAAATCTAACACATTCACAGAAGAGTTTGAATTTTGATTTCATAAAATACTGTTTCACTGTCCCACTGTTCAGTTACTATGAGAGTGACTATCTTACTGTAAGATGTGACCTTAATGAAGACAGAAAGAGGAGTCAAAACTAACATCTAATTCAATGCCGCTCAGAAAACATTGAGATATTTTGTTTCCTACTAACATGTACTTCAGTCCTACAGCACAAGCAAAATGTCAAATGAATCATTTTTACACCCTTCTTTTGAAAAATGCACCACAATCAGGACTCTGATTTTTAAAAAACCTGCATTTTTCTGAGAAAGACATTCCATTTAAAAAATAAATAAATAATTAAATAAAAAGCAAAATATCTCTAGTTTTCTTTGCTACAAAAGTATGCTTCAGAAAAATTTTGGTAGATCTCCTCCATTTAAAAAAAAAAGTAAAAATAAAAATAGCCTGAATTTATTTTATATTTTTTCTTTTAAAGAAGGATCTTTGTAAAGTCAATTTGTTTCTTATTGATTGGCTGTGGTTTAGTCACAGTGTTTCCTAACTTAAATGAGATCTAAAATATTTCTTTCTACAACGGAATTCTGTTAAAAAAATAGTGAAAGTTGTCACTTGCTTTCAAGAGCTCTAACATAATGTTTGTTCAATGCACAATTGTTTTCATAACATAGTTATTATGGCAATAACTCACTGAGGTTCGATATGAAGATAAAAACATATGTTTAAAGAAGGAAAAGCTGCTAAGAGGTGCAAAGTCACAAAGGTCTAAGCCTGAAGGGATCTTTTAGGTTCTGAGACAAAAAGGAGTAATAGGAGCAGGTGGGAGTTGGATGTTATGTTGCAAATGTTTGCATGGATCAAATAGGAAAAAAGAGCAGGGAACTCAGCATAGGTCTCAGTGATCCCTATTTATTGTATAGCTATTTGTCTATTCTTTATCCAGCTACACATATTCCAATACAAAGACATATATATCATACTCCTCCTCCTGGCACTACTTATTAATTTTATTTTAAATAGTCATAGCTTTAAAAAAACACAGAGACACTTTGTTTGGGACTAGAATATGCACATTCTTCTCTCAGTAAATATACTAATATTTTTTCTTCCTCAGCTCCTGACTGTTTCATTCCTCTTTATCTTGTGGAGGGCTCAAAGCATGAACACCTTTATTACACAGACCATGAAAGAGGAAAACATGAACTTAAATTCACTCAAATGGAAAAGAAAGTAGGAGTCTCCCTTTCATGTTCTGGAAGGATGCTATATCCAGTATGACATCCACTGCGATATGGGTACACTCTTCCTTTCTTTACAAAGGGAAAAATTGACCTCATGCTCTTTTATTCAGAAGTAGCAGCCTTCTGCTGTCCTGGTTGCACCTGTCAGCTGAGCAGAAACCAGGCTTCTAGACTTCTAAGCAGCCTTATCTCAGAAAATGGGATTGAGGGCCAGACATGTTCCTGAGATCTGTGCATTTTTGACTCAGCCTTCAAGGTGCTCCACTCTCTTTCTTTATGGGCATTAAAGTTCAGGGCACAGCTGCAGGGTTTGGATTTTGTATGGGACCATGACATGTTCAGCCTCCAGCTGTAGAGCATGTGAAACCTTTCGTTGGATCCAGTCTGCCTTTCCTCTTGACTGATTGAAGCCAGCCCTTTGACTAAGCAGTACTAGGAGAAGATCTCTGCAAATCTGAGGGGAGACAAAGTCTGCAGAGCTCCCTGAAAGGTCCTCAGCAACTTTAACTTCATCACAGTCAGTTCCTTCATAACCCTGACAACAGTGGCAGAAAATGTCTCTACCATTTTTTCCAGACCTTCATTTGATTTTTCTCCTCCCACAATAAATCCTTGGTTCTCCAAGTCATCTATCTGGAAGGTCTTAGAATTTAAAAATAGATGTGTTGAGGTTCCTTGCACACGTGTTCCATTGTCCTGACAAAGATGCCTCCTTCACACCTCATCTGCTTCTGTGACATTGATAATGTAGGGCCCAAATTCAGAATCAATGGATTTTTGCACTTCTCTGCAGTTGCCCTGTAAATGGTAGGAAAGAAATTTTAGCTAATGTGAGACTACCCATTTTATTTTTCCCTTTTAAGTTCTAAAAAATATGCAATATGTAAGCAAGCTGCATTCATTCATTCATTCAGGATAACTTAAATTTGACTAATTTAAAGGATTAATAAGACTTTTTATACAGAAAATACAATCTTACTGAGGTGCAAATGACTCCAGCAGCTTTCACTCCCCAGGAAACACCAGTAGATCTTTAGAAGATCTTTAAAGAAGCTATGATATATTCTAGAAAAGCAGGTGATACCAGCATGTCTGTGTGGCAAGACTTGTAGGTGTCTGGAGCTGATGGAGATGCTCCAGAAGCTTGCCCTTGCCACTTGACTGGGGTGGAAGGAAGTTCACCCTCCTATTCATATTGATTCTGACAGAAACCACATCCAAATGTTTAAAAAATTGGCTGAAGTAATTGAATTTGCTGAGGAAAACTGAACACTTATTTTCAGCCATTCATTCTCATGCTGGCTGGGTTTTCTATACTGTCTGCCAGGAGAAAAACAGCCCAGAACACCCATTTCACACAGCTTTAAGGAAAAAGTGTTTTCTTATGACAAAGTTTGATATGTGGCTTTCTGAAAACTCCGGAACATGGCAGAGCGTTAAAAATCAGTCTTTGGTTTTAATGTGGCTAGGTCTGATATATAATACAAAACCTCTCCATCTGATCCTAACAGACTGCTTTATTTTTTTTTTGCCCACACACAAGGAGAGCTCTCATAACCTGACAAATTGCTGAGCACAACCAGTAGACTTTTTCTGGTCTAATCAGGCTCTATATAATTTCCTAGTATTTTACCCAGCTGGAAGGGAATTTGACCAGGATGATAACTACTGAGGAACTGTCTTCCAAACTGCCTGGTGTTAGCCATTGGCACTGGTTGCCTATGAGCCTCACAAGAGGCTTGTTAAGCCGAGAAGAGCTGACCATGTTGTCCTGACTGGAGGACAGCAAAGGCTGGTTAAGCAGCCAGATTCTGTCGATTAACAGGATAAAATGAGGATCTTACACATTGCATTTAAGTCAGGCTCAGGTTTACCTCTAAAGAAGTTAAATTCACATCTCACCAAATAACAATGCCTGCAGCTCCCAGGGTACTCTCTCCAACAGTGTTAAAAATCTTGCTACAGTGAAAAGAGTAAAGACATCACTGTCAAGTTGATTCAGCATTTCACAGCCTTTCTAAAGTAATCCAGTTGTATGTTATGTGGCTGTCTCTTAGACTAGGGTTTCATTCTGGTCCCTATGAACTATATTTTATTCTGGCTAAAGGTTTGCTGTCTAGACTATGAGTAGTAAACAGAAGTTGTAAACTTAGGTACTGCCTGAGATGTTGGTAATAAGGAAGTGAATAAACTCAGGGGAAAAAAGCATTTTATTCACTTTGATGCAAAAATTTAATCATAGTTATTTGAGAACTCATCAATTACTAGAAACAACTTAAATCCTTTCATTAAAGTGGGATTTTTTGCTTAAGAATTCCCCAAAACGTTGTCTCAGTTCACTTTTTGTGAACTTTTGAGGAGAGAGCCATTTTACTATGTCAATCAGCTGTTTTTCTGTCCCTCTCCAATTTGAGAGCTGTGATTCCAAAGGCATGCTTGTTCTTGCTGCTTTTCTTAGGAGCTCACTCATATTCTTATAAAAACCTAAAAAAGGCAACTGTAAATAGGTCCACACTGTAGGAGGGAAATACCAGCACTGTGCAACCTTAAATGAAAGAGAAAATGCAACGCTTGGCAAATCTTAAGAATTTCAGTTCCAATAGTCTTTCAAGTCTATATTCTTTCTAGGTTTGTTCCAGAGAAATGTCTTTCAACTGCTCATGTAGCAGGTTGTAAGGAGAAGATACTTGGTGCTTGGATATTAATACTTAATTTGAACCATGGTTAAGGATCAGGAACAAGTGACTTACTATGCCACAAGCACAGAGTTTGAAAGGCCGTTGATACGCAGATGACATCCTAGAGAGCATCACTGATTCAGGGGAGTTTGAGGGCCACAGCACATCAAGAAATACCTTGATGTGAAAAAAACTTCACAGGAATTAGTTGCCTGAAGGGGAAAAGAGGCAGGAACTGGACATAAAACGGCAAAGAGGATGCAGCAGTTATTGATGTCTGTCTATCCTCTAAGCTAAGGAAGAGCAAGCTGGGTAAAACCTCCAAGGCAAATGTCTCCACCTCCTTTAATGTCTTCAAGACCAAGAGAAGTGAAGCCCCTTGCTGGGAAGCGTAGTGGGTGAGGGATGGCAGTGATGAGGGAATAGTGAGACCTAACAGAAGAAGGAGATAATGCTCCTGCTCAGACAGGATGCCAACTTCAGATTCTGTACCTGGGCTGAAAATTTGAACAGCGCCTTTAAAAGCAAATACAGGTGAGAACAGAAGTAGGGTGGTGACAGACAAGTTATGCTCGTTTTTCACAGAAGTCTACTGCCTTCATCCAGGTTCTGGGAGGATGTCCAGAATCACAAAACAAAGGCCTGGGGTAATGGACTTACCTCAAAAATACTTTTATGTGTGTGTTTGTATGTGGTCAGCTGATGTGAGTAGTGCTCCTCAGTTCTGGGGCACCACTGACCTGGCCCAAGGTGGGTATTATGGGACTAAATTAAATGGTTTTGAGATGGAGGCATGCAGAAAGACTGCTGGTTCCAATTTACCATTTATGAACTCAGAACAAGTTGCTAACATCTCTGCCTCAATTTCCCTTCTACAAAAAAGAGCAGGTATCTGGGGATTAGTGATTGCATACTTGAGCAGAAGAAAGAACATCAGGGAGGATTAATGTACTAACAGCCTCCTATGAACTACATCAAATTTCTGAAATTCTTTTAATCCATTCAAATGCATTTTTGAGTACAGCATAGTTATGAATTAAAGGGAAAAAAAAGGTATTCAAAGCTGTATTTTTTCTTCAGAACACTGCGCTCTTTAAAGCATGTGGATAATTAACGTGAGCCAGCAGAGATGGCCAAGTAGGAGGTTTTCCATCCTGATGCACCATCTGCAAGAATGGTTAAAAGATAAATGCAGCCTACATTGTTCCAGCAAAAAAACTTCCAATAGAGAGAACTAATAAAGGCTCCTCTCTATATCCTAGTCAGGGATACACAAATGCAGGCAAAGCATAATCTTGGGATGTCATGGAGGAAATCCCTATGGATTCATTCAACCTAAACTGAGAAAAGCACAAAATGTTTTTGACTGTTTCCAAGGGGTTTCTAAATGTCAATGGAAAGATATAGGGCTGCAAAGCTATTCCAGAGCCAGGAAAATTCATTGTTCCTCAAAACTTCACTCTTTGGACAAGAACCAATAGAGTTCTAATCACGGAAACTGTAATTATGACAGTCAGGGTATAAGTGGCATTCCCACAGGCCTTTTGGTTTGCTTTTCTTTCCTAATGCAATAGTTTCCTTCATGAAACTTTTTGCACTTTCTTCAAAGGAAACTGGTAATGTTGAACATCATCTGCTGAAATATTCTCTTCCATTTCAGTTATAAGTCTCCTGGACTTTCTCCTGTAGACATCACTTGCACCACAGATGCAGGCTCATTGAGGTCTCCGGTGTGCCCAGTCTGTGACAGCTACCCCAGTGAAGACCTTAGCTGGGATGTAATAGTTAATGCCATGCCTTTTTTTTCTGCATGAATTTGGAAACTGAAGTTTTAGGGGATGCCACCATTAACATGGATTTCCTGTGACGTGCCTGCCCTCTTGCTTTAGCTAGGCAGCTTCAAATCAGGGGCCTTCAAAACATTTTCAGGTTCAGTATCTCGTACCTTAGGAAGCACAATTCTGTCAGGCATTCCAGGAGTCTTGAAAGGTTTACTCACCCAAACTGGTGGTTGGGCTGGTTTCAAAGCAAGGGAAGTCCAGATGAATGTTATATGCAGCCATCCAGGGGCTGAAAAGTGAACAATGTATAACTGTGTTCCATTTCCAGGCAGTACTCTCGTGACTTAAGAGACAGCATTGGTCAGATCTCCCAGTCTGTGTGTAGAACATAACAGAAGAGGTATTAGTATTTGTTCCATAAGTAAATATATTAATTGGTATCAGTCAATTCTAAGGCCTCTACCATGTTAACACTGAAGAAACAAGATGAGCACCATCTAACCCAAACAAAGCAGGGAAATTTCCAGCCAAAGTAAATTAGAGTAAGTCTGGAAGTCAGCATACCACAGTTACTTTTCTCATCTATTCACTCAGGGTGTTGCCATCACTTCAGCAGACCCCAGGATGTCGTAGTGGCTGTGGCTGTTGCAATGGAAAGCCTGATGAAGACGTGGTTTTCTTATTATTCAAGCTTTCTCAATAGCAACAAAAGTAACTCTAAAATCAAGCCTTGGCTTTTATCACAATCTTCCCAGTTTCATGAGCATCCCTGACTTGCCTAGTGCAACGCCAGCCAGAGATACTCCAAATAGCTCTAAACAAGCACACATAGTTCATTCTCCCTGTGCAGTACCATAAAGGGATCCAAGTTCAAACCCTTGATAGCAATAAAGCAGATACATGAATGCTTGTTCTGAGCTATTTATTAGCCTGGCTACACTATCACATGCAGCTAGTGCCTTCCAGACCATATCTGATATCTCTGCACAGCACTGCAGTGTGCAGTGTGGGATTTGAAGCTAAGGCCTGTGGCCAGTGCTACAAGCAGCATCATTAGTCACAAGGTCCCTGCTGCAAAACCTACATACTTATATGTGTGTGTGTGAGAGAGACAGAGTCGTATCATTTTCCAACTCCAAGGTCTCCCCTGCATTCAAAACCCTGGGAAAATCCCACACACCTGTACGATCAACCATCATGGATTTGTACTTGAGTTCTGTTGTTCTTCTTACTCAGTTCTTGCCTACCTATTTATCTCTCCTGGGATTGTGAGCTCCTGGAGGTGACGACCATGGGCGTCATATGGGCAGCCAGGCAGTTACATATATCCTACTGGAATAGTGTAGCTATGCTATCCTTCCTTTCTCTTAAAACACAAAAAGAGTAAGGAATATTTATGTACCTGATGTACTTTCATGGGCCTCCCCAGTCCCTCATTTTTCTGCTATTTTAGGGTAGGCCTAGCATAACCTAATTTCATCAGAACTATCAACGTGCAGTGTAACTACCCTAGGTACTTTTAATTAGCCATTGATGCTTTTAGGATACAGTCTTCTGACAGTCCAAGGCACCAGATTGCTTTAAAGCTCCAAGGTGTGCCTGTTCCTCCTGTTGACCAGGCAGGCCATCCACAGGACCATCAGCGCAGTACAGAGCAGACACTGCAGAACTTAAATGTTTTGTCAGAGAATCTCACCCCAGGAGACTCAATACAAAACAAGCCCAGTTTTCGAACTCAGTACCCACATATCCATGAGTGCCATAGCAGCGTTACTGAGCCTTTTAGAAAATGGTGTTAAAGAAAATTATCCTGATTTGCTGAGTATCTCTCAGAAACAGTATACCATACCAAGAAATCAAGTCAGAAGGGCACTCAGGGCTTGTCAGCATTAGAGAGAGGCCAGACTGAATTTTCTCACCAAAAGACTGCACAGCCAAAGCTGGAAGATGGTGAGCTTGCTCTTTTGAGGAGACAATCAACAAAAGGACCACCTTTAGAGAGTCAGGCTGCCCCATAGTCCCAGAGAGATGGAGAAAAGGGACAGGGAGCTCCAGCCAGCCCAGCAGCCCTGCTCCTTACACCAGCCCATGCTTGGGATCTTCATGTACTTCCGGCTTTCTAGAACAGTTCCAGGGAAGCTGTAGCACTGCTGACCAGCAGCTCTGGTAGAAAACAGATGGAAAATGCAGACTTTGCTGTGCTGGAGCACTGTTTCTGAGGACTGCTCTTGCAGTTCACAGAAAATCAGAGTTGTAACAAAATCCTGCCAGAGGGCAGCAAATCCCTACAATTGTTTGTTTTTCACATTGCAGCATGTGATTTTAACTGCAGCACTTTGAGTTTCCCCCATGAGAGCTGCACTACCATCCTGCCCCTCTGCTCCCATGCTTTTACAGGCTGGGCCAGGGAAGTGTCACTCCCTGTGCTGGGCACATCCTTGGGTGATCTACACCTGATTTCAGGGAGCACTTCCCACGCAGGACCTCTGTCATTTGGCACAAGCACACCAGTGGTGTGCACCAGCAGGCGCCCATGCCCTGGGCCACATCGTGACATCACACCCAAACCCATTCGGCTCCCTTGAGGCTGCTCTTCCTGGGAAATGCCTGCCAGTGGGAAGTGGGGAGGCTCCGCTCTCCAACACCATGGGTCCACATATATCCCCTCAGGCCTGACTAGGGTGTAATTAGCCCTTAGCTTTACCTCATGTTGAACACACTGATTTGCTGCCACAAAGTCCTCTGAGCTGGCACATGGCAAAGACAGTATCAGCAAGCTGAAGAAAATAATAATAATAATAATAATAATAATAATAATAATAATAATCAGCAGCAGCAGCAGCAGCAGCAGCAGCAGCAGCAGCAGCAGCAGCAGCAGCAGCAGCAGCAGCAGCAACAACATAACAACAATAATATCAATATACATTATCGAAGACTGCAAGGGAGTGGCAGACCATCCCGCCCCCTAAGGCAAACTTTTCCTGGGGAACTTAGCACAGTAGGATATTTGTAGTTGCTCTGTTGTTAAGGAGGAAACAGTCACTCTTTTGTATTCAGTGTGATGGCAAATCAAATTGATTTCTGACTTCTGATTTTATTCCATTCAGTGCATTTCACCACCACACAAATACATGCATGCTCCATCTGAGAACAGTCTCTGAAGTCATGTGTTTGCAACACGCAGAAAAGATGTGCCCAAGCTCTGCTCAATATTTTTCCCTTTCCCCAGACTTCTCATATTTGTTTCCAGTTGTGCAGGATTGCTAAAAAATTATCCTCCCCTTTTTGCTAGGTATTTCTTTCACTTGTATCTGTCATAACTGAAAAACCCAGAACACCCTTTTTGCTAACTAGATTTCCCTTTGGCGAGGGCAACACAGAGGCAGCCCAGCTTGGTGTCCAGCGGACAGTGAAAACGCAGAATGGACAGCAATTCCCAGTAGAGAGAAAGTAGAAACTGTATGTCTTTACTAGGCTGCAAACAGCTCTAGCTAAGACTAAGCAAAATCAGCTTTAAAAAGGTAATTCTGAAATGAAGAGACATATAAGTACTTCAACTAGAACAAAAGATATTGCTGAAAAATAAATAGCTGGCTAAATGATAAGAAAATGACTGAGCATTCATAAGTCGATATAAACTGTATCTCTCTCCCCCAATTAATCTAGAACTCAGGATGGCATTTTAAAGCTTTGTCATCTATCTTGTAACAGAAAACCTGCTCTAGTGATGTTACACTGTTCATATCAAGGCATTAGAGAAATTACAAATTATGAATGAAGACAATAATATTTTCTCCTTTCTTACAACAATATGGCATTGACACAGCACAACCTTGATGGGCTTAAACAAGGCTATCTCAACAGGCAAGTCAGTTGCAAAATACTCTTATCAAAGACATGCATGTTTTTTGAAAGAAGAATTTTCACACCCACAGAGATCCAATAAAATCCCTGGATTTTTACAAAATAATCCTTTTGTTGACTTTTTATCAGCAAAGCTAAAGCTGATACTCTCCGAAGACTGATGATGGAATGAGTTTTTTTCCAGCTGAAGTCATGCTGTCAGGAGTGAATCTTGCAGTCTGTGCTGGACCCAGATTTGGTGGCAATGTGCTTCGGGGCTGGTGACAGAGGAGAGAGCCACAGAGCTTGCAGCAGCCTCAGGGAGCGGGGTATGGCAGGATGCATTACTGCTGTCTCTATCTGTCCTCGTATGGATGGGGGCCTATTAGATGAAGGAAACATTTAGTGATTTGCCTCATTGAGATTCTTCAGAGTATCTCTGTTATGTTAGTAAATGTAGGGGACTGAATACACAGCATAATGGATAATAAAAATTGAGAAAAAATTAATAATTATAAAAATGGATAATGGATAATAAAAACGGACCTCATCTCTCAATTATCTGCCTGACCCAGTAACATTGATGGCTGATTATCACCAAGATTCAAACTCTTTTAGTAGTCCTTCCCTGATCCTGAGGAAAGTGCTAGAAAACCTGAGCAGCATTAACTGCTGAGGGATATTTAAAAATTAGGGCAGGGCCTCCTAAAAATGCTACAAAATAAAGTGAATCTTGTGCAACAGAGCTATTTCCCTAGCACTGTAAGGAATGAGTTGAATAATGAATCAAGAGTTAAAATGCTGAATTATTGGAAGGCAATTTTTGTAGTAAAATTGAATTTATTATGACTTCTGTGGGACTTCTGGACACAGAAGATGTGACTTTAGCAGGCAAGCCACAACTGTGTGTTGGGCTCATCAGGACAATCTGCCCTCTATCATCTCAGCTCCTTTTGCCACCCTAGTGAATTTTCTTCTTATTTACCTGTGAATGCATGCATTCTGGTGGCCTACTAGATAGCTGGACTTCTGAATCTAAAAAATGTCCCCCATTCCATGCTGCACAAATGCCTCTCATTTGTAGACAATTACACCTGACAGTGGTCCAGCCTGGGAGATTAGACTCATGCTTAGTCCTAGTGTGATGGTTTGATGCCTGATTTAATGGCACACTGAGACATCCATAAAAGCAGTCCTTGAGCTTAGCTTGTACTTTCCCCTCTTGATGCCAGTGACTGGGTCATTTTCTGGCATACACTGAAATAATCACAAAGCCTTTTGGCCCATGTCCAGCCTTATAAGGTTCTCAGTGGTCAATAATTCAGTTTTCTACCTGTTTTAAGCCCAAAGGTTTTCCAGAACCTGCCTTTTCCAAAGATGGTAGCCTTTACACTAGGAGCTGTATTTTGCATGCTTCCACTATAGAATCAGCACAGTGGCCTGAGTCCTAAAACAGCCTGAGTGGTCTGTATTGCTACTCCATTGTTTTCAGGTGGTATAGCATATTAAAAAATTATATGGATTACACCATGTGCATAGCAAGAAGTTTCACATTCTTTGAGGGTACATCAGCTTCAAGACATGAAGACTGTGTTCAGGAGTGGCCGTACACTGGCTGCCAGGATGCCCAGGTTTCCTGCCACACTGCTCATTTACCTGTGGTTCAAAATACCCACACAGCAAAGAGTGGGAGATGGGGCATGTGCTTAGAGGACCACAATCCATACACAGCCATCTGACTTCAGGCTGTGTTAGAAAAAATGTTGGAGCCCACTTTTTTAAAGCATCAGAACTGCTTGGGCTCTCCCTCTGTCTCTCTTACTCCTTACAGCATTTTATATTGTGCTGACTTGGTTCTTTCGAGAAGCAGCTTTCCTCTCTGCCCACTTTCCTGATGCAATTGTATGGCAAATCCTAGCTGAAAATGAAACCAGTGATCCTTAATGTTCTGAGCGTGTTCTTCTCATAGAAATTAAACAGGAGGTTACCCCTGTGCAATACAAAGGAACTGACTCTCTTCCTACCACCCTTCTTGGGGGTCCAGCAGAGTTACTGTGTATTTGAAGTGGGGCAAGATCGGCCTCCAAACTGAGCAGAACAAGCACCCACGCACTCAGTGGTGTGATTACAGCTTGCACCCAGCACCAGCAGATACGGGTGACATTCCTCTCTTCCTACTCCTACAGAATAGCTGTAGCACAACAACAACAAAAAAGCATTTGATTTTGCCATCCCCACCAGCTGAGCATTAGATTAAAGCTAAATGTTAGTGTTGCAGAAAATACAACAATTCAGTGTTGTCAGTCTAAGGGATTATTGCAATTATTTTAAGCCGGGTGTCGTGTAAACCTCAGTAAGCCTCATGTATGGATGGAGACTTTGAACAAACCTAATGAGCCCCTCTCAGTGGCCATGCCCCTGTAATGCCTTTCCATCTAGATCTCTTCAATCGCCATAGGACCTGCTGCGGCACTGGAAGAAGCACAGAGAGAATATTTTGAGGAACTGCTACTGACAGTCCTTACAGCAGCTGGTGGGTGCTGGGAACTAATGGACTAATGCCAGTCTAAAAGGAAAATTCCACGGGTGAACAAAGCAAACATGAATATTTCATGCCTGCTTTTCAGCTACTACTAGTCAATGATGATAAACCATCTTACAGCAGATGAGGTTATGCCCCTTTAAGAATGGCGAAATCAAAACAAAATTAAAATAGGAGATTGCATTGTGGTGAAGTTTATGTAAAAAGTGAGGTAACTCTACCACTTGAATTAGCATCTTCAGTGAAATCAGGTTGGTTTATTGTTTTTTATCCAAGTATGCTCAGGTCTGAGTATTGCTGCTGAGATATGAATACAACAATGGCACTTGCACATCATTGCTCCTTCTAAATTGAGGTGTATCAGTACCTGAATTCCTATGAAGGCCCAGGGAGAGCTTGTCTCATTCCTCCCTACTTCTAGGTTTAGAAAGAACGTCCAAATTCCACACAATAAAGTTTGATGCTGACGCTTAAGGAAAAAATACTTATCAAAGGATAAGTCCAAAGCTTCGAACAGACTTCAGTGCATGCTTGTATAAATTAATCCCATGCAAAGAGCATTGTCCATTGTGATCCAAAGATCCCACTCAGGGTCTCTGTGGGATTTTTGAGCCTCACTCAGTTACACAAAGCTTGAGGAAGCACCTTTGACAGACCAGTGAGTGGCATGCACAGGCCCTGCCCCTGTCCTGTCCCTACCAAGACCAGCTTGCACCTCACCTGGGGGCAATGTTCCCCCATCCCTGGGCCCCACTGGAGAAAGATCAGCATTGTCACCACAGCCTGTGATCCCCGTGTAGGGAAATCCTGTATCGAGTGCCCTGGCAGTGCTTTGGGTATTCCCTGTACCCACAGAGCCAGGACAGCGCATCACAGGGGAGGCAATGCCTTTTTTTAACATTTCCATTGGGTGCCACGTGCAGAAATGGAGAGGCAGATTCCCTGGGCATTAAAATGCTCACTTCCCCTCACGATGGGGACAGGCACAAGCAGCCGCACATGGTGGGCAAGGGTAACAGCACAAGGTGAATGCAAGTGTCAGCTAAAAAACCCAGCTGTCCTCTGTGTATATGAGCCACTGACTGTACTGCAATCCAGGGGGGAGGTGTCAGCCCTGCAGGGCTTCCACAGCACACAGGGCAAGTGGACATGAAGCCAAGGTAAGGAGCACCTTCAGCAGAGGGAAAAACTAAATGCTTTTAGTTCTGCCATGGACACTCAGCATCGGAAGGAACAGTATAGAAAATGCTCTTGGTAATCCGCTATCTAATTGACTGAGAAGGTTATTACTACCATAGAAACAAACATCATTTTTCCAAAAACTGCCCACAAATATCAGACTTCTTGACTGTCTGAGGTGAAAAAGCAGGACTGATGCTCTGGGCTACTTTGTTTTTGCAGATATTGGAGAATATCTTAAATAAAAGCTAGGAAAGTTCTTGCTGTAATGGAAAAATGACAAAAGAGCTCTGACTTCCTCTGAGAAAACAGGCTACCAGTGTGTTAAAATATCACCCTAGTCAAAAAATAAATAAAAGTTTTGAAGAGGCCGAATTTAATGTTGAAATAGAAGCAGCCACATAAGTGAAGTTTAAAATACCGTTGTTTTAAATTATAGAAGTCTGCTTATTTTTAGCTTGCTAGATGCTGTTAGCTTCCTGTATAAAAGGGGTTACATAATAGACATAATCTGCATGGCAGCACAGGCCATACGTGCCAGGCTATAAGGTTATGCAACTGCTCCAAGCTTGCTCCTGCCAGGCAGAAAACAAAGCCTCACACTCCTCCGAACTGTTGGGCTCCTTCTGAGTCAAACTCACAGACACATTCATAACAGTACGAACATGCACACTCCTATTTACATGCGCACATAGATGTATATGGCTATCAAAACACATACACATGAGGTTCTTATTACAGCTTCGTTGAATCAGAAGAATACTACCATGGAATTACTCTGTTGACATTCAACAAGGGATAATCTGGTATGTTGTAACTATTATAAGCAGCTAAGTTAACTCTCGAAGTTAAATCAAACTTAATTTGGGAAGCCACCAAAGAAGTTCTCCCCTCTTTCCTAATGGGACATCTAGCTGCACCTTACTGCGTCGTGCTGTGGTGTGTGGAAGGCACACAGTGCCATGGCTGAGTAAGAACAATTCAGGGGCTTTAAATTCATTAAGCAATATGCAACACCATTGTTTTCCCTCAGGTTTTTAGAAGGAATGAATTTTATATCTGAGAAGCTACACTGTTCCCACTCAGTATCATTCTTCAAAGTGTACAGAACCATCATTTCCAACTGATTTTTAGAGTAACCTGTGTTTGCAAACACTCCCACCCTCTGAGTCTGGCCCAGATTGACAGGAAATTACTTTTCCTGAAAGGTAAAAAAAAAAGAGAAGTTGTGGCTGCCACAGCGTCTTAAGCATATCAAAGTTTCTTTGGCAAAAACTTTCATATGTATCCTTATTGTGCATGATGTGCAAATGTAATTCATTATCTGTAATAACTGGTTTCAGTGCAAAACTGATGTAGTTTTTAATTTAAGCAACTTTTTCTTTTATCTTAGCAAGGAGTTTTAGAAGAAGATTTGTACACAATGATGTATTTATGTGCACAATTACAAATCCAAACTGGTCTGAGATTTCATTCTGTTGGGTTTTGTTTGAGAGAGCTGTTAGTTCCTTTTTAAACAACCATATCATTCCCTTCTTTACAAAGCCACTGACCCCAGCCAAGAACACCGCATTTGGAAAAAGCTGATGAAACACAAAATGCCATGTGATTATGTTCAGCCAGGAAGCCTTTCTCATCTTTTTTCCACCTTAAGACTCAGTGGCAAAAGGGTACTTCAGAAAACACATTAAATATCCATGTTCCTGAGTTGGGCCATGCCACAAGGGTTTTACTTATCCTAATTTTGGCATCTGGTGAGGCACTGAGGTCTGGGCTGCTCACTGAAGGAGCCCTCAGTTTTGGGGGAGTTCAGCAGGTGCCCTGACATGGCAGGATCCCCATCCTTGGACTACTGTGCTGTCGCCCAGGGAGGCAGGGAGTAGGGCAGAGGCTGCCAGGCAGTGCCCTTCCCCTGCCACACAGACCCAGGGGGACAGGCTGGGTGAGCCTTCACTGATGCTGCCAACTGCATACCAAGGCTGCTTACTCATGATTTACTGTCTTGAGTGACAATCCTCAGCTAATGGCTTTGCTACCACTTCCTTGTGGGCTTTGTCCGCTTCCTTAGCCCTGGCTAAGGAGCATGGGCAGAACAATGTGAGTCAGATAGAGGAATTAATCTGACTTTTGGAAAAAATACATTGTGGGAAAGCACCTTTATTTTAACAAGGTAACATTTGACCTAGTTTCCCAATCAAGATCAGGGCAAGGGCCCCTGAGCAGCTGCGCCAGCACAAGCAGGGGACAGCACACCGTGACGGAGGGATGGGAGTGAGAGGAAAGGCTGGGAGTGTGAAGAAGATGCCAGTGGCACCTGAAGCTGGTCAAGTTGGAACCCCAGTCCCACACATCTACCAGTCAGACTGAAGAGGAACAAAATGAGTCCAAGTCTTTCCATATACTCATGAGTTGCTCAGAACATACAACATTTTGTGAAGTGCAACACCTAGGTGTGGCGAGAGAGGAAAAGGAAATGAGCAAAATATTTTTCCAAATTTCAAAGTTTTTGACTGCTAAATCAGAAAACTTGATAAAAGCTGAAAGCCTATCAGTCTGTTGGTATTGTTTATCCTTAGCTAATTAGAGGACTCTACACCTCAGCATTTGGGAAGAACCGAGGTCTGGATCCATGATCATCATGAAGCATAAGTGGTTCATATAAAATAAATCAAACTCTTAGTTCTAATGTCTCTGGAAATCAATATATATTTCCCAGGATCAAATAAGGTTTAAGAACTGATTCTAGAGAAGGACACAATCTTAAACCCTCTCTGCTGCTTCAAACTCTCCCTTCTCCAAAAAAAGTTGCATTACAGATACAAGCTGGATCACGTCTCTGCAAAGACTGGACCACACAACCTGTAGTAAGTGAATCAATTAGTTCATAGTTTAATTTTAAGAGTAGTATTAATTTAAGGGTAACAGAAGGTAAAAATAGCTTGTTACCAAGGTTTTGACTATATTTCATGTTTCTCCATGTGGTGCATGCAAGCTGGTGCACGCAAGGTGCTCCTGACCAGCATCAGTTTCCAGCCAACCTGGCATCATCCCACCCTGGACTCTCCCTGGAGAAGGGCACTGATGCAGCACCACATAGTGACCCACTCCTGGTAGGTGACCTATCTGTGGGGCTGAGGAATCCAATACATCCTGACTTCGGTACTGGTTGGTGTGGTTGTCCTACATGGGAGCACTCAAGACATGAGAGGCCTGACATTCATCTGGGCAACTTCTGCCTGCCCTCAGTCAGCAGCAGAGCTACCTCCAGCTCCACCCCTTCCAGGGACATTGTCTTCTGGTAAATGTTGTTTTCTCTACAAAAGAAAGGGCTCTAACTTGGTGAAATAGAAAAGAAATTGTAAAATTGTATTCACTTAGATACTTGATTCCTTCAATAGTTAAGAAGCCCAAACCAAATTCTGATTTTGCACTTTTACCTAAAACAACCTAGTGATGCAGATACAGAACTTGGCTTGCAGTTCTTCACAGAAATACATGACCCAAATTCAAAAACCTTTATGTCCAGATAGATGTACTGCCACAGACACTCGTACCCTCTTCTGTGTCATATTGTAACCTAGGCTAAAGAACCATTGAATGAATGTAAACCTGGCATAAACAGGCAGAGCCTTATGTACTTGTACAGGTCTCTACCAGTGTTTCCTAATACAGAATATACACTACAGATTGAATCAGGAACATGGACTCTTCACCCAAAGCATTTGTTTAGTTTGAATATATTTCCCACAAATTACCAGAACTTTAGCTGATGAAGACCGTCTGTCAGTTTAATTGAATTTATGCTACCCAAATAAATTGTCTATTTGAGTCTCAACATCATTTATTCTTATAGGCATACGGAAATAATGAAAACACCTTGCAAAGTGACACAGAGCATTTTATGAACACATTTCACTGACACAGTGCATAAGCATTAGAACATTTTCACTTCAGCACCACAGGACAGCCTTACACAAAACAGGAGCATCCAGTTTAAATACAGACCGACAATGGTGACAGATATTTAGCAAAACTGGGCTAATAGTTTCTATGCTCTCAAGAAAGAATGTGTAAGTTCCCTTGAAATTTAGCAAACTCTGAACTGAATAAAGAAGCTAAAGCAGAATATATATATATATATATATAATATTTCATAAGGTGAACACCATAACTTCAATCTAAAGGCTTAGCTCTTAATAGCTGACAATTTTTCTAAATTTCAATTATAATCCTTTCTCTCCCCCATCAAAATAAGGAAATTTTTTACCTACACTTTTGCTATCATCCATTGCTGTTACACATTACAAAGCAAAAGGTCAGTGGCAAAGCTCTCCTGGAGCTTCTCAGCACATATTACAGAGTGACTCACTATAGTTCCTAGGTCACTCAGTCTCTACGTAACTGAAGTCAATTCCATTTCAGTGTCTAAGTTTAAAGGCAGCCTCAACATCCGCTGCAGGTCTGTTGTGAGCCGGATCTTTGGCTCAAGCAAATCTGAGCATCACAGTTCGCACCAGCTGTGAATCTGGTCCTCACAAAGCAAAGATAGTTTTTCTAATGTGGGATTACCATGAAGAAATGTTCAGAGACAAAGAGATTACATAGAATACAGCAGATTATAATTCATAGAGACATGTTAATGTTTAAAGTAATTTAGGACAGTCTCAAGAAGGAGAATTGGATAAGAGCCAGATTCAGACAGACCTCCTCACATAGTTGAGTATCTTCTCCATATAGCCCTGCTGATTTTAATCAAACTGCTACAGGAATAGGGTACTGTGTAATGGGAGCAATGTAGTCAGGCCACAGATGATCAATACAGACATTGCTAAGGGCAAAAAAAGTCTTAGACCCATGTGTGGCTTTCTTATTAATGTCTGTGTCCATGATCTGGAACAATACTCAGTTCAATGCATCATACACAAACCTCAAAAGAAAATCATTTCAGTAAATCAGAGTAGTGTAGGGAATTTCTTGGGCTTGTCTTCAACTCAATGAAGGCATCCATTGTTTGTTACATTGAAAGGCTATGTGGAAGACAGATAGGTCTTTGATGGAATACATTTGTTCACACATGAACGTGAACCAATGAATAACTGCAAATGGACATGGCAGAGCCTGACATGTGTTAAGGATGCTAAATTAACCAGTAATCAGGAGTTCATTAGCTATACCACCTTCAGAGAAGTCCCCATCTGAAGCCAAAGGCTGCAAGCCAAAGTATTTCAATGAATAGAGTTCTTCATTTTCTCCTGGCCTGCTGAGGCAAACACACACTGACAGTAGGATCTGTCAGCCTCTTCTCATTTCCCACTCACTGACCAGCCAGCAGAAAGCAAGACCTGCAGCAGCTCCAAAGGCAGCGGGGATGCCAAGCAGCAAGGCAGCCACCTGCCCATGGGGCTGGGATGAGCAAAGAAGCACTTCCCTATTTTCTGCCCAGGCAGAAGTGCTGCTGGGTGCCAGCTGCCAGCACTACTCTCAGAGCTCAGAAGCACTTCACCTAAGAGTAACTGTGGAGATGGTCAGTCAAACAGTATCTTTGAAACTGGTGGCACAACACTAGTACTGGAAATACCAATACCCCTAGAAATAACATGAATCAAATTAGGCCTTGGAATATTGAAATACACATTTTTAAAAGTATATGCTGATGTGTAACTATATTCTTCACATTGCGCAAGGAGAAGCAGTAGGATCAGTGGACGTGGCTGCAGGCACGGTGCAGCTGCTCACACAATGTGCCACTTGATTTCAGCAGGAGATGCAGAGATCAGTCCGCAATCCCTGGTCCACAAGGCTCTCCTCATCACCATGTCAAATTACCCAGCCCTGAAACAAAGAGGTTCTGTGTTCTTTTTTTTTTAAGCTTCTACAGGGTTGAATCTTTGTACAAGTTCATTCAACCTTTTTATTTAGGTAAAACTTCCTCTGCCACAACAGAATCTTCATCTGTTGAATACAGGAGTGAAACACAAGCTAGGAATAAAGGAGCTGGTAAAAAAATGTTTTAAAATTTTTAGTGTCTAAAAAAGTTCCACGAGTGGGAGATGACTAAAACAGAATAAAATTATTTAATCAAAAATGCCTTTTCCCTTTGCAATAAAAATTTGCTAAGAAACAGAACTCTTAGAGGCACCATTTTTTATTTCTTTGCATTGCCTTAGAAGACCTTAGCGTGCAGAACAAAGTAGAAGAAGCTGCATGGCTCCTAAGAGGAAGACAAAAAGGTTTTGTTTTCTTGATCTGCTAAACACTACATGAACCCAGCGCTCCAATAGCCTTTGGTCAGGCAATTCACAAAATATTCCTGTCCAGCCCTGGTAACACTGACAAATGAATCTCTGCTTCATGGTTTCAATACTCTCCAGGCTGGGTTCACCAGTCACCTGGAACCTGGGGCCCCTCTCTGAGTGACGGTCATGGATCTTAAAATCAGTGGGTGACAAATGAAGGTAAGTAGAGGAGTCACTGTTTTTGCGGATACATCTTCCATTCTTCTTGCACAGGACTTTGCTACAGAGTTTGGCTGCTGAGGTCACATTAATGATGTAGTGTCCTAAAGGTCCATCAATGTACCGTTTCACAGTTAAGCAGCTCTCCTGTGAATAATAACAAACCATGACACATTTCTCAGTATCTAGCACTGTGTCCAATTTTATTGTATCTAAAAAGGTGCTGGTACTAAACTTGCTAAAGTACTTGGCTAAAGTAATCCATTGAGGTAAATCGTGTTGGACTTAGATACTGGAGAGATCTATTGGGTTTAAATGAGCTTATTTCCATGGGTGAAATTAGAAAAGTATTGACTTCTACTGTGTTTTCTATTTGAGTGCCTGGTAGGAATACACAGTGTGACACTAGGGAGGAGTCCCAGGAAGCAGAGAGTTCATATGGTAATCTGAGACTAACTGGTTCTTTAAGAAGAGATTTCTGGTAACTGCTGACTAGGAGAAGTGCATGGGACTAACAGGTTTTAAAGCACATATTAAGTCACCACTCTGGCCCTGATCTCTCCCATACCTTGAGTTTACCAGGAGCCACATAATTCTCATAAATCGGCACAGAAGTTGCTGCAATTGCAGATAGAAAGCTCCGGTTCAGATTTCCTGCTTCGTCTGACCAAGTCAGTGGTACTTTGCCAGAGACTTCAGGAGTAGGAGAAACTGTGTGAAAAGCAGAGGGGGCACCAAAACCCAGCTCATGTTTAGGAATGGGGGCTAGCCTGCCATGCCTCCTGGGAAACGCCAGTGCTGCCTCCCATCTCCTCCATCACTTAAAGAAGGTGTAGTTGTGAAAGTCTGAAGAACCTGAAAATACCTCACCTCCAGACTCCATTCCTTCCCTGTCGATCTGTACAACTGCCGTAGTTATAAAGTGGAACACTGTAAAACAAGCTGTGCTGATATTTGTATGGCATTTTTTTTTAAATATGTCTTTCTCTTCACCTGGACTCATTATTCCACTGAGCTACATGTGACCAGCCCAAAGCAATCAGCCTAACAAACGTATGGAACTAATGAGACCTGGAAGTTGTCCTGAGTCAGCATCCTCAGCTGTTGGCTGATGAAATTGATAAAGGCAGATAGGTGCTATGGAGGGTGTGGTGTCAGAGAAGAGACATTGAGGTGATTCTTAAGAACTGATAAACTGATATGACCTACCTTTGAGCTGGCATACTGCATACTGCCCCAGAGAACAACTCCAGCTGCTCCCAAAGCCGCACTTTCCCCTATGGTATTGACCAGATCCCTCTGAAAAAGAAGACCAAATCCACACATGAGAAAAATAAAGATACAAAAGAAAATGTGAAAAAGCACTGGGATTTGGGCATCACATTTTTTACCCCTAGAGGCAACATTGGTCCTGTGATATATTCTTCACAATAAAACCACTCTTTAGTTTAGAAAGTTCTTCTGTGTCTCTCCAAAGGTTTGCATAGGTGACATTCATCAGTGTGCCTACTAAACAATGAAATCCTTATAATTTATTCCCAAGGGTCCCTCCAACCAAACCACTGGAGTAAGAATTGAGTGATCTGTTTTATCTGCCAGTCTTTGAATGATTATCAAACCTACATAGGCAATATTTTTTGGCAAGCGATGATAAGTATGCTCACACATCACTGGATCACCCTTACAGTGTCTAATTGCAGTGGATAGGCTTTAGGCAGGGGTCTAACTCGTGCTGCTTTAGCCATGCCAACAGAGTTACAGGGCTGCTGTTTCTACCAGCATGAATGCCATTAGTCCAGGAAATACATCTTTGAAAAAATGGACCTCTCCCCCTGCTACAAGTGCCAAGAGATACATCCTGGGTTTGGCACTGAACCAAGTGCCCCTCCTCACTCAGCGCAGCTTGGCATTGGTGGGGGCTCACCGGCATGGCTCTTCTGTGTGAGTGTAAGAAAAGCTTATTTTCTTGGAAAGACAAGCAATTTTTCAAATAATTAGATATTTTAAATATTAATATTTTGGCCTTTGTCTAGATGAAGAATCCTAATACATTCCTTTTATCAGACCACTGGTATTTTAGGCCACTGGTATTTTCCAAATGATTAACAAGTCAAAAAAGCCACTTCTCTTGTGATGCTCATTCTTGTTCAAGCTTTTGGGGACAGTGTGCAACTACCTAAGATCCTCAAGACTAAGATCCTCCAAATAGACAGCTGATTTGGCAGGGAGGAGGAGGCTCTAGTGTCTTTCAGTGTTTCTTGGTATTTAGATCACCCAAGCCACTGCACTGGATATTTAAAAAATAAGAGGTGAACCAAACCATTTCAGTTTTGGAGCTTGGGACAAAACAAGACAGTCAGTTCTAGTTACATGTCGAGGAAAGAAAAATCTGTACATCTGTAATCTTTTCTTCAAATTTTGAAGAGCCTTAGTTACAGACAAGAGTTTTCTATATTCAGCAATGGTAGTGCAAGGCTGGCATGGTTGCAGGGAGTGGTCTCTGTACACATGCCCACCTGGTCATCAGAGAAAACAATCTGTAGGGGAACGACAGGATTGGTATCCATTATTAATCATTTGTCAGTTGCCATCCTGCTTTATTAATGACTTCAGCCGTCTAGTCAGGAAGCACAGATGCTACTCCCTCTCCCACACACTTAGTAGTGAATTGTCAAGGCAGAAAGTTTCTAAATACCCTACAGATGGCAAACTGCTTATACACATTTCTAGCAAATACAGAAACCTTTCATAATGATTTGGTTCCCAATTCAGAATTTATTAAGTTTCCAAGATAAAAAACAGGAGTAATTTCTTAGACACCTTATGCACAACTCACCTGATTTCCAGATGCAGTCAAGGTGAAAGGTACAGCACACACAGCTACAGCATCTATCTGGGACCTGGGTCTTTTATCTTTCTGAAGGTTTGATAGACCTCTGTCTCTCCCTCAGTGACTGACTTACAACCATTCTTTTGTATCTGACTCCACTGCGCTATTTCACATAAGCCCTGTGAACAGACAGGCCTGCACACAAGCCTTGAATGTGCCAGCAGTGTTTCTGTTGGAATGGAATGCACAGATCTTGCACAGCTTGAGGGAGCAAGGCTGTGGTTCTCCTGGCCCAGTCTCTGACAGAGTAACTATCCCAACTGCCTACTATCCCAATTTTTCTATGGCCATTTAGCCTGGATGTCATTGTTCTATACTGGTACCTTTCCTTGTCACCTTCATGCACATTGTTTCTGGAGCTCAGAAGTTTTATGCCTCATTTGTAACTTTGTGAGCATCACTTAGGGGCATGGCATGGGTCAAATATGAAGCTCCAATCCAGTCTAAAATCTGAACATACAAAACCACATTTAAAGTATCCTGATGGCTCCAGGGCCATAAAAGAAAACAACATTATTTTCTGGATCTTTCCTATATAGGTCTCTAAATGCAACCCTGCAAGTTTCTGTCAGACTCCAAGCTGTTGTCACAGATGATGTGTATAGTCTGGACCCATGTTAAGCCCTGCCCCATGCTGAGTCCACAGCCCATGCTGTCCTTATTAGAAAATATGTAGTGGAGCATAATCCAAATACATTTCTCTGGCTATGAAAAGATCTTTCCTGGCTGCAGAGTTGTAAAGCAATCTTTAAAGCATTCAAAAGTAAATGGCTAAATGCAACTGAAAACAGGCTGGTGAATTAAAGGATGTAACCTGAGAGGAGCATCCCTCCAAATTACAACCATACCATTCAGAAAACAGCTTAAGGTAAAACAGTAACTATATACCACCATAGATTTTCAACTCATATATAACTGGTAACAACATGTTAGTTTTCATAGCTTTCAGTAATGTTCATGGTATTTTCATATTGATCAAGGGACTAATTAATTTTACAAAAATGTATTATTACAGATTGCATTTGAAGAATTCTTATGTATTTCCTAGCCTGAGTACTTCAGTGAAGGTGTGCTGGGTGACATCCTGCCTGTACTAACCCCAGTGACCCCTTGCCTTCAGGACCAGACTGCCTATCTGCCCACGACTTCTGAGCCAGCTAGGACCTGTGATTTCCACAGAGAAAAGAGCTCCAGAGAGTTCCTGGTTGCTGAAAATGAGCCAGACCAAATTCATGATTAATTCTATGTACAATTTGCTTCCCAGGGGCAGCCTGAAAGTACCATTTGCTTCCTGGAGTCAACCTGAAACGTTTCTCAGGCTGTCAGGGGTCTGCTGCACCTGCTCAGCTCTAGCTCCAGGCTGAAGCCCCCCACAGCCCGTGGTTCACTGGACTGAACTTTGCCTTTTCCCTTGCCACTTCTCTCCCTTTTTCTGTTCTGCTTTGAGTCAAGGACTTGTCTCTTGCAGCAGTAGAAGCAATGTCTCATGCAGCTCTCTGTAAAATAAAGGGAGGGAGCACCTCCAGATGCCCTTTGTCAGCAAGGCTCTATTTCCATGAGTTCCCTGCCCCAGATTTTCTCCTTTCTCATGGAATTGATAGAAACCAAAGAAAAACTTTTGGCACTTGAAACAACTACTAGAGAAATGAATAAACATCTGTGCCTCTCTATTATGTGCATAAACAAAGTCAGAGCAACAATCATCAGTACATAACCAGAAAGTCTGAGACTTGCACATATATGATTTACCATCAGTGTCATTGCCACTATATATTTATTGCACTTGATCATTGTTGATGGAACATTGCATGACTCAAAAACTTGGTTTCTTTGATAAAAGGACCCCACAGTTTAGCACTAAATGTTGTACATGAAGATATTGTACTTCTGAAAAGGGAGATAGGGGCCAATGCTCATCATGCATGAGTTAGGAACTCCAGGCCAGATTACTTTACTTGACTAGTTTATTTCTATACTGAATGAATTTACATTTGCATAAAGAAACATAAAAGCCCTGAGGTTCCTTTCTCATGAAAGATTATCTTTCCATTGCACTAATTAGTTTTAAACTTCACAAAATTTGTCAAGTTCATTTCACAAGCTGCCCCAAAGAATTAAAATATCAGAATGAATTCCTTCCTTAAGGAAATTATTTGTTTGTACTTTCTTTCTAAATTGCTGTCATTAAAAATATACAATGTTATCTCACAGAGGTAGACCAAGCCGCTGCAATATTAACTCTTGAAAGGGAGAGCATTGTACTGTGACTACAGTACTTCCTCTCAGGGGGCTGCCCTAAATATGAAAAACAAAGGCATAAATGCTTTTATACAGGAAAAGCTTTTAGAACTTTATTTTTTTAAAGAGGCTATTTCTAATTTCTAAATTTCTAAAGAAGTGTGTCTGCTTACCTCTGTTAAAACATGAAAAGTATAGGCATAAAATGGTCTGGAGTAAACAAACACAGGCAAAACATAGTCTTTCCTAGCAATTGAGGCAACACGTATTGCCTCTTTAACACGATAGTGAACAAATTTTAGTGCATTTGGACTTGACTTCAGTATATAATCCAAGTATATAGAAGGGTAGAGAGCAGTGCTTTCCTTCCACAGCCAGAGCAGGAGGTCATTGCGGAAAGACTCAATGGGTGGGCATTTCCCTGTGTATGTTTGGGGGTGTTCTTTGTAATCGTAATTGTAGCAGTCTGGGTAAAGATAGTAACCCCACAAACCATTTGGTCTCATATGCTCAGCCAGAAGGATGGTGTTATTCATAAAACTCCTGCCAGCATTTTCAAATTCCTCTTTAGCCACTTTCCTAATTTTGTCCTCTGACCACCGAGGATGACGTCTCCTAACAATCTCAAGAGATTTATTTCTGTAAATGCTTTTATTGCCCCAGTTCCTATCCCACTGAGGCCTCCAGTTTTCCCAGTCAATGACTGCAAGTCCCTGAAATTTCTTCATGGGTATGCAATAGTCAATGTCAGACTTTGCTTTACTAAGGTGTTTGATAAGACTTTCGTTCTGGGGCACCCCTCCATTAATGGGATCTCCATTATCCGAGTAGTAGGGATAGTATCCCAAATGAGTGTGATAGAAGATCGTCACATTGGATCCACTCAAAGTCTCATTGATGTTGGATGCAATGTCAAAAACCCCAAGGTCCAGGTCCACCTTGTAGCGCAGCCTGCACTGCTCGGTTGGTGCGTTCCAAACAACCATGAAAGGCTTGTGCAGAACCAGAGGGGCCCGTGCCGGCTTCGGCAGGTGAGCATCAACCAGAGTGAGCAGTGCCATCACTGCCAACTGTCTGACCCGAACATCCATGGGCTGGTTTGTTTCTGGGAAAATGTTATGATGTGCCCTTGAAAACAAAACCAAGATGACATGTTAGAAGGGCAGCATGGAGGCAGATTTGATGATAAGGGATGTCTTTTGGTTTGATTTGCTTTTGGTAAAATTAAACTCAGCACAAAGAGAGAAAAGTGCAAAACTGATCTTGTAAAACTTAACACGAATTTCAAATGCTTTGAGAAACTTTTTGATAGATTTTGCTGTCTGGAAACTTCACTCCCTTTTCACCCAGACTCCTTCCACAGTTGATTCAGACCTTTCCTTAGCATTTATTTGCTCCCTCATGTCTGCAAAACTAGATAATAAAGTAATAACCTAAAACAAAAGTATTAAAAAAGAGTATGCTGCTCACTTGAAATTTCAGCTTCGAACAAGCTCTGCTATGGTCAGTCTGACGTGCCTAGAAGATCACAACGGCAGGGCTACAGCCTTTACTGTCTACATATTCAAGTAGTCACAATAGGAAAGGTAATCTAAACAAAAGGCAGACACTTCTACTTCACACAGATTAATGAAGACAACTCCGAAACTCTGCAATTTTCAGCATATGAGAAAAGTATATTATTATCTACCCCTGAATTTCATTTTCATTTTCTAAATGAATAGATGCAAGAGTGATAATCAATCTTGGCTAGAAGAAGGATACTATTAATGACTTAGTGGTTTAAGCCACTTATTCAGAAGGCAAATTAAATATCAATATGTTAAAGAAAATAAATTATGTTCAGCACATCTGAACTAGCTGAAAGAACATGCTGTATCTTTGAAAAAAAGGGCTAGTTTGTAAAAGAGAGGGGTATTCATGTTAATTTTTCCTTTCAGGGTCTGATGTTTTCCCTTGTAGTCACACTGGCTTGGGGCTGCATTACTTTGGGAGCTACCAGAGCTACAAGGCTGCTGGTACCCTGGACACATGCCTACTTTGCACCCTTGGGGCAGCTCTTCACCCACTGTCCACAGGTGGCTGCTCCAGAATCTGCCTCTGCTTCCAAATCTGTCTCTTCTCTGGTCTCTTCACCAAGAAGCACAACTCAGCTCTGACCTGGGTTACTCATTCAGATCTCTGCTGATCTGTTTTTGATACAGAGATCACTAAAACAGTTTCTCTATGAATAGATATAGTATAACATGGTTTATTATCTCCGTTTTTGTTTTCTATCATTCACTATTTTAGGCACATGTTAAATCACTGCAATCACTGTGTGCATTGTAGGTTCAATTCATGCACTAGATATGTGAATTTTAAATGTCCTGAAACTCAATGTTTCCCTATTTTTACATCCATTTTAGTGATTTCTTTCCTTACCTGTAAAGTCTAGCTTCACTTGTCTCTGGTATTTTCTCAGTTAACATCGTTAACCACTAAATTCCCTTTCTAGACTAGGAGAATTCTTCACACTCATGCATTAGCTCTGTGTTTATGCATTAGCTCATAGCCAGGATTTTTACATTTCTTGCTTTCTAAACCAGTATGATCAACACACCACTCTAAATACTAGATTTTGTAGTACTCCTAGCATATTACCTTTTACTCTGTAATGGGATGCCAAATCTACAGGACGGCTGCAGGTACCACTGTCCAAATTGGCCAGCAGACTTATTAAAGAGAAAAAATTTTCCCCTGTTTGAAAATATGTTGACTCTAATAAATTATATAATGCAGGATTTCTATCTGTGTCATTTGTCCTTCCATGCCATTCTTCCATCTTCTGGGTTTGATGGATCTTCTCCTGTCTGCCACTGCTCTCCTAATTTTCTGCCTTTCCCTTAAACTCTACTTTGTTCTTATGTCTCCTACAGAACAGCCCTTCTCTCCTCTCTCCTCAGTTTTGTGCTTTTCCATCCTAAGTCCCAGAAAAGCATTGAGTCCCCCCACCTGTGGTCTGATGGGATAGCAACTTCCCAAGATGGGAAGGAGGCAATTTGTATGAAACAAATCATACAAGTTGGCTGAGGCAGGGAATGAAGGGCAGGACTGCAAGAAGCCACAGTGCAGGATTCCCCAGGAGCAAGCCCTCATTACCAAGCTAGAAAGCTATGCTCCATTGTTTCCTCACCCACTCTCTGAATGCTTGTTTTGTAGACCCAAATATAGGTTTAGCAACCAAGTTTTAAAATTTTGTTCATAATCCTTTAGATCCTATTAAGTATAACATCCTTGAGTGAAATGGGCCATTGCCACCAAGCCGGTACTACTTAAAAGCCTGCCTGATGAAAAAGGATGCCAGGTTATTTTCACTCCACTGATCTGCTGCAAGGAAGTCTTATGTTTGCAATTGGTATATTTTTCTCCATTTTCCTGCAGTTTTGCATAATCATCTAAGTAATCCCATGGGCTGAAAAAAACAAACAAACAAACAAGCCACAAAAAGTACCTTTCCCTTCCTGTTTTATACAAACTGAGGAATGCACACAGTACTCTGCATTCCTTCTTTGATGCAGAAAACTATGTACTGCATAGGTAAGTGATTTTTCATGATTTAGACTGGATTGCTTTGCAGTACATGTGACTAAATCCATAATATAAGCAGAGATTTTCTCAAAAAGTGATAGCTCAGATGAAACGGGAAGAGCACGAGGAAAAAAGAAAAGACCTTTAGTGAATTTCTGTATAAGAAAAGATCTGTGAAAAGATCCCAGCTGCCTGTTCTCACAATCCAAATGCTGGATCCTTCAGCCTTGTGTTATTATGTACATATAATTAGACCATTTTGTCAGATATTAATGACTAATACAGTACAGTTCTTGTCCAGATCTGAGAACCCTAAATATTAGAACACTGCAGATAATAAATCATAACAGAGTTAGTTCAGGAGATAATATTGCAGGGTAATTTTAAGCTATATATTTTTAGTTCTTGGGCAATTCTTGTTACTGTCCTTGACAAGACTTTAAAAACAGTGGTTGAGGTTGGAAGGGACCTCTGGAGTCACCTGGCCCACCCCAAAGCCAGTCACTCAGGACCATGTACTGAACACCACAAGTGACAAAATGAAAATGTTTATCTCCAGGAGATGTCGAATAATTCTCAAGGGTCATTTGACTGGATTGATCAAATCTTAGAAATTGTGAAGAAGGCCACACACATTGCTCAACTCTAGACATGCAGATTTCTGCACCCGCAAGACAAATCCCGCAAAAAAAAGACAGAAATCTGTCTAATCCTACTCAAGCTGTTTAGAAGTTAGGGTCTGGTCAAGGACAGTCATTCAGGATCCTCTAGTGAATACTTGATACCTCCAAAAGTTGCTGTAAATTCCTTATTTAAAACTATCTGGAATTAGTCATAAGCCAGCTATCTCTGTCAATCTCAGTAAGACAGTGAGTGCATAGATAACATGCCTGCCTTTTAGATGGCTACAGCATCTCATCGCAATTAAAGCACTGCATTTCATTGCAAAGCATCTCACTTTTCCTGCTACTTTCTATTCCACACAGGAGACATTACCATATACACAACGCCATAAAGGGGAGATAATTAGAAGAAAAAGATTGTCCTTTGAAAAAGTTCCAATCTAGTTGCATTCATCTGCAATTAGTTCTGATGTTATTTGTGGATGGGAATTTAATTACAGATACTTTTTAATTAAAAAGTCTTCTGAAAGCAAGTGAAATAAGTTTTCAAAGAAACAGATAAGTCTATAGTTCTGAATGAGGAGAAAATAAATTATCTGTTGTTTTACAAATACATGAACGAACCTCTAAACAAGAACAAAACATCTTCTATTACAATTTCCATTCCTCTATCTTTAGACTTTGTCCTTCTTTACTCTCATGCATGGACACTAATTAGACTGCTTTAATCCCTGTTTTTTAATGAGCACAGACACTAACAGTTCCTCCTTGAAGCTCATTATCAACTTTGATTCAAATTCTCTCTTTTTTTTCTTTTTTTTTTATTCAACGACACATTATCATGGTCAGTTTAACGTCTCAAACATGCAGACAGCTTTCTGTGGCACTACAGAGTTTTCAGAGCAGAATATGCTCTCTGAGTTTCTGCTCTACATTCTAAAAACAAAAATGAGTTCTTCACAAGTGAATGAAATGGGGCCTGATCACAAATCTCTTGAAGTTGATGAGTTTTTTTAATTGTATTCAGGAAATTCTGGATCACGTTTTCACTGCACAAAGTAACGTAGTTTTCTATTTGCCTCGGTTTCTGTTACACATTTTAGGATGAAGCAGGTTATGGCTGGATTTCAATACATCCTTTAGTAAGTGTGAACATTGCCATTTCTTGAATAGGAAAAATAATTTCTGCACATTCCTTTCGTAATTTTTGTAAAAAGAAACAAGAAAACATTTACTTTTCCCAAGCAATTGCTTTTAACTTAGTCCAACCTGTGTTCAACTGTGTTTATTAGTCAGAATTCCACTACATTTTGATTTCCAAATAGTTGAAAACAACGGAACTAAACATATTAATTGCACACTTTGATTCCAAAATATATCACTTAAAATTCGTAAAAATGTAGACTCTCATGCTGAAGAAACCTATTTGCACACCATGTGTTCCAATATAGTCCAAAGGTCTTCTCTAGATGTACAATTCTTCTTTGATGGTTTTTATCGATTATCCCAAAGTTTTTTGCACTGCAACACATGATGTTACAGCTGCTGCTTATTATGATTTTTATGTTAGTCATATAACCAGACAACACAACTTCATTAACAGCCAGAAAATTCATCCTCTCATTTTACACTCATCCATGTGCTGACCTGTAGTCCATACAATTAGCTATAACACAATTGGTTTAATCAGTGAAGTATGAGTTATGCTGTACATCTGTCATTGAACTCAATTAATACTTCAGAATTCAGAAACAAACTTTAAAAAAAAAATCTGTAGTTCCTATGGTAACAGCTACTTATGATTCCCTCATTATGCAGTATCTGATGAACATTAATTTAAAATCCAGAATAGGAAAGAGTACAGTTAAAACACAGAGGAAAGGTGATTTTTCCAAGAGGAAAGAGTCATGCTTTGTGATCTAAACCAGATTTAAAACATTTTTCCAAGTTTGTTTTCAGCCTCTCCTATGTGCTATTGACTCCTGTCTTGCACCTCCTGAAAGTAGCTCTGCACTTTGTTTCATGGCAAATATATTCATTTTAACTAGTATTTCTCATATTTGTAGGAAAGAATTTTCCTTGGAAAAGAAATAAAATCTGATGAGACTTAAAAAGGCAAATAATGAAACTGAATTGTTTGAATTCTACCAAGAACATATAAAATTGGGAGCTAGAAGAAGTGTCCCTTTTTGAATGTAGGCTGACAACATTAGGTGTAGAAGTAATTTTTATGGCTAAGAAATACAGACGTTTCAACTGTATTTAAGGTTTTCTTTTCCCACACAATCACATTTCAAAGTAGCCTGCTAATAATTTGAAAAATCTTGCACATTATGGATACATTATTCTCTATGAGGTATGATTTATATACATGTAATATGTATTTACAATGTGTTTATTGACACATGTATGTATGTATATTTGTCTGTCTTCTTAGGGAATAAAGGAAAGACCAAATCTGTCCAGCCTTGCCTCTGTCTTGGTCCCTCTCTGTTGTTATTTTTCCTGTTGTTATTTTATTCAAAAAGTCTTACTTTTCCTGGTTTTGTCGAATAATGGCTTGCATTAGTAAGCTGGTAAAAAGGACAGAGATTACCTTTGCCCATCTTACCAGACATAGTCTATCCTGAAACCTTCTGTGGTCCAAAAATGTACCAGTTTTCAGTCTCTTTACTCACATATCTTTATAATTCTCCAGTTATATTTCTCAGATTAGATCCGAAGTTAAAAAGTGAACAGAAGAACAAGAACACCTCGAGGAGAAGGACTTGAGGGTGTTGGTTGATGAGAAGCTCAACATGAGCCAACAGCTTGTGCTTGCAGCCCAGAAAGCCAACCACACCCTGGGCTGCATGAAGAGAATAATGACCAGCAGCCCGGGGGAGCTGATTCTGCCTCTCTGCTCTCTCCTCCTGACACCACACCTGGAATGCTGCATCCAGCTCCAGGACCCCCAATGTAAGAAGGACATGGACTTGTTGCAGTGTGTCCAGAAGAGGGTTGTGAAGATGCTCAGATACTCAGAGTATCTCTCCTGTAAAGACAGGCTGAGAGAGCTGGGGTTGTTCAGCCTGGAGAACAGAAGGCTCTGGGGAGACCTGAGAGAAGCCTCCTGGTACCTAATGGGGGCCTACAGGAGAGATGGAGATGGAGTTTTTCCAAGGGTATGTAGTGAAAGAACAAGGGGGAGTGGCTTCAAACTGAAAGAGGGTAAGTTTAAATTAGATACAAGGAACAAATTCTTCACTATGAGGGTGGTGAGGCACTAGAACAGGTTGCCCAGAGAAGTTGTGGATGCCCCATCCCTGGAAATGTTCAAGGCCAAGCTGGATGTGGCTTTGAGCACTGTGATCTAGTGGGTGGCATCCCTACCCATGAAAGGGGGGGTGGAACTGGATGATATTTAAGGTCTTTTCTAACCCAAACCAGTCTATATTTCTGTGATTCTATGATGCTATGGTTCTGTGTTTGTAGTCTTCCTTAAGGACCAAAGTTCAGACATGAACATATGGTTGACATATTACGGTTCACTTCCAATAGGTGAGCATAAATACCAGGTTGCAAAGCATGGAGTAGCATACCTTTATTTTTGTGCAAAATACATGAAAAGAAATTCAAAGATCAAGGAGATGGGGATCCAGGCATATGCTATCACTGCTGATGTTTTTGTGAACTGTGGATCATTCATGTAAAAGCAAGTGGAAAATGCCAGAGAACATTCTTTGGTGCATATCACAGATTGACAGTAAGTCATATTTGGGCCAGAGATCTGCTTAGGCATTTCCTGTTTAGTTTTATTGTTTCTGTTATATGCTTCTTGTGTCATGCCTCAAACTGAGAGAAAAGATTGCAAGGAAGCATGGGAATGAAAGAGAAAAGAATTGGTATTGAGAAAATATTGTTCCCACGGAGCCTGCAATTCTTCTGTTAAAAATAACCATTTTAGTACTTCATATGTCCTGGTCTACCCTCATCTGCCTGTAATGCCTTTGTCTCTAGTTGTTAGAGGCCAGACTCTCACATGTCCACACACACTGTTTCTTATGCCAAGTTGTTGCACTAGTACCAGCAAGACTGAGAGCTACTCAGCACAATGACAGAGGGAAAATAAAGATACAGGTCATGTTTCCCAGTATTATTCTAGTTAAAAGATTGTGCTGTCATTTTAAATCACTGCAGATTATTGATGACACTTTGAACACCAGGGAAAGATAAAGTAATATGTTTAAATCTGTCTGTGCAGTAGAGGGAGATTAAATATATATGTGCCACAAACAATGTTTCAATTGCTGAAGGATTGAGTAAAATAAGTATTTTGTGAGTGGAAGAAACCACATAACATCTGGAGTATTATACCATTTTATATATCAAATACATGATTTAGCTTGCATCTAATACATGAAGCACTGATCTAATTTTTTTATATAAAAGCCTGATGCATTGTTATTTTCAATTCCTGTCCATCTGTTTCTATTGAATTATAAACCGAGGACAAAGGTATTCTAGGGAAAAATATTCCAATATTTAAAATTGCAACATTTTTGTCAAAAGTATGAATTTTATATACAATTTAATATTTATTTCTTCCCCACATGCAAAGAATAAAGGGGAAAAATAAATTGGTGGGTTATACCTTTTAGAGGAACCATATTGATTGTCAGAGCTGTTAAAGCCTTAATTACCTGAATAATTAACACTAATGTCCTCAGCATAGTTCCGCACACTCTTCTGGCTCTGACCTTCAATGGATGAAAATTAAAGTGCCAACCACCAGCCTTCTGTAAATAAGTTTGCACTTTTTAATAGATTTTCCTTCTAATTTTATTACTAAATACTCTTAACTGAAGACTGTGAACATTAATTGTCACTAATAGAATACATCCTACTTTCTGGCATGGAATTTTAATAACTTATAAGAATCTATGAATGGGTAATACTGTACAATAAATTATACATGAGTTTACATTGTTGTAAATCATTTAAAATAGTTTAGCTTCTTTCATACCATCTGCTAAATTCACACATTCATTTTCTGAAAGGTTTATTGTTATTAGAGGCACTTATGAGAGAGAAAATTAAGTCAAATTGATAACAGAGAGAATGCCTACAATCAGGCCTTGGCTTATTCCTGAGAAAATGCTCTAAGCTAAATTAACTTTAGCTCACACAAAGACAAATTATACTTTCAGATAGTGTAATTCAAGAAAATTCAACTGAAATTAATTGAGGGGTGTAAATCTGGAAATATTCCAGTTGAATTCATGGTTATTAAGCTGTTATAATCTTGTGAGAGGAAAATTGTGACCTTTAGTTAGCTAAAAAAATCCTACTATGTTGGCAAACTCTTAAAACATTTGTGTATTTCCACTGTAAATCTCTGCTTGCAGTAAATAATTCCTATTCTTTGGATAGTACAAAAAGGAATATTACACTTTGGCAGCAGAAACTCAGGACGATTTGGAAAATACGCATAAAGCATTTGAGGCAAAATTAACTTTACACTTTATTTGCATGCCAATACACAGCTTAGTCTGTTGCCTACATTATTTAAAGTAAATGATTTTAAAATACCTCTAGCTCTACAAAAACCCTGCACAATACATTGACACAAATCATTAATGAATAAAACTCATTTTCAAACAACAAACTGCATCTTCATTTGGGCTCCTTTTGAGATTATTTTAAAATGCACTGTTTGTAGGTGTGACTGCCATTTTGAAACAATTTCCCTAAATGTTTTGCTTCTAATGACAGAATTATTTTTTTATTATTCATATGGGATTAAATACACGAGCAGTTTACTATTAGCTGCCCTCTGGGTGAGCGGTGTTGCAAGCACAGCCCAGGGCATTTAAGTACTATATTGATAAATCCAATTCTGAAATATCCTTGAAGTCAAAATATTACTCCTGGTTTTTTTAATGTGAATGTTATTCACAGACAGCATTTCAATAACATTTTCTAACTTAAAATTGCTGTTACACATTGCAGTGTTAAGCACCAAATAGCTATTTGACAGATAAAAATACAAACCAAGAAATAAAATACAGTCCAGAATTGATATGATACAGAAAACAACACAGAAATCCTTCATAACTGGTAGAATACAAGCAGAAGTGAAAACTTTGTCTTTACTGATTGTTAATTGAGTAAATAACATGGCACTTACCTCTATAAAATCAATGAATAGCAGAAAACTTTGCTGAAACAATTTACAACAGCTGATGTGTTTGTCCCAGGAATGTGCTCCTCCTAATGAGTGGGCTTTTAACTAATGAGAAACTGAGAGCATTTGAAGTTGAGGGTGGAATTTTACCTAAACACTCATAATGTAATTGCAAAATAAGTAAATAAATTAATTTTAAAAGTTGATGTATTACTTGTAAGCATCTGGGCTCTTTCTGTAATAATTTTGTATCGCCTGCTTTTATGACCTGATAAGGGATCAACCAGACTGGTGTTTGAGAGGAATTAAGTTGTGTTTTGAGAGTTACACATTCTGGACTCAGCAGCGACAGGCATTAGCAGAAGAGACATCTAGGTCACTGCGGCACGGGGAGAAGCAGGGATGCTGGCAAAACCAAGCAAACAAAATAGTTCAGGAAGAGTTATTTTAAAAACTGGCTGGATGGCTGAGTCCAAAGATTGGTGGTGAATGGACTCAAATCCAGTTGGCAGCTAGTCACTAGTGGTGTTCCCCAGGGCTCAGTGTTGGGGCCAGTCCTGTTTAATGTCTTTATCAATATCATGGACAGGGTGACTGAGGGCACCCTCAGTTTGCAGATGACCCCAAGCTGAGCAGGAGTGTTGTTCTACTGGAGAGAAGGAAGGCTCGGCAGAGTGATCTGGACAGGCTGGATCGATGGCCAAGGCCAAGTGTATCAGGTTCAACAAGGTGAAGTGCCGAGTCCTGCACTTGGGTCACAACAAAGACATGCAGAGCTACAGGCTGGGGGCAGAGTGGCTGGAAAGCAGCTCAGTGGAAAAGGACCTGCAGTGCTGGTCAACAGCAGCTGAACATGAGCCAGCATATCCCCAGGTGGCCAAGAAGGCCAATGGCATCTTGGCCTGGATCAGCAAGTGTGGCCAGCAGGACCAGGGCAGGGATTGCCTCCATGTACTCGGCACTGGTGAGGCTTTACCTCGAATCCTGTGTTCAGTTTTGGGCCCCTCACTGCAATAAAGACATTGAGGGGCTGGAGCAAGTCCAGAGAAGGACAGCAAAACTGGTGAAGGATGTGGAGAACAAGTCTGAGGAGGCATGGCTGAGGGAACTGAGGTTGCTGAGCCTGGAGAAAAGAAAACTGAGCAAGGACCTTATTGGTCTCTACAGCTATCTAAAAATCTTTCCATGGAAAGCGTTGTCAAGCACTAGAACAGGCTGCCTGGGGAAGTGGCTGAGTCACCATCCCTAGACATATTTATAAGATATGTAGATGTGGCACTTAGGGACATAGTTTAGTGCTGGACTTGTCACTGCTGAGTTAATGGTTGAACTCAATAACCTTAATTGCCAAACTCAATGACCTTAATGGTCTTTTCCAAACCAATTCCATGATTCTATCATTTGTTCATAAAACTAAGTATGAAGTGCTCAGTCTTTGCAATTCCTTGAATATGACACCTGCAAGCAGACCCCAGCGGCCACTGTTTCCTGATCCCAGTATCTTCGTGCCATGAGATGGTATGAGTGACCAAAGAAGGGCAGAAGGGACCAGTGATATCACAGCTCCATAAAGAGGCTTTTAAAGTGGTTTAGCATGACAACAGCTTCAACAGCTACATGCCACCTCAATGACCAGTTGAACCCCCATCAGATGTATAGGGATGGATAGAAGGAGTCCCTATGTACAGAGCTATTGGTGGTCAAGGGCATTTGTGTATCATAACAATGTAGATGAAGAGGTCAAAAATGTCCATATCCCCATGTGGGAATTGTGAAGTGTAAAAGAAGGAAACCCTGGGTTTCCTCATCTCGTCAAGCATGACTGTTGCCATTTAAGTATTAAATTTGAAAAAAAAAATACAGGAAACAAGTACAGAGAATTATTGGAACAACTACAGACATTTTTGTTACTGTTGTTGCCACATTTGTCTCTGAATCTGCAGAGCTATTTGAATTAAATAGGAAACAAGTAGCTCCCTGAGCCTTGGAATAATGAAGGCAAGTTTCCTATGGGCCTGTGTCTCATCCTTGACTGAGCTCCAAACTAAGGTTTCCCAAGCCTGAGGTATGCACAGAAGATCTCTCCTGCACTGGTTCTCCAGCTTGCAGCATGACTCCCTTTTTTTCTTGCCTTTTACTCAGCAGACTGTTCCCATCAATAAGTAGACCTGAGATGGTGTCTGAGACCTGAGCCATTCTCCAATGCCTGGCTGATATTTGCTGTCAGGGAGGGTCATGCAATTGCACCAACAAACAGATGAAGTTTTCCTCATATGTAGATGGCCAGCGAGGGCTTGAACATCACTCCTACAATGGGAAAGGCTGGAATAACTTCTAATTATTGACATTACCCAACATCATCAGCATTTCTGCTAGAAGGTGCTTTTAGCAGCTGTCCCAGCCATGCCACAGGGCAGAGAGTGCAGCCCTGCAGCTGAAGTAGGTCCCCCCCAGCCCATATGGGCAGTCTGTGCTGTGCTGCAGCCCTCGCTCAGGGTCCCATTCCAGAGCACAGCCGGCAGCATCACCCAGCCAGCGCTGCTCTTCCTGAGCACCTGCCAGAGCTCAGCAACAGCTCATTCAAAACAAAGGCTGATCTATTTGCCTAAAATAGATTATAGGACAAAGGGTACAATTTAATAGACAGCTTTTTATATTTGGCCTTACATCCATGTCCTTTCTTTAAGACAAATTATCTCAGCCTGTAGGTTCGGGCGTGGAGGCCAGTCTGACGTGTTTGAAATGCCTCTTTCTCCATGTGTTTCTAGATGAATTTTTTCTTTGGAGGGTGGCTGCTAATGCAGGTACCACCCATATCCTCCTTAATACACACTTACCATTTTTGCAAGGGTTAGCATTCCCTTGGACCCTCAGCTCCTTGCAGCTCAGCCTTGCCAGATCTGCAGCAATATACTCTCTCCTTTATTTTCATTCTTCTTCTCGATCTCATTTCACTTCACTTAAACATTTCCTTTTTTCTTATCTGCACTCAGAATATGAAGCAAAGTGAGGCATAATTTGTGAGGAACTTTTTTCCCATCAATCACTTTGTTCTATCCATTCAAAAATACCATGCAAAGAATAACTTCCCAATTTAACGTTAATAAAAATATCAGTATGTAAGAGTAAAATACACACATGCTTCACATGTATTTGGGTTATATACATATGTAGGTAAAATGTTTGCTATGGACAAAAAATAGAGCTGAACAGAGTGGAAGGGCAGAAGAAACAACTCAGATAAACCAGTAGAAAATACTGCATTTCCCTGACTAAAGTGGTAAAGAACAAAAAATTTGAAATCTCGTTTGTTTTACTTGATATTGCAGTTTCACTTGATATTTGGGAAATGGAGATCACATGAGAGGTGCAACAATTGCTATGAGTCAGCAGCTATTGATTCCCGCCATCTGACAAAGGATGCCTGTGTGTATATATATAGTTCTGACAGAGAGGAGAATGACACCAGGATTTGCAGTCTGGCTCCTGCCAACCTCGTCCTGTGCCATACAAAACTTCTGCTAAAAATAAAAGCCCAGAGCAGCTTTGCTGTCTCACCCTGAGCTCAGGGGGTGGGCATCTACAACAGGAGCCTTCCCAGGTCCTGCTCCTTCTTGGCAGCCAGACCTCATCCCAGCCATGCAGAAAATGTTCTGGGGGACAGAAGGAATGATGGACTGCATCAGAAGTGGGGGGAACTATAAGCAGACACATTTGGGTAAATAATTCAGAGAGACACTTAAGCTTTGGTTTTATTTGAATTAAAAATGAAACCAAGGTCTTTATAGTGGAAGAAATTTGAGGGAGAGTGCTATATTTTATGTAGCAGCATTTGTTTAGAGGTGGAGAGAAAGCTCAGCTGTTTCTAGCTTCTTATAATGTATCTAAAAATAATATTTTTATTTACAACTTTATTCCTCATAAATATAATTCAGCTTCCAATGCATCAAGAGAGAAATACCTTAGGAAATCCCAATAGATATGTGGGTTGCCACTTGAATAAAATGTAGTATGTTCTCAAATACGGAACTGAATCGATTTGGGGGTTTTTTCAAACTGTTGACAAAATAATTAGAATGAATATTTCCAAAAGAATTACCAAGTAGTTATTCACATCAGTGTTTAAAGACTTTAAGAAAATGACAAAGTCCTGACATACATTAAAGCCAGGTTCTATGCTATGTCACAAATGCATTTGGAACAATAAATGTTCCTAAAAAGCTCATATTATTTAACAGCTGGAGTAGCATAACAATTGTATCTAGAATACGCATTGAATAACAAAATTACTTTTAAGGCTTTTAGAAAAAAATAAATTCAACATTGCCTAAAGAATAACTCCTTTTGCTTCACAGCTAGAAAAAAATAAAGGGGTGAGAAGGAGAGTGGGAATAATCTAGTATTAGTCTTAACCATTCTAAAACTAAATGGTTTTGGGTTGATTAGACCTGTGGACTGTGGGTTTCATTTCAAGCTCATACATGTGTCTAGAACTGAATTTTTCTCCTAAAAGTCCACTTAATTTAAAGTTCATGTAAAGTAAGAGGGCTTATTAGATTTCCAAGTCACGTCACTGCCTAAAAATGCAAACAGGCACTTACTGATGCTGTTAAAAGCAGTTGAACTGATTTGGCCTCGTAGGACTAAAGGTCAATATCTGTAAAATTATTCAAATATTTAATTCTTATTTATTGGTGATTTCACTGCAGTGAGGCATCTAGTTATCATTGGGCATAAGACTGATAGCACTGAACCAGATTAGTTACTTTTGAAAGTATTAGATAGTTTAAGCCCTTAAGTACTTTTATAAATGTGTCCCTTCCAGGGTTAAAGGATTAGGTCCCTCTCTTGCCTTTTTGAACACGTTTCATCATAAATACTAAACATTAGATTTTATGGCTAGATAAACTACAACTAAAGCACACCCTAAACATATCCAGCTAACCATGAGACAAGAAGATGCCTCTTCCAGTTTTCTGTTTGGACAGGGACAAGTTTGGGATGCTGGTACCTATTGTTAGACATCTTTTTGTCAACGCTTATCACCAACACCTTTTTGGGGAACATCACCCTGTTGTGACAGGCTTTTGGTGAAGTGTGGCTGAAGCTAAGGATGTTGAGGTCACCTCTGCCAGAAAAGTGCTTGGTCCCTGTTGCCAGCACTCAGCCTCCAACCCAGAGTCATATCCACCTCCCTCAACCTGCAGGACCAAATCCAACACACCCCACTTATTTTGTTCAGAGGCAACTGCCAACACAACCACCAGATGCCAAAGCACACATGCATTCAAATATATATATATAGCCAAACTCTTTCAAGTAGGATTGTCTCTGAAAAACATATGTACAACCTACATGTGACTGGCACTTCCGTCATGCAGGAAAGGACAGTGGATGTGCACAGCTTCAGGGTGAAAAATGTCAGACCTTTTATATCAGGGCAGTTAGAAATCGGTCAACACCAGTGTGAAGTTTGGGCTAGCAATCTGACTTCATCAGGAGAAAGATCAGGGATTTGATAGTGTTACAAGGAAATTTTGCAATATGGTTAGAGGTTTGGTCCAAGGAACCTCTGATTAGACTAACTCTTAGACTAATACAAAACATAAGAAAATCAAGATAACCCCCCTTCACTTTCCTTATGCTTTCTAAGGAACCCAAAAATCTGTTTAAGACTGAATCTTTTACATCAATGCCTCTGCATTTCCATAAATGTTTAATTCCATAGGTAAATGTAAAGACCCTGCCCTTCAGTAATGTCCTCTGGATGTATCCAGTGGTTTGGTCAATCTTAGTTTTTAGGTATTCTTGCATGAAACTCCTGAGAACACATTTGGCATGCTGGGCCTTTTCACTCAGATAGCTGGGATCTTACTCTGGCGTTGGTCATTTACGATATAAAGATAGAAGATGTGTTTAAACCTCGAAGCCTGCAAGCATTTATAAGGTTATCACACTCAGAAAATAGTTTTTGAGAAATAAATGCTTTATTACCAACTCTCACAAAATTAGATCTGTGGCCTCCCAATTCTTTGGACATCTATCAAACAGAGAAAAGTTGGGTCTGAAGATACAAGTTACCAGGTCTGAGATACTGACGTCTGAAGAGACACTTTACTCATAGAACATTTCTTCATTTTTTTCTGTGATATGTCCATTATTTTCATTTAGTAGAAGATGTGTGGATTCACTTTTTTATGAACGCAGATTAATTTTTCTTGTCACACCTAAAGGAGCTGGTAACCCAATCACACAGGAAGAGAATAAGTAACAGACCTCACCCCCAGTGGAACACAGGAATGAAGCTATATTTAAAGTGCAAGGAGGAAGAAATGGAATTTATTGTTCAGCTTCATGCAGAGAGGTGGCTGACTCATAGGCCTGTGCGACTGATGGTACTTTCAGGCAACAGCAGGCGATAAATGAATAAGGAGAAAAAAATGTCAATTTATATTGATTAAAAAGGAAGCTAAAGAACAGCCATGACTTCCCACATACTTCTGCATGGCAATTTTCTTCTGTTTCTGTTGTGTAACCAGAACGCAGAAGCTGAGGCCTATGGCTAAGTCACATCTCAATTTTCATGTATTTTCTCACATGATAAGGAAATAAGCAGGATCACTAAAAAACCTTAGGAGATCAAGTTATTGTTTCTTATTGAAATAGAAGATTTTTAACTGCAGCAGTAAGTACTTTTGAATGATAATAAAAAATAATAAGACAGGGGTTGAGAAAAAGCTTTTTTGTGAAAAATAGGTCTGCTTTTATTTGTCTCTGTGTGTGTGTGCGCACAGAACTGACAGGCAGAAACGCACTGCGTACCAAAGGGACCTCACAATTTAGACTTATTTTCCAAAGTCTGTGCTTTTAACCAAAACTTGGATAAGTAGGGAGGGTAACAGTAAGCTACCGATAAAACCAAGAATTTTGTTTTTTTTTAATGATTTAGTCCTTTGTTGAACATTCATGTTCATGAAAGCTTGTCAAAAACTTGTCTGTCAGCTGGTAGAAATATGATAAATACAGATATTTGCAGAAGCATTCACTTTGGTCATGCCCCCTGGCCTTTTAAAAGTTCTCTGCATAGGAGAACTGAAAGAGGAAGGATTCTAAAAAGTGCTGAAGATGAAACAGGGATGGAGGAACAGAGAACCAGCACCCAGACCCCAGTGGCACTGCACACCTTTGTTAAATCACCCTACAACAGAGAGCAAACAGGTGATGTTCCAAGCCCTTTCTAAAAACCATCCTTCTAATGTATGAATTTCCTTTCCAGCTTCTTTTCTTTCTTTGCAATACTTTTTTCTCAATCCTTTCTGCTTTTGATTGAGACTCCATCTTCACCAGGCAGATTACCTTAACCATGATACATTTAGCTTAGAGCAGCAAGATAAAAACTTGTCCCAGACAATCAAACCTAGGTTAAAAGGAAAAAAAAAAAAAAAAAGAGTTTTCCATTAATTGTAGAGAGGAAAATAAGAGCAAAGATGCAAATGTTTTTCCTGGCTTGAAGATCACAGTTTGGATCGTGTGCTCCTAAAGCTATCCAGATAGAGAAGCTGTATTTTCCTGCCTTTGCTATGCCTTCCTCCTTCCCCTTCCTAACAGAGGGCTTTATTTTTATTACAAGGAAGTATGCTTCAATTTTAACTGTGAAATACAAAAGAAAATGTCTCAAATCAATACTTTTCTTTTTCACAGAAGAAACATTAATTATGACTTTAAAGAATATCAAATGAGAGGTTATTTCTGCTAAAATGTGGTATAACATAAAAAATATGGTCTTATAAAATTGAACTATTTAGAAATATGGTGTACTGAGGTTTTTAATAAGATTTAACTGAAATTAAACTCAATTAAACATTTCTTTAAAAATCTTAATTTTGAAGCTTTTTGCTTTTGTCTTTCTCCCTTCCCTCTATTTACCTTCCTTTTGTTGCCATTTTAGTAAAAACGAAGTGCAATTTTACTTCTCACAAAACTAGTAAAATCCAAGGGCCTCACCACATAAGCTCAAATCCAGATTTCAAGGAAGTAGTACTGTCATTTTCAATAAAAAGTTGTGTCTCCTCTTTAAAATACTTTTTGTTTCTCAAGCATAGGTGGCATATGCATGCAGGGAACTCCCACAAGGAACAGGAGAAACAACCTGCATGACGTAGCCTGGGACACATCCTTAGGCTTCGGCTTGCCTAAACAAATGAGGTATGGAGTCATCAGACTTGTGTGAGTCACGCAGAATCCCACACTTATGCAATTTGAACGAAGGGATCTCTTCTGACACCCACTGGGATGGTGACATGCCCCAGATGGTGAATAACTTGTTCCCTCCAGAACCTGGGGTTACCACATGGATGACACTGTGTCACCCAGGCCAGGGTGTGAGTGGGGAACTACCCTGAGACAATGACTTGCTTCCTGGGTCACAGGTAGAATATGCTTTGTCACCGGGCTGCTCTTATTAGGGTTTCTACATCTCAGAAGAGTTTGTTGGGCAATAAAAATGCTTGAATTGAAAGCATGCCAGTTATTCACACTGCTGTTCCTACCCATGTGAAGGGAAGCAGTTTTGGGTTATACTCTTTAATAAGCCTCACAAGACTGCCTGAGAGATGTAGGAGGCTATGTGTTTTGACTTTCAGTGGGAATCACTCATGCAATTCCTTTGAATGAAAGGTTGATTTTTCTGTCTTAAGTACAGACTAGTATTTCCATGATGAAACACGTTACACCTCTATTCTTAGGGAAGTAAAACACAGTCTCATCATGTATTGTACTAGATTTGATGCACATGTTCAAGTTTGCCCAACATTTTTGCATCATTACACAATATTTTTGGGCTACTTGAACCCTAAATAAAAGCAGGGAGACACTCCATGCTGTTTTGCTCCTCTGCACTTTTTTGGGGTGACCACAGAGGAAGCAGCTACCAAATGAGTGTGAGGAGAAGCAGGCAGGAGAAAACAATGAGGGAAGCAGGCAGAAGATTCCTGGAGAAGGTCAGGGCAAAGGCCATGGTCTCCACAGGGACAGGTGGGGATGAGCAATGCAGAGCCAGGCTTGGGGCCAGACAGCTGCCAAGGGACTGCCTCTTTTGCCATTTCCTACCCTTTCAGTATCTGACTTCAAGATAATTTTATAGATTAAGTGCTGCACAAACCACAGATTTTTTTCTTCTCTTTCAGATTTTCATCCATATAAGGTGCAAAGAATAATAAACCACAGTTACTATCCCAAAAGGTCTTCTTCTGTAATGACTGTAAAAAGAATATTGTAAATGGGTCAGATGGGTTCTCAGCCACACACTGGCAGCCCCACTCTTCTTAAATTTCAGTTGTATCCTGAACTTCCTCACATATAAAGCTTTCAAATTTGCTAAATATTTGTTTTTATGGTACACACAAAGAAACAGAAACCCACTCCAATGGAGCACCACAACTTGTTGCAGAGCTGGCAGTGACCATATACACTAAAAGGCTATTTCTGTCACACAAATTAGCAAATATGTCCCTGAATTCAGGCAGGATGTATCCTAGTCTTGTGCAGAGGACCAGCACAAGGACCATATGTCATTTAAATACTGTTTTAAAAGGACTAGTAGGACTTCTGTGCTCCATCACTCTTTCCATGGAGATTAATTTGGTAAATATCATTTTTATACCGTTTTCAAAGGAAAATTGTACTTTAAGTTGAGGAAGTGGCACCATCTTCTGGGTGAAAATGAAAGTGTATTTTCTTCTGTAAATTTAGTTGCTTTTCATTCTTCTTTCATCCCCCCCTCCCTTTTATTTTTTTAGGTTCTCATTTTACAGAGCAGCCCTTTGAGTCTAAAAAATAATCATTTTTTCAGAAGACTTTAGTGCAGACATGAGATCTATTATGCAAAAAATGCACACTATTATGATTACCTACTATGCTACACAGACTTCTGACACATTGGCTAATGTCATAGAAAGGAAAAATCCTTTTGAGGTCAGCTCCCTAAAATTTAGGAAAAAAAAAAAAAAAGAACTGGCTAACTAAAATATATTTATCAAGAAAATAATGGCTACATTTGCAGTGGCAATGTCTTACTCCAAGAAGTGAGTCAAAATTCTTCAAATCCACATAAAGATTTGTTTAAAGATTTAAGCCTATAAGCCTCAATTAAATTATCCAAACTAGATTTAAGCATAATGTGTGGGTTTGCCTTTACTCATGTATTTTCAGGACCATTAGTAAAGTTCTTACAAGTTGAAAGATAATAATATAGCTATATAGCCATTTACTTAAAAACTGCTACCTGTACCTTCACTCTTAGAACTTTCAAGATAGTTGCAGACTTTTTTTTAGTACCTAAATTTCTTCTTTAAAAGGACTAGTGAGAATTGTCAGCAACCTACTGTGAAGACAGAAAAAGAAGTATATTGTGCAAGATGAGTATTACCAGATTGTTTAATATGCAAACAGCTGTACAGCTAAGAATAAATGTGTAGTGCTCAAGCTCATTCAAAGGCATACTCAGAATTACTGTCAGTCACCTCAGTGGGATTCACCTCTCCTTAAAGGCATACTCAGAATTACTGTCAGTCACCTCAGTGGGATTCACCTCTCCTTAAATAGTGCAAATGTCTATACCTGAACTGGTCACCAAAGCTTGTTTTGAAGTCTCTAGGGAGTAAGAATTGCTTTTAAGATGCAGTTCATCTCATCCTGTACCAGATATCTGACGTAGATCTGACTCATACTTATTTCTCTCTCTTCTTTGGTTATAAAGGGAAAATTACGTGATTAGCATAGGGGCAGATAACTCCTGCAGTGATCTGCACACAGTCAAATGAATCCCATCCCTTGTGCCTCATAGAAACAACATTATCAAGATTTTTTGAGTCCTGTGGATGGCATTTAATTCAGAACTCCAAATTACTTCAAACAGAGAATCTTAAATATGTATCTCAAGAACAAGCACTACAAGTAAAAAACAAATTAAGAGCCATTAAAATAGCTTAATATAGGGCTACACATGCTGTGTCAGGAGGTTGGCATGATCCTTTGTGGTAAACCTATGAGGGGAACTATATTATAGCACTAGTTTCTTTACATTTAGAGGCACTTTCCGTTCATTTTGCCTTTGCTAAGTGTATACAGAAAGTGGCATTGACAAAAGTTAATGTGTGAAGTAACAATAACTGAAATACAATGGCACCATTTAAAAATGAAGCAGCAAATGAATATAAAGAGATATACAGATAGATATACCTATAGATAAAGATATATATATATATATATATTTAGTTGTAAAGGCAAATCATAAGACAATGATTCCACAAAAACTTATTCAGCAAGACCGTAATTACCTAGAAAGTAGGCAAGACAGATTAAAAGTGTTTCTTGCAAACTAGCCCAATTATTCAACTGATGAGAAAAGATACCAAAACTTTGTGCAATAAACATAATTTGGGAAGAGAAACTGTCTAATTACATGTCCAATGTTTAAGGAAAGGACAATTCCTAGCCCAACACAAAGTCCTCTGAAAATTAAGGAGTTTGCCAAGGCTCCCTGACTCCATGTTCATATGGAAGTGATTGCACAGACCAAAACCAGGAAACGCTGCCTTAGGCAAGGCAAGAATCTGGTTGACCCTTTGGCCAGTTACTGAACTGAGACTCTTTTGATGTCAGAAGCAGTCTGGCTCATCTAAATGCCAGCCACTCCACCCACCTTTTCATCTCCTGCTGTGCCTCTTCTGTTGAAAATGTCACCAAGATTAGAAACCATTCCTGCACTATCCTGGGCCTGACAGCAAGTATGATGCCTTTCCCCAAATCTCTGCTCCTGCCATTGGTATCACATCCTCATAGAATTAAGACAAGGGCATAATTTCACTTGAAAATCCTCCGAACATTAAACTTTGCCTCATCAATTTGAACAGAATTTCAAGTGAACCTGAAAGAACACAGAGCCAGGTTTGTAATTGCAGAAAGCACGGCCACCATCAGTTGGTATATTGATTGCCATGCTAATTGTCACGTTCTCTGCACTTCCTTGATGTGCATGTACTAGAATGAGCAACACCTAATTACAGTTTCTCTTTATCGGTATATTTGTTCGGGCAAATTGAGAGAACATTAGAAACACTGGAAATAAACATATTATCATGAAAGGGAAGACATCAGAAGATTTATCCAGATTTATTTGCATCAAGATTTATCAATCAAGAAAGATCTTTATAATATTCTGATAAAAGTATGGCACAAGAAAAGCAGAGTAATTTGACACTTCTTCATTTAAAAATCATACATTTAAAAAATCTTAGTGTTTATTATCAAGTCTCTGTACCTTCACTGTCTGTAATTAAACTCAAGAGAGGCATAAATCTTTTTGCTAAAGAAGTAAAATGATATTTCATAGAGTAATTTAGAATTTTAAGTCAGCAGCGGCTGAAATGAGAATACAAAAGAGTTGGGTACTGATCTATGGCTGGTTTTGGGTCTGGAAATATTCCCACACCTTTTCTTAGTCAAAATCTCATCTACCTCACTGCAGATAAGACTACACACTGGAGAACCAGTCATGTTTGCAGTGCCTTTGAATTCTCATACATCTGTTGAACTCAACATGCACCCACTACAGAGCTCTTTGATTCATTGTAAATGTTTACCGTAGGAAATTTACATTTATAGGTCAACTGCTTACAAAACTCACAAATACATCAGGACTTTGAGAGTGGGAGGTTTTTCATATGACTTTGGATTCAAATTATCTTGTATGACCAGCAGTGACTTCAAAAGTTCATGGGAAGAAGCAGAGCTATTCAAAGTTTTCCAATAAAATGCATCTTGGAAATCCAGCCTGTCCTGAGGCCCCATGCTATAAAACCTCATCTAGACATTAAAGCCACATTAAAACTTAAGTTATAGCCTTTGCTGGTGCAAAAGTTTCAGAATAAAATGCATTGGAAAGGCCAAAAACAAATGATGCTCTACAAGATAGCTGAAGGTAAATCATTCTTCTCTCATGAGTTTTCCTTAACCCAAGGAGTCAGGATGCATCCTTGTTGGAATAGAAGTGCAGGACAAAAAACCCCAGTGATTATTTATGTACACATAATACATATATGTATGCATAAAATACATACATGCATATACATGTACAAATGTTCCCATCTCTGCAGCACATGGCAATTTTAATGAAAGCAACTGTAAATAACTGTGCTGCCCTCTGGATTGCAGACTGTCCTGAGACATGGAGTGATACAGACCTGTAAAGTTCCTGTTTTGCTGGAGGCAGAGATGTTATGCCTGGTGGGAAAGTATTGCTAATCTTAGAGAGTATATTATGGCTGATTAACTTTATGGACTGCATTGGTTAATGGATGGTTTTGTTTCCAAATACTTTAAATCTCTGATTGCTGGCTGAGAAGAATGTGCTGAAACACAACTCCCTTGTGTAGATTGTTTACTGGGTTTTTTCATTTGCTTGTTCAAACTTTTGGCATAACTTTAGCTATTGAGTTTTACCAAGGAAAAACATACATACAGCAAAGCACAAACTTTGATGTTTTATTAGTAGCTGCTTTTGAGGGAGAAGAGAAAGTTAGAGCAGCTGACCACTTGCAGTAAACAATGATTTGATTTAAATTAACAAGCACGAAATAACACGTAGAAGTGGATGTTGATGAAAATTATTGCTACAAGAGAGCAAATGTTAATAGTGATAACACTCTTGAACACTGGCAGGGCCTCACAGTATTTCTCTTATGGCACTCCAGTCTTCTGAGAAGCACAATGCTGAACTGCATGGGGATTGTGACCACACGTGTAGCTTGCAATCACCTTGTGATGCCCTTCCCCGGGAAGCTGCTGCCAGTGCCAGATCTTAAGCAATCTAGAGGTTGTGATAGCAGAAGGGTGAAAACAAGAAATAACTTGCACAGCACCATGTGCCTGACCTGATGTCAGAAGGGATTATATTGGGAGTGGTGGTTTTTAAGCTCATGTAGCTGTGTAGGCTTGGAGAACTGCTCTGAGAATTGCCACCATCAAGAAGTGTCTGTGTCCAAAATCTTCACCATAAGCCCAGCCCAGCAACCAGGGGCAGCTTCAGAAGTGTGATCACGCACTCTTTTACACACTCCCAAAATACCTGCTGGTGACACCTTCTCTGCTGTTCCAGAATGCTGTCCAACATCTTCACATATCCGCTTTTCAGCATTCTTCCTGTGCATCATTACAATACCATCTGTGATGTCTCTAGTTTTCTCCTTCATGTCTATGCTCAGCATGCCAAGTGAGTTGACTGGCATTTGCCAATTATTTAAACTATGGGAAACAGTCATTTCCCCATGCATTATCTTTTGTGACGAGAGTGGTGTTTGAAATTTTTAATAATTTTTCACTTATAGGTTACCCAGAGGTTACAAGGGTTAAACTCAAAATGAAGCCAAACTGACAGTTATGGGAGACCGAGAAAATGTTGATGAAACCACAAAGTTTAGAGGACATTATTTTTCTAAATTTTATACATTCAAAATACAGGCCAGGAAATATTGTGATAGTTATTTTCATTTTACTGACATACTTGTTTCAAGTGATGTTTGCAAGGGCAATATTCACCTCCGATGTGATATTGAAAGAAACACAACAATTTTTTATTTATGTGGCCGTTGCTTTATTCCTGTGGTAAACACCATTTAGATAATTGCTGCTGGCTGATGGGCTCTGTACCATTAGATATCCTGTCCTCCTGGTGGGATACTAGAGGTGTTCCAGCCAGGCAGCTCCCAACCTTACAGCTTTTCATAGGTCCATAAACTGTCTACGAGCCATTCTCTGAGATACTGCAGCTTAGTGCCTCTGCACCCAGCGAAAGAAATTTATCCCTCAGCATTTATAGAAGTGTATTGCTTAATAGGATTGCATTTAAATTTCTATAAAGGTTGTCAATCCAATGCTTATGACTCACAATGGAAAATTCCTCCCAGAGAGACTTTATTTAACCACTGACTTCTAGATACAAAGAATGAGCAGTATACTGCAAAGAGAGGTTATAAACTTTTCTTTCTTTTAAATTAACCAGCAATTAGTTCTTGCTTTAGAAGTTTTATTACTTTTTATTAAATGGAGTAGAGATTGTCTGTTATTGGAAAATGCTAAATAGAATGAAAAAACTTTTTTACAAGATCCATTACACATATTTTATCATGTATTTTCTATTTAAAGTAATTTCACTGCTGTAGACTAAACAGAGATTTAAATTAATATTTAACAGATTTGTTTAGAAGCTATTGTTCTTCAACAGACCCCAAATCATTATTAGTTTTAGACAACTTCAGACAGACGGATTTTGAATTCCTTCCATAGCAGTAATTTATTATTAGTTTTTATATGGTAAGATATCTAAAAGACAAAGACGAACAGAAAAACTAAAGGAATTTTCTGAATTATTGAGTCCTGTCCTTTGGTGTTAAAAGCAACACTGTATAGAATCACTTTGTGTTGAGCTCCAACTTTAAAGCAGTGTAATCTTTTTGTCCCCACTTAATTCTGCTGAAGACACTTTACAGACTGTCCTCATAATTAGGAATCTGTAAATTTCTGTAGAAATGTATCTATTTTTAATTTCTAAACATTTTTCTGGAACTAACATCACCCTTTACTTAAAAAAAAAAACTCCACCCTGTTACTCATAAAGTTCCTCATCACCTGAAAAATGACAATGCAGCCACTGTTGATTTTTAATAATTACAAGTATGTACAGAAATTATATCAAGTCAACAGGTTAATAGGTTAATATACCTATTAATTGATCAGGAAATATACTGTACTTAAACTGTTACATCTTTTCTTTGGTCTTCTGTCATTTTGTTTTGCCATGGTACCTCATCTCTTTCCTATTCTCCCAGACATGCTATCTGTCTTCTGAATCTCTTCCAATCTAAATTCATCTTCTAGGAAATGGGCAGAGAGAGTCATACACATTATTCTTGAAAAGGTGCTTCAGGGCCTTGCACAATGGCACTAATCCCTCCCTGACTTTAGTGGGCATCTCTCACCAGAAGCCCCAGGGACCTGCATTCACCTTTCCAAGGCTACATTGGCCAGGACAACTCCTAAGCACACTCAGATTTCCCCTTCAGTCATTCTCAAGCCAGACACTTAAGCACAGCTGTTTTTACTACTCAATTTCATCTCATTTCTACAACTCACCCTCAAAGCTACTGTGCTCTTTCTGTCTAATATTCTGATCCTCCTCATATTTGAACACAATAAATAATGGATAAAGACAGCTCATATTGCAAAATAAAGCAGAATGCAGGTTATGGGTTGCATCATATTTGAAATAAACAACACGTGGTTATAGACGTTGGCAAATATCCTGTATATTCAAGAGCAATATTAAGAATGAGTGAGTTATTATTCCATTTTTTAAAAAATGTAAATATTAATTGATTTTTGTCTTTTCTTTTGAAAGTTTAGGGTTCATGTATTTATTTCAGTCTATTTGTTTTATACCAGTCCTTAGGCAAACACTGAGTTACTTCAGTGTGAAGAAAGTCTCTGTATGACACAGGCCTGGGTAATACTCTCTTTTCAGCCTTGACACCTTGCACATGGAGAGAGCCAGAGCAAGGAGAAGTATAGGTTCAGTGCAGCAGTTGAACACACCTAAATCTGCTTTGGAGATTGGAAGTATGATTCAATTATACTTGAACAGAGATTTCGGGTTACAGAGCACCATAAAATTTACAAGACTGTTCATATTCCCACAGAGTTATGCTACCTTTTCTAGCAACCTAATGTTTCTCATGCTTTCTTCTTCTGAGTTGATCACTGTAACTAGTAGAAATAAAACCACCTATCAAAAATGATTGTCATAATTGTATCTTCATGGGAATAATCTTATACTGCCTCATACCTCAGCCTACCGCAATATCTAGGCAGAGTTAAAACAGCATAAAAATCTTATGGAGCCTTATTCCATTTGAGTTGAACAAATTACTTTCTACCACAGTTAAAAATGGCTTAGCTTTTAGGAAGTTTAGTAAAAAATTAAACCCCCCACCTTAAGCAAACACTGCAGGCTATGCTTATGGAAAATTATCCTCATGTTAATCAGCTGTACATGCTGACAAACTTGTTCTTTTCTGGTTGCCTAGCTGTCTACCAACCTCCTCTGGCTCCCCGCCATGACCTCTGTGAAAGAGCTGCTATAGCAGTAGCAAGTATGTTCTCAGAAAACCTTATTAGCTGTTGTGTAGGGTCCTAGTTATTGAACAGCACTTGTCATACTGTAATTATTGTGCGAGTATTTTAAATAAAAAATGCTTGGTTTCATCTTTTAAACAGACACAAGAAAATTCAAGGTTGAGAAAGTTAACTGGACAAAACCGGTCAGCATTACATATTATGCTGTTGCAGCAAACATTGCAAAACCAAATCTACATTTCAAAATGGTAGGTCTGAAGCTGTCATATATACATATATATAATTTTAATGCATGCAATAAGCTTGAAGAACTATGACATCAACAAAAAAAAAAAAAGTTACACATCTTCCAAAATTTATTTGTCACAAAGAAGTATAGAAACTAAACTAAATTTCACTACTTCAGGCTGTAGCACACAGAATCAGTATTTGTTAAAGGCTGGTTAGTTTTAGGAGGTTCTCCAAGTTTAACATTTCCTCACTCCAGATCAGCCACTGGGTTCACCTATGTGTTTAAAAGGCAGTCAAGCACCAAAACTTTACAGGGCTTCAGGCAATGCTATGCTACACATATACCAATATTTTAGTTATAAAAAGAAAAAATCAAGTAGGTTAGTTCTTGTTGGACAACTTCTCCTTCAGGTAGAGTTGGTGAGTATGAGCAAAGTAGATATCCACATAAAGCACTGACGCAACTTGTATGTGCCATCCTAACATACCATGGGAAGAGTCCTTAATTGAAAGTAATAATACGGTAGCCAGGAATGTATCAATTAAAATAACTTAGTTGTCTGTGCTAAATTCCAGATATTCATAAGGTCTTAAGGAAATTTAACTGTCTTTACTTACTAGAATGCAATCAAAAACAAAGAAGTATTTTTAGACTTAATTCTCTCAGAGGTGAAACAACTGGACAGACTACAGATTTTCTTATTGATGGATCATATGAACTAAGCAACAGTCAATTGATTGCACCTAGCAGTTTTGAAAAAAAAAATAAAATTGGTAGTTTTTATCCATCTTCTCAAGCCAGTTTGAAGCATGTTCAATTTCATTTTGTTTACGTATGTTGAAACTCCTACAGCATACATTTGTTAAACTTTTAGATTTTTTAGTCTATTCTCTTTTTGCCATAAAAACAATATAATTCACTGTACCAGTTGCTCTAGTTGGTCTGGACCTTATATAAATAACCTCCCCAAACACAAAAATCAGGCTGATCAAGATATGCATGTTCTCAGTCTTGCTTTGCGAGGTGGAGCCATACACCTGCAAGAACACTGATGCTTAAAGACTGCTCTCTCTTTTCCTCCTCCCCCCCGAATATTTGCATCAACTGGCAAAACTCACACAGAAACTAATAAAGAAGTGCCAGAGACAGTCTGATGCAACAGAGAAGCCCCAGGTGTGGACCTAAATCTGCCCTTTGACAGGATCTCAGTCTTTGGCCACCTGGAGAGCAGCAGCAGCAGCAAAGCAGGACTGGCAGGACATGGCCAGCCCTGACACACCACAGGCCTGCAGTGAGGATCTGCTGGTGTGAGCCCCAGCACAACCTCAACAGAGAACAAAGGTGTAGTTCATGCCTATTGCTTAGGGTTGTTATGTGCCAGATGGAGAATTAAAGAAAAAAGAAAAATTTTACAAAAATCAAAACTATATAAAAGTTATTGAGTCATCCATCCAGATCCAAAAAGCAATTGTTGCTAAGTTGCATTACATATTTGCCAGTTGCTCATTGACCTATTGGGAGTAAACTACTGACCTCAAGGCAGATTGTAGAGGGCAAGCATGTACTTTGCTCTTAGTGCTTACAGTAAAAAGGGTGGATTTTGAATGCACTTGCCTGTGCTTCTCTGCTCTCAGTAAAGATGAGGCTTCCTGGTCAGAACCATGCTGATCAGGGTGGGAGGTCAGTCACGCTGCAAATAAGAACTGACGTTTCAAAGCCAGAGCAAGATTTTTGTTGTTAAGGAAATGTGTTCTAACAACAGGTTTGCAGATCACAGTAAGGAAATAACATGTTTTTGTTTTGCTTTTTTTAACTGTTGATGTTCTTGAGATCCATGGTGGCTGACTAATGGCTGAAGGGGAATTTCAATACACTGAATTCAAAAATTGTCAGCAAACTTACAGGAAGGAATAAATACTCCTTTTAATACCTGTGAATAAATCAAGATTAACTTATTTACTCCACTCATGGCTATTGCTGAATGCAAAACTCAAGAAGTCATACCTCTGCTGAGGTGTAAACCAAGCAAAGAGAATAAAAAGGATGCTTCAACAAACCCTGCACCACACAATTTTGAAGATGAGCGCTGATGCAAGGCTAGATGCTACCTGGGCTGGGGAAAGAAAAATGTTTTCCTCTACTTTGCAGAGCAGCTATAGAACTGCTGCACAGTTGCTGCAGGCAATGATCAATAAATAAGACAAGAGAGAGGATGCCTCAAATTCCAGTATTTTTTTGGTTCATCTTCCTCGCAGTCTTGAAAAGGAGAGCGATACAGTCTGATGCTTTGGGCCACAAAGAAATTGCTGAGGAGCTCTTGAAAAGAGCTAGATCTCCCCATAACTTCAAAGCAGAATTCTATATCCAAAGTAAAATCAATGTTATCTTTGTTGAGTAAAGGAATGCACTTGCACAAACTACTTTTCTTCAAGTAAACAGTCTGATGTCAGAAATGAGGGCTAGAAAAGATACAGCAAACAAAAAGATATATACAATGGGCACTACAGGAAAAGTTCTAGCTGGCACCTAAGACGGGATTCGTACAAGAAATGAAAGAACTTATTGTCCCACAGCATTGGTTCTCAGGCTGCAGTCTGCTCACTCTTGTGGCAAGGACACTCTGCTGCACGGCCTGCCCACCAAGGGAGAGATTTCTTTCTACTGACACACTTCCACACCCACATGGAATCAGCAGAGGCCTTACTGATCAGTTAATATAAAATATAATTGTCATCTTTTGCAACTTTTGTTGTTAATTCGTGTGCTTCTGTTATTGAAACAGAAGGATACAGCACACAAATTCAATATAGAGAAAAAAACCACCATAGGTTTGATCCTCTTTCTTCCAGACTATTCCTTACCTGAAACAGATCATACAACATCTCTGAGAAAAGAAATGCAGTGACTGAATCTGAAATGAACCCTAACTTAATAGATGATCCAGCTACCTCCAGGGGTAGGTACTGCTCAGGGCTGCAATTACTAAACTTTTAAAGGCTCAGTACACAGAGAGAAGTGAATGAGACTATTATCAGTAAAATAACTGATGTTACTTGACATTGATTCAGTAATAGTGCAAACCCAATCCTCTTCAATAGGGTATACATTGAAAAAAACAACGTGATTTACTCAAAAAAGAAAATTTATGTCTTCACAGACGCCAACCCACTTCCAACCACAAAGACATTTCCTCCTTTTCAGTTACCACAAGTGGTTTTGCAATGAGCAGACTGGTGTTTTCTACAGGCCCAACCAAAAAGGGTATTGAAGGAAAGGTGGCTTTCTTCCCTTTTGTTCATTCCCAGGCTGCCCTTTTGACATACCCCTCCTGTGTGGTCACAGTAATCATATGCTCTCACTCCTGATCTCCCCCAGCCATGCCCTTGTGGTTGCTACAGCGAAGTTTACACTTGTTCCAGACCATTCATCTTGTCACTGTGAATAACATGAGACGGAAGAGATGGTAGGATTTTTTTTTCCTACGGAAAGGCACATTCTCTGTTACCCTTGCTTGTTCTTTGGTATAATCAACTGTCTCTTCATTTTATGGAAAACAGGAAAATCAAACCATGACCTAAAATCAGGACTGTGACAAGATCAAGATTTGGGAAACGCAGTGATGCTACTAAAAAAATGATAAATCCTTGGATAACTATTTTTTTTTTCCCATTTATATAGTTCAGTCATTAGTAAAATATTCAGAGTATGATTCATAGCACTAGAAGAATGAACTTTAGGTAGAAAGTTTTCCTCATATTCTTACTCCATTTTTAGTTGCAGAATGTTACTTCTGAAATCGTGTGAATATTTAAACTGTGAACTATTACTGTAGAGGTTCACATTTAAAGACAAAATTCAGTTTTCTGTCAAAGGTTAGTCTGACAAAGATAATAAAATCTACTTATTAAATAAGTGTTTATAACATAGATCTTTACAATCATGACACTTGCTTATATTGATGCACATTATGCAATTTCCAATGTATTTCAGTGCCTTTGTGCTATGACCTGGTATCCTAAAATGTAAAAATATGAAAGAAGAGCAGCTTCCTATGAAGCTCATAGTCATCAGCAGAGGGTAACACAGTTTGAACCCTAAGGAGTTCAGTGAGGAATTCAGAGGACAGCCTCCAATAAACAGCAATTTCCCTAAGCCTGCAAGAGCACTCCTATTTCTTTAAAATACAGACAGGTAACTCTACCTGGTGGCTTTTCTTGAGAGAACTTTGCTTCAAATTGGATGTTTTATGCAGAAATAGTAGGCGTTTTTCTAAAATTACTGCAAACATAAATATCAAAGGCAAAAATCCATTTTTCAGTGGATCCCTTGAACGTATTGCCAGATATTGGTATTTCCCCTTCCCTTCAACACTCGCTGCTTAGCCATGATGTAAAAACAGAAACAGCTTTTGCATAATTAATGAAACACAGGGGCTGAAAATAGACCTCTTTTCTTCTCTTTCCTGCCTACCCTTATTAAAGAAGCAAACAAAATCCTAACAATAGAGCCTGAAGGTTAAAAGGCCCTTAAGAATAGCTACCAGCCAGCTGGTCTGAAAAGAACAGTATGAAGCAAAATGTACCACCTGTAACACCCAGAAGTCTCTTTGAATGGCAGGATCTACACAGGAACAAACATCAAAAGTTTTTAGAGAGAAAAAATAATCAAGGAACACAAGCGATTAGAAGGTGAGGACAGTACCAACATATATTCATTGAAGGTGTATTATATTTTTTACTGTTTACACTACCAGCAAGGGAAGTATGTAAATTTCTTCAAAATGGCTTTGGCAATACAATAATTGTTTGGTTTATGAAATAAACCACTCCCCCCCAAAAAAAAAACTCAACACCTCAAAAAGACCCCCAAAACCCCAAATAAACTTACAAAAATTCCCACAAAATATCGTCTTGCAAAGTGCTTCCAAATGTTTTCTTTTTACATACACTTGCAATGAAAGAAATGCTGCCAATATTCTATAGCTAAAATATTTACTATTCCACTAAAATACACACATACTTACACAGAAGTGTGTACTTTACAGAAAGTGCATAAAACTGAGGAACCTAAGATTGCTGAGCACTTTGGAAACACTGGTTCCTACTGGTTTTCATTTACAAGTCACTTCTGAGAGACATGCAGGTTGAGGAGTCCTGTATATGTATGCATTTCAAACTAATTTTATGGCGTAAAATCAAGATTTTCTTCCATACTCTCCCTTCCTTACACTTTTGGACACAGTTACAGGCTCTTGAGTACAGGCAAAAGGGCCTGTAAGTACAGCAGAAGGGGCTGCCATCTGTCCCCTGTCTGATCTGCTGGAAGATATGAAGTCAGTACAGCATTGTATAAAGACTTGCGTTCCCAGGTTTTCCTCCTGTCTTCCCTAGTTCGTTGCCTCTTGTACTTCTTCAGTTCTTCTCCACAATGTACAGTAAATTACAGTGAGGGGGATTGCTTTAGCACCTTCCACATGGATAATTAATTTACCAGAAGATGAGATGCCAACATACTCTTCACCTAAAACCCCAGAAAACTAGCAAAGTGCTCACTTTGACATCTAGTCTTCACCTTTGTGCGTGAGAGATGTGAACATTTCTTCTGCACAGCTAAAAGCTGGGTATAAGCAGCAATGCTTTGGGTCTTTGGGTTTTGAAAGGTCTCCAACCTTCATCGAGCTAGTTGCTGTCACATGGAGAGAAGCAGGGGGAAGAGAAGTCTGGCTGACAAAGGCTGTTGATTGTATACATGATTTCTCCTCAGCAGCTGGCCCCTGCAGAGCCTGAAACACCTACCACTATTTTGAAGTGTTTCACCCCACACTGGCAGGCAGCGTTAGGCGGGGAGTGAGTGACACCCCTGCCCGGCCTCCCCGCTGGCTGCGCACAGAGCCACCCCGACTGGGCAATCTGCGCGGGCCAACAAGCTTCCTTTCTGCCACGAAACGACTTTTGAGTTACAAATTACAGCGGCTTCCACTGACAACTGAAGGGCTTCCAGCACACGCTGGTTCCCGCATCTCTGCGGGCGGCCCGGACACGCCGCGCTCAGGCGATGTTGTCGGGGCCCCCTGTCGCGGCGATTCCCCCGCGGACCGCAGCTCCCCACGACCTCGGCCCGCAGCACCGGGTGGTGCTGCCCCTCAGGGCGCCCCAGCGGGTCCCACGGCTCTGGAACAGCGGCCGCGGCCGTACAGCAGCGACCGCTCCTCCTTTTCATCGTCTTCTACTCTTTCTTCTTCATGCTCTGATCATCCTCATCCTCATCCTCATCCTCCTCCTCTTCCTCTCCCCCACGCTAGCCGCCCCTGCCCAGCACCGCCCGGCCCAGCAGGTACTGAGGGGGAGGGCACGGAAGGCGACGCCCTCCCCTCCCCCCGCACGGCGCATGGTCGCGGCGGCCGCGCGCTCGCCGGGCTCCCCCTTGGCTGCCGCGCGCCGTGGTCTCGTCCGCCCCCGCTGCCATGTTGGATCGCGCGGCCGCCGGGGCCGGGCCGGAGTTGGAAGTTTAGGGGCGGGAGCAATCGGGATCGGCCCCGGCGCGGAGTGGCTCCGGCGCGGCTGCACCGCTCCCCGGCTGCCCGGCACCCCCTTTCCCGGCCGTCCCCCGTCCCCGCCGCCCCTCTCCGCCTCCCTCCTTGCCCGGCCCCGCGAGGGAGGCTCTGCGATGCGACTGCTGTGAGGCCGCAGCGGCGGCGGCGGAGGAGGAAGGGGAGGAAGGGGCCGCGGGCGCCATCGGTCGCAGGGCGGCGAGGGCAGCGCCGGGCCGGCCCCGGCCATGAGCGGCGCCCCGCAGCAGCAGCCCCCGCGGCGGGTCACCAACGTGGGCTCACTGCTGC